>BPLQ01012349.1:8138-335806 GCA_021605075.1 Caerostris darwini | reverse complement strand
TATATATATATATATATATATATATATATATATATATATACAATCGTTTAATCATGAATAGAGAAAGATTATTCATTTTCATTTCTTTCATTTGTTTCTGTTTCTATTTTATTCATTGTCATTCAAATAAAGTTGTTGAAAAAATGAATTATTTTTTTATTTAAGAAAATTATTCACATTGAATTGATTGAATTTATTTTGTCTAAATTTAATACTTTTTTTGCTTTTAATATTACTTTTAATATTCTATTAATATTCAAATTCTTTGGGAAAAGTGATATTTTAATCAGATTTAAAGGATTTATTAGCACTAAAATATTTTAATTACAATGTTTGGTTTCGTCATAATGAATTAATTTTAAAAATTTGTTCCACTTGCCATTAATGTAATATCAATTACTATGATCAACTAGAAATTACAGCTGCACGAATACTGCATTTTAAATTAATAAAAGTTGCGAATGTTATTCATGATAAAATTTCTGTATATTTTATTTCAAAGTAATAATTTTAATGTTTTAAATGTTTTTAAACATTTTATCTGTTGTATTATTATCTTATATGAAACTTCTTTTTTATTTCAAACCCAGTAATCTGATTAACAATTGCAGGCATTCTTATTTTCATTGTGTAATTGTTTCTCATACTATATATACACACTGCCCGACGTAGAAAATGCAACACCATAAAGATTCTGCCGTATAAATATGAGAAGTTAAGGAAATACGTAGCTGAACAAGTTACGCAGATGATCTAAAATGTAGTGAGTCACATGGGATAAAAGTTGAGGAAGCTACGCATGAACCAATAGTCGTTACACTCTGTGACCTGCGGAATCCAGAATTTCGTGAAGTTCCGCGTATCAGAAGATGTGTGTAGATTAAGAGATGCTTGGAAGACGACACGGAAAACAGTTTCTGCAATCGGACGATTTTACGAGGGGCTAAATTGTAGGATTACGAACAGCTGGTTGGTGTGACTGTCATATTTCTGCTGGAACACACGTATACTATTCATAGAATTTGGATCAAAAGGATCGATAAACGAAATGTGAACCATCACAAAAGAGCAGGATTCTCTTAGGTGTAGAACAGAACACACGGATCTATGTATCTGAAAAGAAGAGGTAGTGATTCCACAATCAACTACTCTTGACATTCTCCGGAATGAGCAAGGAATTTTGGATGCTTCAATATATGGAAGAACAATATCACGGCGATTAGCTAAAAGCAGCTTGCACGCAAGTCACTCTTTGTGAAAAGTGCCGTTGATCCCAACCCATAGTGATGGTGTCTGAAACGGGCTACTTCGACGACTGAATAGAACAATGTAGTGCTCAGCGGCGAGTCTCGGTTTGTTTGTCTGATGATAGTCATGAGTGAGAATCTGGTGGCTTAGATGAGATAGAACCAATCCGACTACTATTGTTGAACGTCATGCAGCTCGTCAACGTGACATAAGGGCTTGGGATACCACGATGATTGTACATGGAAGGCATGATGATATATTGATGAGGTGTTAGAGGTGATGTGTTACCTTATACCTTGTATCCAGGGTCATATTTTTCAGCAGGACTTCGAGACCGCATACAGCATTCATCAGCACACAAGCCTTGCAGTATGTTCAGTTGTTTTTTTAGTCTGCAATGTCCTGATCTCTCAACGATCGAGCACGTCTAGAGCGTGATTGGCGTCGTTTGTCTGCTCTGCATTAGTCTCAATTGGAGAATAATCTGCGAAGGATGGTTGAGAACATACAAGTTTCTCTCTCTCAGGGCATCACCCGCAAGCTAATTGAATCTGTACCACATAAGGCTGCTTCTTGAATCGAAGTGACAGGAAGTCCTACTCCCTACTGATCACCCAGCATATTTCCTAACTATATAAAATTATCTTCTTGAAAATAACATCATTTATTTACATATGAATGTTTTGTATGTGTATCAATTTTCATCACATTCTATCCATTCTTTATAGGGTTGCATTTTCAATGTTGGGAAAATGTATATTACGTTAGTGACAATTCGATGAAGGATTATGCGATCTCTATCTTTGTGGAATTTTATTATCTGCCTTATTCCTCAAAATTTATATGGGTCCATTCATTACAATTACATAAAAATGTCAACATTAACAATACTAATATGTTGTCAAACGAAGGTCTCAATATGATCCTTTTCTTTCATATTTTTTTAGTAGTAATAAAAATAATTAGTCAGAACGCTTTTTTCCCGAACAAAATTTAACTTTAAAACAACAATTAATTTCACACCTAGAAGGCTTATTTTATTATTAAAATGAAGAAACTTTACCATTTTATCAGTAATTTACAATCTCAAAACAAATATTCAGCACTTTAGCATTAATTAACTTGAGAAAAACATAAAAATTCATAACATACTAAAACGATTTACTATTCCTGAAGTGAAAAAAAATGTATATGCTGCTGAAATAATCTAAAAACCATTTTTTACTCTACATATCATGAATTTCAATTAGAGAAATCTCAATCAAATGAATATTGTACGCTAATTAAGAGATTAGATAAAATTAGGAGTGTATTTTTTTTATTATTTAAATATATTCGTAAATATATTTTAAATATATTATAATAAAATAGTATTATTATTTAAATATATAACTATGAAAAACAGTAACATGAAACAATGGAACTTTACATGAATATAGCTTATCGAAAATAGCTGCATGAATATAGAACGCTTACATGAATATAGAACGGCTTACATGAATATAGAACGAAAATAGCTTATCTATATCGTTCAACGGAACGATATAGATAAGCTATTTTCGTTGTCCATAAAATTAATTACCATCCTTTCAATAAAGTACAAAATAAAAGGGTATACTTCAAGACAATATATGTTTACACTTTTTCTAATAAATTCTACTTTTTCTAACTAACTCTGCTAAATATTGATAATAAGATCTAAGATTTTATTATGAATGACGTATTATTTTGAACAAATTTTAAGTAAATTGTGCGTGAGTGACAGCATGATAACAATAACCTATTGGTAAAATTAAAATATAGTTGTTATATTCTGGTCCTACTGTATTGTATTACTGTATTACGACCAATTTTAATATTGCTAGTTTAAATCACATAAATATAAAGGGAACTGATACTTAGAAGATGATTGTTGAAAATTATTTTCGAGCTAATAAATTTTCATTTTTTGATTTCTATTTTAACATAGATTTTAAATTTATTAATTTAAATTAAATTGGAATTTTAATTTTTCTTAACTAAAATATTTATTTTTTTAGGCCAAAGTTTGAATGGACACTTTCTGCTTGACTTCTATCCACACGAACATTTAAACAGTAAACTGAGAGTGACAGCTGCTACATTATGGATTCAACTGCGTTATTCGCCTTCTTTACCAGTAGAAGGCAGAGCTCAGCTTAGAAATAAACATGTGACTCTTTATGCATTTCGTGTAGGAAATAGTACTGAACAACTATCCCATGTAACATCATATCACCAAGGTACGGCTCATGCTGGATGGCGACGTCTAGATGTGGGTGAAGTGGTTCAACAATGGTTATCAGGAAATGAGAACAAAGATAAATTAACTTTGCTTGTAGATTGTACAGGCTGTAATTCGAAGCTTGAAATGGTTTTATTTAATGACGAGGATTCACCATCTAATCATGTGACAGCTACAACAACAGCTAGAAGAATTCGACACGGAGGACATGAACATCAAATGTTAAATCTGAGACCTTTTCTATCTATAGCAACGGAGCCGACTGAACAAAGAAGAAGCCGTAGGCATTCAAGGACATGTGGTGATAATCCAAGTCATTGTTGTCGGCAGAATCTTTACGTTAATTTCAAAGATCTTGGTTGGGGAGACTGGATAATAGCTCCCAAAGGATACTATGCAAATTTTTGTATGGGAAGCTGTAATGGAAGAAGAGGATATTCTTATCATAACTTCCATACTCACATAATAGAAGAATATCGCAATCGGAACCCGTATGCTTCCATACATCCTTGTTGTGCTCCTACAAGACTTTCTTCCATGTCTCTCATTTATTTTGATACTGATCTCAATATAATTAAGACAGACCTTCCTAAAATGATTGTTGATGAATGCGGCTGCACTTAAATTATGTTTTTACTCTGGCTGGTCTTTCTGATAGCTATGGTTGGGATGCATTCTGAAGCCGGTCTTCTGATGGTGCCATTTAGAATTTAGTCAATGCCAAAGGTTCAAACATTTGAACGCACTAACTTTTCAAACTTTGATTCTATTACACTATTACAATAAGTGAAGATTTTTTATCTTTTAAAAATTATTTAAATTTATGCAAGATTTTAACAATAAAATTTGACGAAATAACAAGCATACTAATTTTTTTTTATAAATTGCTATATTTTACTCATATTTTAATATTGCTATTAGAAAAATGCCTTATATTTAAATATTAAATAATAATAGAAAGCTTAGTTAGTTTATACAAAATGAAGTAAGCTAGGCATTAATTACAATGTATCTCTAGCAGAAAGTCTAAAATAAAATACGATAAATTTTGCAAAATTAATTTATTTAAAAATCAACTTTGAATTTTTGAAACATAATTTATTTTTTATATGAATAATAACGCGAAATATTTTTACTTGAACATAAATTTTCATAATTAAATAATTTTTCTATTTAATATTATATTTTATAAGAGAGGAAACTAACTGTAAATTTAAATTAATTTTTTCCTAGCTGTAATTATATTTATTAATTTTAATAATTCACATTAAATGGAAACATATTTTTTAAGTAACTCCAAATAGTTTTTAAACACAAGAAGCATTAGAAATTTTAATCAAGATTCATAAATAATAATTTATTATATAAATTATTAAATGAAAATTTATATAATTCTTAATTTACAAATATTTTACGAATTTTTACAATTAATTTAAATATTTTTTTAACTAGGACATTAAAAAATTAAAAAATAAGAAATTCTTAAAATTTTTAAGTAAAATTTTATAAACGTATTAAAAAATTTAAATCATATATACTTGTAGCTTAGCTCATATATACTTAGCTCACTATCTCTCTCTGCTTCTTGCTATATTTTAATAGATTATGTTTAAAATGTCGTCCGTCCTAGTAAAAGGCAAAAACTACTGCTATTTAAATGTGATAAAATTTATCAAGTATTTAATTGTATTATGTATATGATGGACAATACTGAAGCAGCTTTCTACCAGCCATTTAAGAAACTGGCGAATGATCTTTAACCATGGAGACATTTTAGTTACTAAACGTTATTTAACGTTAAAGATATTTGTGATAAATATTGTACATTAAGTAGATTTACAGGGAAGAAGCGGAAAATCAGCTGAGCTTATAAAATAATAACCATTCTCCCTGCCTTAAGTGGTATTAAAACGACTGTGATGATTATTGTCTCTTATCTATAATGAAAATTTGTTGATGAGAGCTAACATTTGTATTATAGTAACATAATGCTACAGAGAAAATAAAATTTTTGTACAAAGAAATATTTGGGCTGTATTATTTTTCTTTGTTTTCTTGAAAATTGTTTTCGAAGTGTACTGCTTTACTTGTGTAGGTACATTTTAATATTTTGAGGTTGAAATAAAACCACACAAACATTCATATAATGTGTTTCAAAGTACAGTTCACCACCGAACATGTGGAAAATTTGCAAGTGTTCAAGTTAGATAGATTCAAAAAGAGCACCGTCAAAGGAGAAGAAATGTCATATATGTAGGATTTTAATTGCAATAAAAAGAATTTTAATTTTTAATAGCTAATTTTTAATAATTAGATTACGCCATATTAAAAGTAAAATTATATTGAAAAAATTCCATACTAATTATGATACATTTTTCTTTCAAAGCAACTTTGCACCGCGTCTATCTGACTAGCATTCTTAACTAGAAATCCATTCATGTTTTTCTGTAGTTGAGGTGAATGTATATTATTCCGCGAGATCCGGGTGAGTAAGCATTTTTCATATTAATGTTTACCTTTTATGGAAAGCTTTTCACCCTGATTAGTGTATGTTGATTAAATTTGAAAAATTATTTAATTGTAAAAGTGATAAAATTGTGCCATTTTTTTTAAATTCTAAACAGGATAAAATATTTAATGAAACAATTTGTTCAATAAATTTAATTTTAGACCATACCGAAATAAATGACCATGCATTATCTTAAATTTGATAAAAAAGTTAATTTAATTAAGAATATTAAACTGCACATACTTAGGATAAAAACTACAGAAAAATGTTTAAAAAATCAAAAAGAGAAGGGACAAGGTAATTTTCTGACACAAAAACCAGTTTGTATAGCAAAAACAAGAAAACACGATTCGCTATACATATATATATATTGAATATTTAATTCTGACACAATAAGGGATCCGAGTCAGCTATAGCTATGAATTTGATGGTCTATATATATAATGAAATGATTAGATGCTACAAGATGATGTACTGTCCAGTTACTCAGTAGTTATTAGTATCTCGAAAGCTCTGGGAGGTACAATAAAATAATCAATTTCAAAATTCTAGGAAAATATCGATTTAATAATAAATATACGAGCACGATAAATATTTGCTTGTACAACGTAACGACATATTTTTTCAACAGTCAATTTGAGAAATTGTTTTTTTTAAAGTTATGTAGCAAATGTAAACTTATCAAATCAGAAAAACGACCGTATGCTAATATGATGCAAATATTTTGTTGAAGTACAAAGAAAAAGAGATAAAAAACAGAAATAAACTAAATATAAGTAATTATCTGTATTTATGTGGTTAGAATAAGAATTAATTTCTATATGTTTCTATCTACAACTTATATGATC
The DNA here is from genome assembly GCA_021605075.1 of Caerostris darwini. Lineage (NCBI taxonomy): Eukaryota > Metazoa > Arthropoda > Arachnida > Araneae > Araneidae > Caerostris > Caerostris darwini. The sequence goes on along the minus strand of BPLQ01012349.1, from coordinate 328,938 downwards.
AATTTCTGTTGAGATTTTAAAAGATATTCTCTAAGAATTTTAATTTTCAATTTCTCATAAGCATTTAGAGAATCTTACAAATGTTGATGGCACTGAAACGCGATCGATAGTAGACAGAAAATGGACATGTTTATTGCCTTCACGATTTTTATGGAATTTTTTTTAGAACATTTTTGGCTCTCGTTTGTCTTCCGGTTCGTCTGCCATCGATCTGAAAGTTGGCGCCAACCAGCCTTATTAATATCTTTTTTCCCCCTGTCCCTCGCACCTTTAAATTATAGTTCCAATAATTTTTTAATAATTTTAGGAGAAATAAAAAATACAAGTATATTTATTTTTAAATTTCCAAAATTTAAATATGTGCTAAAAGAAATTTATTTTATTAACTCAGAAAACTATTTTTTTTTTCGTAATGAATTCAATAAAATTACGATTATATCCAGATAATTACTTGAAATCACTTAATTAAATGGAATCAAAAACAATTTAAAAATAAAATAATAATTTATATTTAGGATTTACAATATAATTATAAAAATTTCGTATAATTAAAAATGTAGGAGAAAATTAGGAATTAGAAATAAAAAAAAAATATTTTTGGATTTCAATTTTTTTAGTAATTTAATTTTTAATATCTAATAGCGTTTATTATTAATTGTTTTTACAGGAGATAAGATATTCAAATTAAGTTTTTAATTACATTTATAATAGAAGAATATAATTTAAGAAACCAAAATTATAAATCTTTTTTGAAATATAATTTCGATAGATCTAAATATGACAATGTTAGAGAGAACTTAAATTGCTATAAAAAAAGGCAATTTAAACTATGTCTCAAAATAGAACTAATATATTTTTGTAAAACTAATATGTTGTCAAGGAAAAAAAAACATTTGTTGTAAATTTAAAAAAACAAAAACAAATTTTTAACAGTTGTTACCTAATTTTTGTTTCCTCATGTTTAAGGTTTTTCATTTTCATACTTATATGTAATTTTTTTAAGAATAAAATAATTTTGTGTTCTTATAAAATTAAAAAAAGTCCTTTGAAATTTCAAGAGATATTCCAACAGTTCAACCTGTTCCTTTGAACAAAATATTTCTATAATGGACGCTAATCTTAGTAGAACACACGAAAAAGTCCATCAGAATTGTTTTATTCCTCTTACAATATAAATAATGTCTTTAAAATGTAAGATATTATGTATGTTTATCGTATATTGAATTGCTCTCCTGAATGAGTTTATACTGAATCTTATTTCCTTTTTAAGCATTTTAGAAACAATTAACGACGGAAGAAAGTATTAAAATTAGGTAATTTTATTTCTGAAATGATTGTATAAGTTAATTTTTTATCAGAATTTTTCAATATTATTTTATCAATATCGTTTTAAAATTTTACGTCTAAGTACGAGTATGCAATCTTTTGCTCTAAAATCAATTCTACGAATAGTTAAAATATTACAAATGGAATCATATTAATTTCGACTAATTTTTGAATTCAGCTTAGAAAATAATTGTTAATGTACATATTCATATAGTCTGACTTCCATGGAGAATTTTTTATTTTCTGGATTTCTTATTATTTAGGGATTATTTTTCGAATACAGTTTTTAACAATTTCTGATTACCAAAATTTTCCTCGAAAAAAATTTAACTTAATAATTATTTTCTTTAATGTTTGCGAGATGTTTAAAAAAATGTTTTTAAGTAATATATATTTAGAATTTTTAAAGCTAACTGTTTGAAAATGAATTGTTATTCAAAGGATGCAATTTATAATTCCACTAGATCATTTATTTCTTCAAAGTTAACTAATAAGAATGTTGGGAATTCGATTACTTCAAAATTTTCTCAAAAGGTAAAATTACTGTCTCATTTTGAGGAAACTGCATTTCTTTTTCATTGCTATATGCCCGAGAAAATTAACGATATTAAAAAGAAAATTTTCTTGAATTTGTGCCAATTTATGGTGAAAAAGATTTTTATTTAAAAAAGTAGTAAAAAGTTTGATAAATATTAGTTCAACATTAATATAGCCTGACTCGTGGCACGGCGGCAACATGCACAGCTAGCGTGCAGAAGAGCTGAGGTTCGAATCCTCTGGCCACATTTATTGTAGTAGTTACTGCTTACAGAAACGAGGAGATTCGATAGCGATTGTGGTATATAAAGTGCCTCTCACTTGTAGTCAGGCTGCCAGGTGGGAGTTAACCAGGGGGAGTTAACCATACATTAAGCAAATACGGTGTAGTTACTCATAAAAGTTCTCCCGCAAAGCTCTGTCTTCCTCTCATTAACCGTCCATGGGCTGTTCGTACACGGGGATCACCGATGTTAATAAAAAAAAGACATGGTTGTGATACACGTCATTCCCTGTAGTAGATAGTTTCGAATTTATTGATAACACGTAGATCAGTAAATCTAAATTGACTTCTTAAAGGAATTTAAAAATAATTTGTCGAAATTTTTGCCTATAGAGATATTTCCTGTTCTATCAGGATAACAATCTTAAGCATACTACCTTGAATATTCGACAGTGGTTGCTTTTGGAATCATTAAAATATCCTCCTCAGTAATCAGATTTGAATATATTTAACGGAATTTAAAAATAAAATTCTGAAACATAAGAGTTTCTCAAAATAGCAGTTAAAGTCTGTCTTGCAAGAAAAATGAAACGAAATACTCCCATAGTTCCATTTTGCTAAATATTACTTTGAATATATACTAAAACAATTATAAGGCGCTCTTAAAACTCTGCTTAACAAGCAGCTAAAAGTATTAATATAGATTAATTGTTCGCATCCAAAAACTTCAGTATATAACATTAATTCTTTCATCATGTATCACTGGATTTAAAACGAAGAATTTTTCTAAATAATTAAAACAAAATATAAATAAAATGCAAAATTTACTGAAACTAAATTGTTTCAAAGAAATATATTTTAAAAAATCTTTAATAATTCTTTTATTTAATAATTTGTATATATAGAATGTGAACAAATTTAAAATAACATAAACATAACATAAGTTAAACAAATTTGTTTAAATCGTATATAAAAACTTTTGCGCAATTTATTTAGACTTAAAAATATTATTTTTATTAAATAATAAAACGTACTGTAAAAATAATCACATTGTATTACATGGAATAAATTATTTTTATATTAAAATTTTAAATCAATAAAAAATTTTTAATTTTTAATTGTTTCTTATATTAATTTTTTAAATAAATTATTTTTTAATTATTTCTACTTTTTCCCCTTAGAATTATAACGAGAATCATGCTTATACGAAACTTTTGTGTGGCACTACGTATATTATTTCAAGCAGTTTATCAAAATAAATATCCATTGAAAAACCATGAATTTATTTAAAATAATAGGTCTTTAACTAAATACAGCGGGAAATTCAATTATTGAGAAAAGAGTAATGAAGTTCAAGAATAGAATCATAATAAAATATTCTTTTTATTCTTTTTTAGAATAATACAATTGAATTATTTTTTTAGAATTATATGCTTTGCAATTATTTAACGGTACAGTAGACTGAAATTATAAAAAATAATAATTAAAAATAAAATTAATTTAGCATTTCATGACGTTTTGCTCAAATTGTTCAAGTAATTAATATTTCAAAAATTCAATGCATGCATTCATTCTTATTCCAGTAATTATTATTCTACAATTATCTTCTTACGTATTCACTAGCAGAAATGGAGCAACGTGGTCCGACTTCATTTTTTTCCCCATATATAAGAGAGAATTAAAAGATGATTCCAAGAAAAAAACAGAAAAATATGCTGACTATACTAATATTAATCTTACAATATTCGATATGACAGAATGCTTATTTTATTCCATTATTACATTGAGTTAATAATTTAAATTATTAATTTGTTTTTGTGATCATTTTTACTACATCAATGGAGATGGTTTTTGTTATGGCTGCAAATCTAAAATCTAGAAGAAAAAAAATTAATATTCTAAACAGATGGCATACTTAAGTTCAATAATTTAAAAACTAAATACAATTTAAAAATTTTTTTCTTTTTCAATTTTCAAAAATTAAAAAAAAGAATTCTATATGCTCGCCATTTCTACTATGAGCCGACCACGAGAAGAATGAAAAAATAAACTAGGTTGTCTTATTCTTCTGAAATGTTTATAAATATTACATCACAGTTCGTAAATCTTCGTTAGTTTGCCAACTTAGCGAAATTGAAGAGAAAATACTATCCAACCAAAGAAATAATAATAATAGCAGTGTTTCCGTTTCTAATTGATAGCAGCATCAAGCGATTAACAGAACAAAACATTTAAAAATTAAATTACTCCCTTATAGGAAAATAAAAAATAAAACTAAAAAAATATAAGTTATTATATAATTGAGTATCATTTAAAAAGAACACAAGAAATTCGAAAATAGACATTTTAACTTCAAGAATAGTTCTAAAATCAAATAAAAAATTGTTCTTTATGCCCTTTACTCCAATATTTATAAATAGTTTTTACATTTAAATAAATGAAAGTAGATAATTTTTTAACGTTTTATGTTTCTTAAGCTTTATTATTATTTTGTTGCTATCTATTTTCGTTACATATTAAAATCAGGTTAATAAATCAGATACAAAAAATTGCACTTCTCAATATTCTAATTTTTAAGTTATTGCAAACATGCACACACTTCCATTAACACATTATTTTATTGCAATAAGATGCGTTTTTATTCCTATGCAATATTCTTACGTAACAATCAACTTCAAAAAAATCTACTATTGAACAAAACATACTTATATTTTTAATTCCGATACGATTCCGTTTTACTTTAAATATAATGTTTAAGAATAAAGTTAAATGATGATAAAATTTATGTTTATTTTCTCCACATATGTTCTAATATGTAAATAAGTTTTAAAGTAAAAAAAATTAACAATATTTTTTTAATAATTTCAGTATCAGAAGAACACACACAATTACTTTGTATATCATTTAAATAACATAACCTTAAAATAAAATTTTCAAATTACTTACCATCTTGGAAAGAAGTTCTTTTCGATCTGTACCAATTGTTAAAATAACTTGCAATAACAAAAAAAAAGGTTTTATAAAAGCATGTTAATTGATAACAACTACTTTAATTTACTTTCTTCCAAAAAAAAAAGAACGATATTTAGCAGAACTTTTGAGTATTGCCATACCGGTAATAATTTAACAGATAATACCGTAAAAATAATCGACCTTTCAAGATGATAAAAATTATTTATTCTTTAATTAAGCAATTATTTAAGAATTAAATTTAAGCAATTATTAAGCTAACTATTTAAGCAATTATTTAAGAACAAAATCAATTAAATTTATTATTTCAGAAAAATAATAACAGTCACATAATAATTGCAGTTTGTTTTGTATGGGCATATTATTTTCTTTAACGCAGACGATAATGCAATGACAAAATTTTAAACAATAAAAATAAACATCGATATTTTTTAATCGATATCGAAAATTTTCCAAAAACGATGGAGATTAATGAGAAAATTATTTTTTCAAACAGGAGAAAATTATTTTTTTCGAACAAAAGAAAGATAAGGTATGTTTCTCATTAAAAATATTTTAATTATTTACTATATTTCTTATAATGTGAAATATGAAAAAAAAATGTAACATCAAAACTTAACTTTTATTTTAAAAGAATTCTTTCTGTTTCTTTTAAAAATACAATAGAATAATTTAAATTTATAATTTATATAATATTAATAAGAAATTATTATATTTGAAAGCATTATGTGGTGTTTATTATATTTTTTGCTGCGTTTACTATATCGTGTTTTGTTTCTTAAGTAATAATAATCATTCTCATTTACGAATTCATTTATGCTAAGAATAAAAATTCTGCTTACATGTCGTCAAGTCTTGATATTTAAGCGAAGCAAGCTTTTATAAGTATAAGTTGGATTCTATTATTAAACTTTCCATTCGGAGTTTTATAGAAAAACATAATACATTATGGTTAATATCGAAAACCTTAACAAAAATTTTTAAATAATATTTTTTTTACAATTATAAAAAACGCTGCACAAATTATTTTATTTAAACAACAATTTTTTTTTAATTGGCAATTAAAAAGTACTTAAAAAGCAATTTCACAAAAGTCAATGGATAAATGTAAAAAATAGAATAATAAATCTGTTCAAAATGTCTATTTTTTTTTTTTGTTTACCTATATTTGAATTTTCTTGAACTAATAAATCAATAAATATCAAATCAATAAAGATATTTTATGTACTGTTTTATTCAGAATGAGGCCTGATGACCGAGTGACTAGCGCTCTGGCGGTCGGTGCCACAGGTTTCGGGTTCAAGTCCTGGCGGTGCCATGGATATTTATAGTGGTTCGGAATCCACTTTAAACAATAGGTCCCAGTTTAATATGACTGTAGGACGTAGGGCTGGCTACCCTACCCCATAAAAAGAAAACATCTCTTCTCGAAATCTGCCAGTAAGCAGACGGCCTTGGCCCATCATGGGGCAGTTGCGCCAATGATGATGATTTGTTCAGAATAAAATATTAAAAAAATTCTTGGAAAAATTCAGCCATTATCAAAAGCTTTTTTTTTTCTGAAAATTACAATAAGTGTCCATTTCATAATGGCAGTCACTGTAGATAAAATTTTAGTTATCTGTTCTTCTACCTATCGTTTTTTCAGTATATCTAAGTTGATTATCTGGCATCTAGGAAATAATGAAGGGAAAAAAAAAAAAAAAAAAACGCAAGTTCTAAAAATTTCATAGAAAAAGTCTGCGTATACTAAAGAAAATATTTAGCAAATATAGTTTTAACACACTTTTAATGTTTAGTAGAATATATATTTTTTTCTTTAGAACTAGAACTTTTTTAGAACTATTTATTTATTTATTTTTAGCTGTTTTAACATAGAGTTTAGTAGCTTTGATTCATTTTCAAATTATTATTATTATTATTATTATTGTTATTATTGTTATTATTTCATTCTTTGTTCCTCACCGACTTCAACATTTCGTTTGAAGTCCTATAGCAATTTTGAAAATTCCATAATTGCTTTATTAGTTGGTCCGCAAATTCCAATAGCAGTTGTTTAAAGTATTTTATAAAAACCAGAATTCCGATTTGTGATTAATGTATTTGAAGTTATAATATTGTTGGAAGAAATAACAGTTATCAATTTATTTTGTTTTTGGTAAACTGTTTTAAATTTCCTATTAAAGTACTTGTATTCTATCCACAGAAAACTCGAGAAGCCTCAATTTATCTAAATTATTACTATCCATTTTCTCCTAGTCTACTATATTATATCATCACCACCTCATTTTACCGAATACACTGGATTTTCTTTCTCAAGTTCCTTGCCAAGTGTCCGCCAAATAACCTTGCATCATTTTATTCCAAATATGCAGAATATTATCCAAAAGATATTGTCCACTTCTAGAATTTCTTGGACTTATCTAAGTATATATCTGCCAAAACTGTCCATTTTTTAAAGAATTGCTTTATGTTTTAGTTTAAAATGTGAATTCCAATTTCTTAAAGTATGATCAGGATTTTTAAAAAAAATATTTCATTGATCCTTAACTGCTAAAAATATTGAGTACCTTAAGTATTTCATTAAATTTCTCTGTTGTGGTTTTCGAATGCCGAGAACTTTTACTTGTCAAAGTATTCACTACTAGAATTGCAGAAATGTAGAAAATTCACTGTTACCGAGGATGTAATTATAAGGAGTTTGTTACACATCGATTTTGTGGTAATAAAATTTTGAAAATATACATTCAAAGAGAGTGTCTTGTAGTTTTTATTCTCCTTCTAGGGCCCATCGGAAGGAATCCTGTCCTAGAGATTCATCGTGCCCGTCTCCGGTATTTTGGGACAGGCTTCAGGTTGGAATCCTGCATGTGGCATGGATGTTTGTGAGTGGTTCGGAATTCACGTTAAACTGTAAGTCCAGGTCTAATTATCCCAAAATGTGCACAAAATGACCGTAGAGAGACAAACCAAACCAAACCGGTATTTCGGGTTAGCTATAGTTATCCAACTTTCAAAACCAAGTACCCTTGTTTGGAAATCTAACTCGTATTCATTGGATCCCACAAGAAGCACTAAATTTACGTTTCAGAGCATAATCTAAAAATTGCTTGCCATGGTTTTGCTGTGATGCTGCACCATATATATTATCCATTCTATTCTTTGTGAAAATAATAATTTTATTGTATTTCAGAATCGGAAAAAATTATTATCTATTCAGAAAAATGTCAGTGTTTGTTAAATGTTTGTGTGAGCATTTGTGAATTTAAAATCTGAATTTCGCAATACATTGTAAATAAATTCTTCACCCAACGGAAATGAAATATCAATAATAGCAATAGAGATTAAGTTGCAGATTTAGTTTTGAAAATTCCTATTTAAAGTCTTATTTATGAAATTTGTAAAATATCAATCCAATTCATTAGTATGAAATATATCTTCTAAAATAGAGATCACAGAATTTATTAAACCAAGGGCAATATTGATTGTTGTACAAAGGATCGTGCAGAAGACATAGCGTACCATGGCAAATACAAGATAATATTTCTAAAATAAAAGACAGCAAGAGGCTTTATAACATATACCAAAGAACAAATAATTTTTTTTTTTATCTTAGTTTACGCTTGCATTATTTTGCGTCTAATAAACATGAATTAGTAAAGCATTAGGAGTATTAGAATGAAAATGAAAAAAAAAAAAAAAAAAAAAAAAATTTTGTACCAGGCAAAAAAAACATTCTAAGTATTAAAGTTTCACTTTTTATTTAAAATCAAAAATAACTACATTTTCAAATGCAATACAAGAAAGGAAAAATAAGTGAGAAACTAGTTTTTTAGTCAAAATGTGTATGTGTGTTTTATTATGATTCTTAGTTCCTTTATGTTTCTTCCATTTCAACCCGGATTGAAGGTGGTTGTGGGTTGATTTTAGTCTGCAAGCTGTAATTTGGGGATCCTTGCTCTAAAATCTCAAAATAGTATTTAAATTTTAACAATTTCTTCTTCGCTCTATTATTTTCAATCCTAAAGTAAACAGCGGTGTGAGAAATTTGAACCCTGGAAGTTCTTTTCAAAAGCAGCTGTTATCCCGACATAGCGACTTGTTAGAAATGGCACAGACTATACAAAATTACAAGCTGTTTCTCCGTGTCGAAACGTATACCACCCGTTGTTCAGATAGATTAATGTCTTCTTTTTTCTTCTTCTCTCTCTTTCCCCCTTACAAAAGGACTCAGTGCCCTCTCCGTTGTTTCTCTGCCTCTGCCGTGGCAAGAATGCGTAAACACGTTGAACCAGACATGTGTCAAAATTTTTAAGCCTTTCCCTGCCCACAAAAAAGATTGTCGGCAAATAAGAAAGAAAGGAATAATCGTCTGCGTCTAGACTGGGTGGGGATGGACTTCAGAAAAGGTGCCGACCGGAGGTCATCTGGAGGCGGATGGGAGTCTCCCCGGACTCCAGACGTTGTTCGGCCATCAAAGGTGCCGATATAAAAGTATTTTAACAGAATATGTATCATGGCAAGAGAGGGGTTTTGCCGAGAAAAGTGAACCAAGTCCGTGAGATCATCTTTCAGCGGTCTTCTCAAACCTTTTTTCCCTCTCGTGTCCCCCGGGCGCGCATTTTCATTAAATGCTTTCGTAACACGAAGTAAAAAAAAAAAAAAAAAAAAAAAGAGTGCGATTAATTTGCATAGACTTATTTATAACTCAAAAAAGACGCAAGCAAAAATTGAGCGCATGCAATAATGGCATGAAATATTTCACCCCCATGCAAGCCATCTGGGAAAGAGTGAATGACCTCTACCTTTCTCAACACTCGAATTACGACACAGATAACATGTTGTGATTTTTCCAATTTGTTTTGAGGAATGTGAAATACTTTAACGTGTAAACACGTTAAGGTGTTCAAATTTTTTTATCTCAGTATAATAACATTCTGATTTTCATATAAAGTTGCGTTCTTTTTTTTTTTTTTTTAAAAAAGAAGAAGAAGAATTTATTAATCAGAATTATATTTTACTTCAAAGTCTTATAAATGAGGAAAGGAAAAAAAATTGAAAATTTTATAAATTATTATGTAAAACTAATGTATATTATTTCATATGAAACCCCTTGTAATTTAATATGATTTTTATAAAAAATCTATAAATATGTTTATAAAGAATTTATTTACGAAAATTTTGGGTTTCCATTTCTAATTTTTTTTTTTTTTTAATCTTTCAGCATTCAGATTATATTGTATGCAAGTAGAATTAATTTAAACTCATTTATTCTTCCACTTAAGAACATTTTTCAGTACATCGATGAATCTTATGTTCCACCAATGCATATTACGTATTGTCCATGAGAAGTGCATTGCCCTTAAACTGACTTTTTGGTGTAACTGCCCCACATTTACATGTTGTATGGTAGAAATCTCCCATTAAGCCATCTGTCTAACAATGTAAGACCTTTTAATACACCCTGCCCCAATAAACGTCGTATTTCTTCGTTTTTTAAAACATTTATTACAACCATCGTCCTAGTCTATGAGTTAAGCATTTAGGAATAAGAGATGGAAAAAAACCTGTATTTTTTTTTTCGTTGTGTAAATTAAAATACAAGTGTTATATTGTATATCAGAAATCCGAAAGTGAAATTCATAAAAATTACAGTTGTAAAAACTCAAAACGACTAGTATCAAATAGTTTTTCCCACTCTAAAAAAATAAAAATTTTGGCATCATTTTTTTTTTTAAATTTTTGCAACCAAAATATTAGAGGTTACCTTGTTAATTTTTTTTATGTTTTTGTAAATCAGTAATTTTTCTAAAAATAATTTAATTTATCACAATAAATTACTTTCTTAACAATATAATACCCCTTATTGCAACCTTTTTTTTTAATATACTAGTATGAATCATATATTAAAAAAAAAATACCTTCACAAATTTGTTTTACTTTCATAATTTTGCTTGTATATTTTTATAATATAAAATACAATAATAAAAAAATTATCAAATTAAAAACACCAAGAAATATCAATATTCTTATTTGCATTTGTTAAATAATTTCACTTCTAGTGGCGAATATTTTGCCATTTAGTTGTGTTTTAATCAATTAATTTTGATTGACATTCTGAATAAAAAATTTTTTTATAAATATACATGTATAGAAACAAAATACATTTTAAAATAGAGCTTTGTATCTAATGATAATATAATGTAAATAAATATATTTTTCCCGAAATGAAGAACAAATTTTATAAAGCATACATACTAATTTTTAGATGATACTAATATTTTAACTATACAAATGGTTTTCCACATTACGTTCGAATTTATTCTATATCGTCTTCTTCCTACTTATTAATTATTAATCACCACGGCATTCCATCCCTCAAATACTACTTTCCTTATGACGCAGGAATACCAGGACAAATGACTGCTAACGCTCCAAAACGTACTTCGATATAAATAGCTTACAAATTGATTTCTTCTATTATGCTGAAATATATATCCTCCTCATTGGCGCAATAGCCCAATGATGGCCCAAGACCAACATGCCTGCTGACAGATTTCGAGACGAGAGGTTTTCTTTTTACGGGGTAGGTTTGTCAGCTGTACGCCTAACGCTCTGTAAACTGGGACCTACTGTTTAAAATGGATTCCGAACCACTTCAAATATCAATGGCACCGCCGGGACTCGAACCCGAAGCCTGGAACACCGAGCACCAGTCACTAGGTATCGTGGTATCGTGTCCCTAATTCATATATATAAGCCAAAATACTTATAATGTCTGCCAAAAATAATGCATTGTAGAAAATTACATATCGCGAATATATTCTCCATGTTCCATTATATGTGCATGCTAATGTTTATGAAGATTAAAGTAACACTAAAGTGGATAGCGCGAACCTATTTTTCATACTCGAATACATATTATTAAAAACTTTTCATAGCTATGGTTGAACGGTATAGAAGTTGATATACTGCTGCACTATCTGGTGGCGATTTACAACAAAGGGAATAGCATAAAAAAAACATTCTCTATGTTTTGTTAAACACACACAAAAAAAAATTTCATCAAAATCGGTCCAGCCACTTAGGAGGAGTTCAGTGATAAACACATGTACAGTAGAATTACACATATAAAGATATACTACGGTGCCCAAAAAGTAAGATCAATTATTTTTTTTTCTCAAAAACTCTTTATTTATTCTTCTAAATTTATTTCATCGCCTTCAAAGTAATCCCCTCCGGACACAATGCATTTATGTGAACTTTTTTTCCAATCCTCAATCCATGCTAAAAAATAATCGACAAGGATGGCCTTCAAAGCGCGCGGCGATTCACGTTGAATCTCATCAATCGATTAAAAAAGGTGTCCCCATAGTGGTCTTTTGAGTTTAGGGAATAGCCAGAAATCGCATGATGGAATACGGTGGATGTGAAACGGTATGGGTTTCATTTTTGGCGAAAAAATCACGAAGAATCAATACAAGCGCATTCAGTGTTTTCAGTACCAATCGAGATTTGATGCGTTTGAGGTCAAAAATGGAATTGGCCGATCCTTTTGAAATTCCAACATCCTCAGCAAAGTCTCTAATTATAAATAGACGGTTTGCAAGCACCAAATCTTTAAGTTTTTGGACGGGAGCTTTGTCGTTTGAGGTTGATGGTTGACCAGAGGGCTTTTCATCGTCAACTCGTTCTCTGCTTTCTTTGAACTGTTTATACCAATTCTAAACATTTCTTTTCGATATAGGAATGCTCACCGAATGCCTTCTGCAACATTCTATACGTTTCCGCAAACAAAATTGAATGCAAGTTCTTTGCTCAATTCATTCAGACATTTCAAAAATTGCCGGAATCAGTTTTAGCGTTTCACAAAGCCAAACGTACCTCAAACACTAATGAATATTTTGACGTCAAATTTCACGCAGATGTCAAGGCAGTGCCAGCAACCTAAAAAAGTAAAAAAAAAATTTGAAATTCCATAAGCCCCGGAATTTTAAATTGAAAATTGGTCTTACTTTTTGGACACAGTAGTATATGATATATTCCATCACTGGTGGGGTTTTTTTTGTCACTGTCAAACGGAAGGTCCTATCTTAAATTAAATGTTTTACATTTTTATACTACTTTTAATATATGCTAATCATTTCATATGATGAATAGTTGATATAACATACAATTTATGAAATTATTTTATCCAATCGTCTGGTATCGATTAGTCCTTTGATAAAAATTTAATAAATCCTTATCTATTTCCATATTGCAATGACGGTGACTATTTCAAAACAAAAAATGATCCTAGGTACCATCTATTCCTCACCTCAAAACCCAATGCTAACTTTTGCTTAATTTTGGCAGACAACTTCCATCTTCGTAACTGACATCTTAATTTTAATTTGTAATCTAGTACGTGGATATCCACAATCCATATTAATAATAGGCTCGTTTAAAAAAATAAAGAATCCGAAACAAAGAGAAATGCCGCTGAAAGTTTTATTTGCATTTAACCAGTAGGTTTCTTTTTAAAATATATGCTATTGAAAATCCAGTTTTTTCCAAATATCCTACACTGGTTTTGTCTATCAACATGATGTCGAAAGTGAAACCAGAAAGGAAATTTGGACGTCACTTAACATGTCACTTAATTAAGTCTACTTAGAAATAATGGGTACGAGGGTGTTGCACAGCCAGATTGGCTGCAGTGATGTTTTTCTTATGGAATGCAGAAGATAGCACCAATATAGGTCTGTAGCTCTGCAACTGAGCTGTTGCAGAGCTACAACTGAGCCGTTGGTTGTATACGACTTTAAGCTCTACACCCTCTTAAATATAGAAGATGGTGTTAAAAATTCGATTCGCAACAACCCTTATCATTCATTATTACAAATAACACTCTATAATATCTCACTAAATGTTCATGCAGTATGACACTAAATTTTTCTACATTGGCGCAACAGCTCCAAGTTGGGCCAAGATCATCTGCGTATTTCGAGACAGGAGACGTTTACAGGGTATTTTACAGGTTTTCTTTTTACAGGGTAGGGTTGTCAGACTTACCCCCAATGCTCTACAGTCATAGTAGACTGGGACCTACGGCTTAAAGGGGATTCCGAACATCCATGGCAATGAGGATCAGAACGCTAGTTTACTCGGCCCTCCGGTCCCATGACATTAAATGCTTTCAAGAAAATGACGCTCTCCATAATACCATCTAATTTATATTTGTATACCATCTAATGTATATTTGCCCTTCATTAGAGTGCAAATTAAACCAAAAATCGCTGAAATATATATATATAATCTTGCAGAAATCTTAATAATATTACACCCAATTGAATTGAATTGAATTGAATTTTTTACACCAAATCCCAATTGCCCCTCTGCATTTATACCGATCAAAATACGAAGCCAATAAACATTTTTATGCTGACCGTAAATCTACCAGGGAAAAAAAACATTTATTATCACAATCACAATAAATTTTGGAATAGCCAGGAATTAAAAATTAATATTTTACTATCGATAGGCTGAGAATACAATGCAGTCGTACTTGCGTTTATTTTGATACCACAAGGACTTTACAAAAATTTTAGAGCGACTTTATAAAAATGTCTAGTACAATTATAGACTAATTGTATAATAAGTGATGTCTGATAGGTTCAAAACGGATAGAAACACTTGGAGGTGAATGGTGATAAAACAATAAACATTATCGGAACATTATTTTTAAGAAAAATAAGTTTTAAATACACTCATATTATAATGCATCTTAATAAAATATCGTAAGTCCGTGCTATCCCGTATAGAAAAAAAAATACCTGAAGGGTAATCTAATTATAGAATTTCTCTAGTTACACACATACAAAAAAAAAAAAAAAAATCAAACGCCAAGGGTTCAAAACAACGTATGGAAGTTCAAAATAATGCTAGAAAAGAGAAAGCTTATAGAACCATATTTTGTTCATAATAGGAGGTCAATCAAACATTATATATTTTTTAATTATCTTTCCCAATGCATCAATATACACTCAAGAACCAAAACATTATGAGCACCCCTACATTTTGCAATGAGCTTGCCTGGATGACATGGAAAGGCACGTGATCAGGTGGAAGTGGTATTTAACTGCTGCTGGAGAGACTGAAGAATCACTCTTTCACTTACTTCAGTGTGTGATGGGAAAGATTGCGGATATAAACGACTTTGATAGAGGGCAGATTGTAATGGCTTGAAGCCTCGGAACAAGTATTTCCGAAACTGCACGACTCGTGGGTTGCTCGCGATCTACAGTTGTTAGTACTTATGCAAAGTGGATAAATGACGGTGAAACCAGCAGTAGACGTCATGGTGTTGGACGTCCACACGCTATCAAAGAAAAAGGTCGTCGGAAACTGTCTCGCATGGTGAAGCAAAACCGGAGCCAGACAGTGGCTCAGCTGACAGCCCAATACAATGCAGGGCCATGTAGAATAGTATCGGAGCACACTGTTCAGCGGACACTGTTGGATATGGGACTACGCAGCAAACGTTCCACTCGTGTGCCTTTGCTGACCAAGCGTCATCGCCAACTGCGCCTGCGCTGGGCCCGGGAACATCGTGACTGGTCCATGGATCAATGGGAGAGAGTTGCCTGGTCAGATGAATCACGGTTTGTCATTCATCACGCCAATGGTCGTGTCAGGATACGCCGTCTTCCAGGCGAACAGTTGCTCCCTCAATGTACAGTAAGTCATACATAGGCCGGTGGTGGCGGTATTATGCTTTGGGGGACGTTCTCTTGGGCGTCTCTGGGACCCGTGGTTGTGGTAGAGCAGACCATGAATGCTACAGGGTATCTGAACATCATTGCGGACCAGTTGCCCCCTTACATGGCCTCTGTTTTTCCAGCTGGAAATGAAATGTTCCAACAGGACAACGCCCCTTGTCACAAGGCTAAAATTATGTTGGAGTGGTTCCAGGAACATGATGCTGAAGTCCAGTTAATGACCTGGCCGCCTAACTCACCGGATCGCAATCCGATAGAACACATTTGGGATGTCCTGGGACGGCAGCTCAGAGTTCAAAGACCACCAATTCGCAATATCTCGGATTTTCGTGACCGTTGCTTAAACATCTGGTACAATCTGTCTCCGGTCATCTACCAAGAACTTGTGGCATCCATGCCAAGGCGGGTTGAAGCTGTGTTGCGCGCCAAAGGTGGGCCAACTCGTTATTGGCAGGTCATAATGTTTTGGCCCTTGAGTGTATATGATGATTGAAAACTTTCAATTTTTCAGAATGATTTATTACATGCATGTGTAGAAATTTATGTAATAAATCATTCTGACGTTACTACATGTGGAAGTTAAGCACTGTGAATTATTTACTGTGCAAAATAGCACAGATATTCACATTAGAGAAAAACATGAAAAGGAGAAAAATAGCTTTTCAGAGCAATTTTTGATGGCAGTGAAAAATGTTTATTGTTGTCGAAGTAAATACAGATACAAGTCCCTCGGTAAGGAGTACGACATCCTCGGATACTGATGCATAAATGGTATTTGTTAGGCATTTTCCCTACAAAACTGTTGACGAGGGGAATTTTGTCTCATTCGTATCTCAATGCAACTTCCTGCAAAGAAGTTATTTCTTCGAGTAATACATCTGTGAATACATATCAAATATGCTGTATAACATTTAAGTCAGAGGAATATGAAAATCATGTCGTATACTTAATACTTTCCCCTTCTAATGTATCAAATGCTTTAACACGATGTTCAAGGTTATCTCGGCAGTTGTTCTGTCCTCCATAAACAGAAAAGAGACACGAACCAAGAAACTCCAATGTAATATCATCGTACCTACTCAGAATATTGGAGGCGGTGCTTT
Source organism: Caerostris darwini (assembly GCA_021605075.1). Classification (NCBI taxonomy): domain Eukaryota; kingdom Metazoa; phylum Arthropoda; class Arachnida; order Araneae; family Araneidae; genus Caerostris; species Caerostris darwini. The sequence continues at coordinate 312,019 of BPLQ01012349.1, read as the reverse complement.
GCCGTTGTACATAATACTTGCCCACATCATTATTCCTCGGCTTTAACGATCAACATTATGGACATTCTGCGATATAAAACGTTCCCTTCGCTTTCTATACAAAGTGTTCTCTTCCCTTGATGGTGAATCAGGATTCGTTAGAAAACATCATTCTTGATCCCTGTTGCTGAGCCCAGTGAATATATTTATTGCATTAATTTAATCTTTCCCGAAGATGACATGGTCGTAGCAGATTACAAGCGGCATTGCAAATTAGTATGCATTTCGGGCAGCATGATTTTAACCACCTGAAACAGTTTCGGAAGATACAGGAGAAGCAGTAGTGTTTGTAAATTCTGAGAGAATCTATACAAGAGTAATACCTCTGCTCTTTTTCATTATTATGAATATGTATTCCGTCCTTTTGAAATATGGTGCTTCTTTCAAGGCCTCCAGCATCGCAGAGCAGTTTCACCACCAACTGCCCATTTTAACCCGAAAGATCAACGATGCTCTTATGTGAAAATTTGATTGATATTTTATTCTGACTCAAGGCATCTAGCTGCTGTACCTCAATCATCTGCATTCAAGTGATGGTAAAGTCTCAATATTTTATCTTAAAATATGAAAACTAAGCTTTTTATAAATCAACATGATTTTATTCTTCAATTTTATAGTTTGAAATAAAACTTAAATACACTGCCTTTGTACAAATAAGAGGTCTTGCCCATCAATGCTGTATAACACAATGCCATCTATTCTATTTTTTACTACTATTGTTCGACTGTCAGAAATTTTCAGACTGGGAGGAAATTTAAGAAACATAAAGCGGAATATGATACACAAATTATCAGAAATTCAGAATGAGTGCATTAAAAATAATAACGGAGTAGCATATTATTTGTGGATAATGGGAAGGGGTTTTTGAAACAACAGTGGAAGCGTGAAATCCTAGGTGATAAGGCACCTCATTCTCAGGATTAGGGTTCAATTGCTTTTAGAATAGACACACTGCTACAACTGTAAACAGAATGAAGGCCATTGTATGATTTTGAAAACTGAAATCCCTTTCACTATGTAATGCAAGGAATAAATTTTATTGCTTTTTGACATTTTCTTATTTCAAAAAATTTTTAATCTTGTTTTTTTTTAAATTTCTTTTATTTTAAGTAATATTCATTAAGCAGACATTTTAACTAATATTTTATCTATTAAGAGGAAATTTTCCTGAAAAGTAATATACTTATGCATAAAACAAAAACTGCGATTTTATCAGTCAGCAGAATATTCACTGTCTTTTGTATCTTTTTTTCTTCTATCTAATTTGCAACAAATGAACTAAGAAACATGAAATTTGGAAGCTGAATTGAGGCACAGTTATTCATTGAATTAACAAAATTTTAATGTCAAGCATGAATTACAAATAAATAATTTCATTTTGTACATAAATCTATAAGGGGGAAAATCAATTGACAATGCGAAAAAAAAAACATTAAATTAATGGGGTTTTTTTTTTAGAAATGTGCCTACTCTTACCTGTAATGCGTTGGCAGCGTCGCTTTTCCATGTCAATTAGCATTTCCATTGCCAATTAAGTTATCCGACACATGAATTGGAAGCAAAGAACAAATATGGACCAACCCTTGTTTCACCTCATTTTACGATTTCAGAGAATTTAAAGCAGCCATCTGTCTAGCAAAGTAATCCCAAAAATACTCTATGGGATTAAAATTCGGAAATCAAGCCGGACATTCAGTTTACTGAAAACCTTAATCATGTTATTCAGTAAGCTTAGAACGATGAGATCGAACATTATCACCCAATTAGTTGAATTTATGACGAACAGCAACGCAATATGATCGGACATATGGATCAAGGATCTAGTCTCGATACTTTTGCAGCAGTCACCGTGTCTTCTGGAAGCATATGCCCACAGAGATTCCAACTAAAGTCATAATTTCATCTTCTCTTTCCGAATCAGTACATGAATTGGATCTCTCCCCAGAATATATCAGTGGTCGTCTGCAGAAGCTCATTACTCCCTGGTGCAGGTAACATGCTCATTGGCTCTTTTCACTTCGTCGTCGAATAAGAGGGTCGTTTTGTATAATCCTTCGTATTTTGCTAGTAGATATTCTCGTCCCTATTGCTATCTGAAATGAGCTGAGATGGTGTTCCTCCTAGCCAAAGACAGGTCTTCAGAAGAAATTATAAAGCTTGCCAGAAGGGGGTCTCCTTCAAATAGAATTTTCGTATTGGAAAGATCCCAGAGTATCTGGACCACACTGCGAGACACATCATGACGTCTACTAGCATCAATTAAGGATAATGTCATGTCCGTCCAAGATCTCTCGTTATCTTAATAAATTGAATAAACTTCTTCTAAACATTGCCAATAATATCTTCGTACCAACAATTGAAGATCTACGAGTATTCATAAAAATTATAGCCGAAATAAAAAAAAAGTGGAATATTGTATTTTCTCCAAATTCTATAGAAGTATCCAATTCTAAAAAAAAAAAAAAAAAAAAAAAAAAAAAAAAAAAAAAACAGTGCTGTGTGTAAATCTTTCACAAGTTATTAATTTATATACTTATATTTTCTACCTAGTAAGATCCTATGTGATTTTACGAGCAATTAATCTATTTATATTAAATGACCAGAAGAGTACTAGAGTGCATTTTTCATATGCAGTTTCTAATGAGAATTTCCGTGCCGTAAATCGATGATGGAAAATAATAAGTAAGGCGACACATTATTTCTATCAATATTGGTAAATGTATAATATTGATAGAATTAAAAATTGTATGCATAATAACATTAATACCATACCATAACACATTATAGCCTTTTTCACGTGCGTTGAACTGCAAAGCGTCAAAGAAGAAAAAATTTTCTACCTACAAACGATCACACCAAACGACAGAAATCGCTTCACGCCGAGTGAAGTTCCAGTTACATCTTAAGATCGTTATTGGTTCTTTCCAAGTCACATGAAGCGTCAAGCTTTTGAAAGTTAAAAGTTAATCAACAATCTTATTGGGCGTTGAGATTGATCAACGCTTTATGCTTCGTCTCGGTGGGAGGGAGGCTTAATTAAAAAATATTTCATCATTTTCGTTGTCCATTCAAAAATCACACTGTAAAAATTCATGTGTTTATATGGAATGTACTATAAGTTTCTGTTGACTAATCAGTTTGTAACCTTTCATACAGTGTAGAATTTACTTTCAGATAACTGCTTATCCCGTTGATGAACTGCTGAATCGTGATTGAACCTTTCCCCATCGGAACGATTTTTATTGATATGACAATTTTATTTTCTTCTCTCTCAGTTCTTGTTCTTCATGAGATTCAACATAAAGACAATTTTACTTGTTTACATTTCATGGACCCTCACTCCCTTTAATATTGTAGTTCATTGATAATATCAACTACAATTCTATTACAGCACCTAAAGGAAACCTTTCAGGGTTATTAGAAACACTCTGAGTTGCCCCTTGGTGTGAAAACGCCATTGATTAATACAATAAATCAAGTTCTGGCTCACTGGCCATGACATCCAGACTCATGCCATCATTTATTCACTCATTATGTAAGTACCCTTTTAGAATACAAAAAATAGCCTTAAAACTAAAAAAAATAATGATTAATGTGGTTTTATAATCAGTGATTCAAATGTAAACTAACTATTTAAATAACCTCTTTCCTTAAAGTTGCATTCCGTGTATATTTACTTGTAGAGCAATTTATTTTCTGACAAATAAATAGTGCAGTGAGAAACAAATTTTATACTTTAAAACTAAATGGTCAAGGATTTTTTTCACTAAGTTTTTAAAATTTTAACATTTATTTTTATGAAAAATATTCTGTAAAACTATGAAATTTTGCATGTATATCAAAAGCATTATCCATTTTTTTTATGTTAACTTTTCAGCATCATTAGAAAGTTCTAAATTGAAGTGAATATTTATAAAACTTGGATCAAATTTAACCAAAAGTATAAACCAGCATGACAATAGAAAGTGACCAATTATTCTTTTTAAAAACTATTCTCTTGTAGAAGAATCATTTAAAATACAAGGCCTGAATCAAAAAATTTTACTCTAAATTTGTTAGTTTATTTTTTACAGACTCACACTTGTTGAAAAAATGTAAACATAAGAATAAGTTACATAAATAAAAAGAAAATTATTTTCCTATTTTCTCTTTTTTAATATTATTCAAAGAGCAAGAATAGATAAATTGCTATGCAATAAATTAGAAATTAAATAAATAAATTAGTATTACAGTGGATACTTATTAGAAAATGTTTCATGGTATGCCCTTTCAATTTTTTTTTACAATCACATTTAATAACAGAAACCATTCCTTATTAATTTCTATTGTAAAGAAAATGCTGAATGATTTTAGAATTTTCATATTTTTATGCTACTAATTCAACATTTTTCTTTATTGTAAACGCATTTAATCAACTGTTAAAAATGCTGTAAGGGGGAAAAAAAAATTAAGAAATTTTAGTGTAATTTAAATTAAGAAAGCAGTTAATTAAAAATTTAAATAAAAGTTCTATGAAAGTATTGTCAATTATCAGCTAAAAATTTACTTGGCATGTTGAAAGTGCACTATGAAAAGACAAAAAGAGTAAAGAGATATTTTTCTTTAATTCACCAAAATATATTTTAATTTTAAATAAAACTAGTTCACTTGCACTTATTTTTTGAAGAAAAAAAAAAATTTCAGTTTCATACATCAAGACACATTACAGATATCATTTTGAATCTCAACACATAAAAGACTTCTTGTATTGAGTAACATTAGATTTTTAAAATTAGAAGTAAAAGTAAAGCAACTGCAAACACTGTTTTTTATTGAGTAAGCATTACAAATCAGTATCTGATTCAATGCGATTCTTCAAACATGAAATATTTAAGGTTGCTATCTCCATGTTACTATAAGGTCACGTTGATAGTATATTGTTTAATAACACTGCAAAATATATATTTATATATATAAAACTTATGTGGTTCAACAGAATTCCCAATAAAATACTAAAAACAATTTTATTTAAGAATAAAAATAATTTAAAATGTATTCACATGATTCATGAGCATATGGGAAAAGGGGAGATATAATTGATTTTTAGAATTCAACAATGGATTACAAACAAAATTTTTTAACTACCCACCTGTCAACAAGAAAGTAATTATTTAATAACAAATTACAAATAAACACTCTATGCTGAGTGCATTTTTTAACCTTTGCAATATATTGATTGACCATCAAATAGTTTATTTTAGAAAATCATTAAATCACATATCAATTTACATCAAAAATCATAAAAACATATTTTAAGAAAAATATTTTCAATTACAACAAATAATAGTCTGATAACAGTACTGATTTTGAGGAATGCCAAGCATTGCTTTTAGTAAGCATTATGGTTCGGTGATTGCAATGAGGTTTTAAAGTTAATGAACACCATAGAAGAAATAATAAATTGCGAGAAAAATCATTTTCCCCTTATTACTAAAAGAAATGCATGTTTCATTAATATACATCAGTGAACTTGAATAATTAAATAAAATATACTGTCTATTATACGAACTAACACAAGTACAGCCAATATTATTTTTTAGTGTTAATAATAAAATTTATCATTTTCACTTGTAGTTAAATGCATCAACTACTTTAAAAATACATATTACTCAATATTATGTCTATAACCAACAAAAAATTATGCCTTAACTGTAGTTACTTCCCAATATCTTGTTAAATATTATAAATATTTTTAAAAAATTAACATGAAAAGTATGATTAAATAAATTATATTGTCTAGTATAAAGCTAATAATTCTTTTGAAAAATATTAAATTAAACCATGTATAGTTGAATAATTGATTGAATATTACAAATTACTAATTACATATTTATATTCTTTCAAATATAAATTTAAAAGCATCTGAATATATTCCATACCAAACAATTTATTTTAAACTTGTTTCAAAAATAAGAATAAGATGACAGAATACTGCACTAAACAATTTGTAAAGGTTATAAATAAATCAATTAAAATTTATTTAAACACGATTAATTATACAAATAAGATAAAAAACAAATTCTTATATAAATGTAACATTGAATAAACAACTATATATGAGCACTATAAAAGTATAAATATATATCTGATGAAGTAAATAAAAAAAATGAAGAAATATTTTAAGTAAAATATTAAAATAAATTTATAAAATGTATTTATTTTATGAATAACATTATTTATCGGATTTTTCACCGGTTTATATAATTACTCTTTATGCTAAGCTCAAAATCTGTGTTGTAATATTCTTTACATATGTCAATGTGTTTCTCAGATGCATAGATGAAATCTTTTTTTAATTTAAAGAGATAGACTCAAAATTAAATTAAGTTACAAATATCTTAAAAACTAATTTTTCATTAAGCTGGACTAATTTTGCAATTTTTTTAATTTGTTACAATATGAATATATATTTTGTACCCCCTCCCAAATTCTTGTCTTAAATGCAATACATTTTTGGATATTATTATAAATGCCAAAAATTATCAGGATAATGAAAAGTTGATCACATACCAACATTTTATAGCTAAATTACTGATAAGACTATATTAAATTCAACTATATGAAATGATGAATAAAAATGTACCATGATGAGATAATAAATAAAACAAAAGGATAGCAATACTTTTAAATCTACACATTTTGTCCACTTCTTTTTGTTTTAAAAATTATATTAATAGAAAAAAAAAAAAAAAAAAATCTACTTGTCGAAACATTTTCAATTAATTATAATGACCACAATAATCCATTATCAAAAATTCTAAGTAAAATTTTTTAAAATCATTTAAGAAAATTAATGAAATTACATTTTACATTTAATATAATTTAATACATCATCTTTATTTAAAATTTGTAATTTTTTATCAACCAAGAAAGGGGGGAAAATAGCATTAGAATCGATTTATGATATTAATCAGTAAAAACCAACATAAATCAAAATTCATATGATAAAACAAATGTATGGTAGTGTTTTATGATGTAAATTGAATATAAGAAATAATGAAAAATAATTTGAGACAATACTTGGCATTCATATAAAAAAAAAATTCAAAAAAGAAAAATATTTGTATAGAGATAAAATTTATTTTCAAATAAATGAACTGAAATATTCTCAGCTAACAAAACTAATTCATCACATACAAAATACAATATATAATAGGAAAACATTTAGATTATCAAAATATACATCTTTCAATGTTGAAAATTTTGAGGATTCCAGAATGTGTTGTAATTGCTGAACATAAAACAGGCATGTAAATATGCAGCCATCTCTAATGATGTGATTAACTGATGATTTCAAAGATGTGAAATGAAATTAATCAGAAGTAAGTCACAGTGCAACACAACAAAGGTTCTGCACACACTTATCTCACATTTCTCGGAATGCCATTAGATTTAGAAACATGTTCACATGTTTTTTATTGACGTAGGTAGACACTTGCACGTGTTACACAAAAAACTTCGTGGAAAAAAAAAAAAAACCAACACAATGAAAACAGATTAGTTTTCACATTTATAGGCTTTGGTAGGTCTCCAATCCACTTTATAAAACAAGTGTAGAAGTGCCCATCTTGCATCTTTTCGGATTATAAGAACTAAATTCACATTTTGCATATAAGGAAAAACTGTGCAACAGAAACTTTCTGGAAGTCAACTTTTATGGCGTTCAAAAGAGATATTTTCAAGTGAAGCGCTTTTTTGGACCCAGAGCAGGGATGCAGCATTTAATATATCTAAATGCCTGCCAGTATAATAAGCCAACAAACTGTACAAAGCTGTTGGCAACGGCATTGTTAAGTCCTATGAGGATCATGTCCAATAAAATACAAACCTAAAGTAAATTAAAATACATTGTTATTAATGATGGTTATGAAATTAATCATATAAACTTATATACCATAATATTTGAAAAAAATTCAATTAAAATATTATAATCAAAATAAATTTGAGAGATCGATTAAAATCAACCCTAATTAAATATATACTTCATTCATATATAATAAATTTTCATTTCAGTTTTAAAATAGAATATGAAAACAACAGAAAAACAAAAACTAACATGGAAAAACTCTCTTGTACTCAGAGCCATAACTAGACTTGAGGACCCCACATCAATAGATAACAATGGGGAACTTTGTTGCTTCCCTCAATCTTAACCACTTTTTTCTGAATTAAGGTTAATTATTTTTTTAATAATTAAAATGATTTTATATATTTGAATCTAATGAAATTTTTTCAAAAAATATTTTGCTGATGTATGTTTTTTTTGTATGTGTGCTTTATGTGGTGTTAAATAAAAAAGATAATGAAATCCGAAGCTGTCTGATGTCATGAAGAGAGTAATGAGAAACACATGCAAAACATTTTACATTAAAATATAATTAAAAGTAAAATGCTTAGTGATAAATTACTCAATATACCTTATTTTTACACTTGTTATCTTATCTGTTTTCTAACTGTTCAAGAAGCAAACTCAATTACTTTATCAAGGTTAATTTTTGGAGACAATTTTTAACAATTACAGAGTTAATTAACAGAGTTTAATAATTGAGTGCAACTGACAAGATTTTCCTGTTCCATGCTGCTTTCACAAATAGTTTATTAATTTTGGTTTTGAGACCGATCATTCAGCCTTAGTTATGGTTACAGAAATCGTTAAGCATATGATGCATACAGCACACATCAAGAAACTTGTTGGAAGTAAATATAGGATTTATTATCAACCATTCTTTTAATCCTTTGATGTCATTAATTTTTTCAAGCTCTTCTTTAAATAACACCTTAACTGTGAAGGTAACTATAACATATACTCTGGAAGCTTTCACGCAAAATCATTTTTTTTTTTTTTTTTTGTCAATATCAAACAAATTTTTCATATCTTGAAAACGAAAAGAACTGAGGTCATACAGTAATTGAAATAATAAATACTTGTAATAAAAAAAAACATGTTTATTCAACTATTTAAAAAATTACTTTAATAAACATGCATATATATTCATTAAATAATGATTTCAAAAGTTTTTTAAATACCATTTTTTTTTTTACTAAGAATCTCCCATAAAGCTATTTAAACTTTTCCATTCTTCTAACTCTTTTGTTTGTTGCCTCAAAAATAATATCCTGAAATACAAGAGAACAATAAATATGAAAGTATCAAAAGAAAAATCTTATTACTAATAAATATAATTATTATTAATTAGATTAATTTTAATAAGAAATACAGAAAAATATCTTGATTGCTTTAACCCAGTAACTCTGAAAACATTTAACAGTTCTCCTTCATTTTTTGATAATTTAATTTTTTTATGCAAATGAAATACTTTTTTTAAATGCCAAAATAAAACTACATATTTTAATAATCTACATATTGAATGACTGTTTTTAAAATTTTATTTTTAAATTGTGATAAAATGCAAAAAATTTTTCTCAAAATTGTTAAATATTAGTTCATAAAAATAAACTGTCACTTTAAAAGACATTAATTTGAAATCTAAAGAACACAATTTTAGAGATTTGCAAAGTTGATGATAATTTTAAGATTCACAACTTTAATTACCCATAACTTTGAAAGCTAGTACTAATTAAAAGTATGTATTTGCTGAAATTTCTAATGATTTATGATTGTTTTAAGTTTATATTTACGAAATGCATTGTCCTTCTCTCATTTAGGGGTTTTAATACACATATTTTATATATATATATATATATATAAAGCTCATTCAAGTTAGTGGAATTTAAGAAATTTACCTCTGTTCTTGAAGAGTTGCTTGAATTTCAGCTAACCTTACAAGTGCTCTAGCCGTCTTTAGTTCAGCTGAAACTTGTGTGCAGTTTATGCTGCCAATATTAAAAGCTTCTTCCCAATATCGATTTGCCTAAAAGGATGTACATAAACATTTTACATTTAATGCATAAATGAAACAAAGTGGAATTTTTAAGTTAATAAAAGTTTATTGACACTAATAAACACACATAAACGTCAAATTTATTCCATTAATACTAGCAAGTCAAAACATTAAAATGCACTGTTCTCTTCAACTAGAATTCACAATGCAACACTTTAGAAAAATATTCATTATCACAATAACACTTAATTTATGTTAAGTAAATTCAATGATTGTATTTTTGTCTCAAATTTTCTAATTGAAAACACTGAACAGGGACTTGCAAAGAAAAATGAGATTTCTTGATTTAAAATGCTTTCCTTCACTATACACCATTGACATACATGACTGAATGCCCACAAAACGTGTTTATAATGAATCATAGTCAGCATTGACATATAAATAAGACAACAGTCTGCAGTCTCATAAAGTAGTTAACAAATAGTGTTTTCTGACACATTAAATTATCACCTAATGGTAATAGTTTAGTATACAACAGAAACAAACCAAGACTATTAACTGCTACAAATAGATCTTAAGAGAAACTCTCTGCATCAATGTTTAATCTTTGGCTGGATGTTTGACTTGTATGCTTCAACAAGACCAGTTTTTCAAAATGGTCCCCCTAGATTAGTAATTTCTCAAAATGCTCAGTCCATACCAACCATAATCTACTTTTTGTTAAAGCCAAATAGATCTCTTCCCAGTTTGAAACACTCTAACTATTAATACAGCCCCAGACATATATAATTTCATAATCTTCCATTTGATTTGCACTTTAGACAGACATTTAGTATACTGCATGTTCTAACATATTCCCTCAATCACAACTACTAAAGTACTAGGTAATGGCAGGCATTTAAGTATACGCACACAAATAAACCCTCTGTTCATTGCTGTAAATGGATATTAAAGGGGAGGAGGGGAAGGGTTGCTTTGTTGCACTAAGCACAAATAAGTTCAATGTTTCAACTAAGTTGTAAATCAAAATGCATAAAATACAACAATACTCTTGTTGAAATAAATTGTCATTTATAATATTCACCATTAGTGGAACAATGTCCATTATTAAAGCCCACTAATGTTCAAAATTCTTCCAGCAGAAATCAATTTGAAGAATTAAATATTATTATTACTACTATTACTACACAAAACCCTTACAATTGTTTTTTTTATTTTTATTATTTCTTATATGCAATGTAGAAGCCCCATTTTTATTTTTAATACAGTTCTCATACCTAGTTTTGACACTAAATGACAAAGACAATCATTTCCTATATACAGGTAAAAACATCAATGGAATAAACAGCATCTTCATTTTTCTTAATAGAATTTGAAATTTTGTTTTAATAGTTATCAAGCAAATATTTCACCTTTTAAAAAATAAAAAAATGTTTTAATGTCTCTACAAACAAAAAATTCATGTAGGTCTCTAATTCACTAAGAATTTTATCCTGACAGTAGTATTTTAAATTGCATTATTTTAACTGTCAATTCATGTGCAATAACATGTTATTATTAGAATTCCTTTTACCTGACGCTCAGCATGATCTGCCTGCCAGCCCACAACATGGGATATCAGATCTTCTCTGTAGTAATTGGCTAATGATGGAGTTAATGATGGGATGGATGGTTTCAACGCAGCTGTAGCTAATGAACTAGTCCCACTTGTGTTTAAGCTGTGAAGACTGCTCACACTTGGGTTTGGGCTGTCATGCCTAATTAGAAAATAAATTATATTTTAATAAATATTTTCCAGTCCAAAATATTTATACCAAAAAAGGATGTATTTGGTTCAGAGGGAAGTTCTGCTATTTTAGTATGAATTGTAATTTACTCACAATTACAATTTGGATCGGGGGAAAAAAAATTGTCACAAACCTGAAAAATCAGGAAACTCGTACCTGGTAACAATATTGATAGTAATTGCTTTTACTGTAAGTAATGCAACTAATGCCCTTTTTTCAGTTAGACAAAATAGTAAATTTATGTGATCAATAGTTTAAAAATTACAGCTCTAAAGTAGTACATTAGAATTTGGTTTCTCGCTCTACGGTCATCTTGTGCACACTTTAGGCTAAATAGACCGAAACCTACAGTTTAACATAGATTCCGAACCACCACCAAACATCCATGAGTACATTAGAGAGCTAAATAATTTCAGATTATTACTAGTAGTTAGTATTTTGTCTTTTTTTAAAAAATTATTAACTGATCAAATTTTATATTTAATTAATCAATTAGATGACAACAATATTGTAGGAATCTTTATTATCATCACATTCTTTTTGAAATATTCGTAAGGTGAAATTGTTTACAGCTTATAGGAAAGGAAATTGTTTTCACATTGACTAGTATTGAGAGTAACTCAATTAGTAGAAGAAAAAGGCTATTTCTATTCCATAATTTAATTATAATTCAAATTAATATAAAAGTTTTAGAGCATCAACAAAGTTTAAAAGAGTCAGGACAAGAGTACAATGAAAATAGAATGACAAGACTGCAGTATAAAATATATTAGCTTTAGCATCTTGAATTCATTTCGAAGAAAATAAAATTTTATCTTCCACAATGAAGCATAGACTTTAGACAATAGCCTTAACATAATAAAATGTGTAATGATATTACATAATGAAGAAGTTTTGCTAAAGGTAAAACTTCAATCAATCAAAACAGTGATATTTTAAAGACAAAATTCAATCAGATAGTCTCAAATGATTAATGATTAATTAAAAAGATTGCAGAAATTTGAACGCAATCATTAATGTACAGTACCTCTACAATGACATAGGAATGATGTATTTTAAATGGTACACAACACTTGAAATTATTAAGTTCCCTTCAACGAGGGAAATATTTCCTAATGCAGAATGTATACTTTAATTTAATACACTTCGCCATTGAGCAAAAACAAATGTGTTTGGATTTGCTGTAAGTCAAATAAAAATGACCTAAATGTCCTAGAAAGTCATTGGTTATAAAATAGATGAGAAATTAATGGCATAACAATTGAATATAAAACCTCAAAAAAAAAAAAAAAAAAAAAAAAAAAAAAAAATCCAGAAATTAATGATTGCATAGAACCAAATAATTTCTCCAGAGATAAAAAAAAACTGATTTCATCAATATGCTTCAATTTACGCATCACTAATGATATATAAAAATGCTTCCATACCTAATCGAATGAGTACTACTATCTGAATCTGGTGAGGTCCTATCTTGATCCAAATCTGTTTTTCCATCTGGAAAGTGTGCAGCACCCGTAGAATTGACTGGAAAAGTGGCATTACTTGGCAAAGAGGTTGCTTGAGTTGTTACTGGATGGTGGTTAACCTGATTTGTTTGAGACTGTGCTGGAGAAGCTAAGGGTTTGCTTGAATGATGAGAATCTGAAAAGAAAGAATGCTCATTACTAAAGTTCTAAGAACTAAAACACAAGGATTATAAAATAAAGCACAAGTCAAAGCTTTTTAAAAGAACATTACATTAAGGTTCAACAATTCAATTTAAAAAAATAATTTAAATATAAGAATGACATTTTAAATCAAGAAGAAAATGAGTTTTAATAAATAATATTGAAAAGTTATTTATTTTTATTTTCAGAGAAATTTTTACCTGTAAGAGACAGATTTGCTTGCTCAGCAAACTCTAAAGCTTGTGTAATTGTTGCCATAGCTAAAAAAATAGAACAACAAATTTTTTTTTTAACAAAATAAAATTATTTAATAGAAAATATTTATTAATATAAGTACAATGAAATTTTTATATACAACGTGCATTTTTATCATTTGAATATTCATTAAAGATTGCATGGTGAAAAGTCTATTTAGGTAAATAATAAAGAATTTCTAAAACCATAATTGGAAATTAAATGGGATGTTTGATATTATGACAAAATATGAAAAAATTTTCTTGCTTAGAACACTTTCTTATTAGATAGTTATAAACTCACAAATTTGATAACCCACCTCTAAGTGCACTAGAGAAACTATATTTCTATGTTCCACATAGACTGCCATATCATTCATTCGATCATGAAATTTTAAGCCACATATTATTTATGCCATAAGCATAGATTATGAAAAAAAATTCTAATTAGTTCTTTTTTTAAATTGAATAAAACAATATACCACCACCAACAGCATGCTTCGATGTAATGATTTTGGCATTATTAACTGCCCTGTGATTGGTCAATTGTTAATATTTATGTAAAAAACATTATTTTGACATAATTACAAAAAGTTCTCTTTTATTAAAAAATTACTTCATAACATATATATTAAATCTATATTAATATTTTTTATGTTCTTGGAGGGGAGGGGGACCCACATTTAGTTTTGATAGTAGTAAGGGGCAACAATTCTCTCTTTACTTTTTAAGTTAAGTTTAAAAGCAAATTAATGCAAACAACAGTTTTAAAAGATATCATTGAAAAAAACATCTACTGGAAGAAAAACTGTAAAATCAAAACAAATGAAAACCATCAGTATGATTGAAATATACTTTCATCTTAAAAAAATCATTTAAAAATTTATAAGTTAGTAGCAATTGAAACAACTGAAGAGCATAAAACACAAACAGAAAAACATTGAAATTAGAATTATTGACATAGATTAACAGATGTATTGACTTCGCGTCGTCCGCAAGAAATATACATCCTGTTTGCCTTGATTTCACAATTTTGACACACTTTAATTCTAAAAGTCTTTCGGAAAACCATAAAAAAAAAGCCTCAGTGAAGAGATATTTTAACAAGAAAGTAGAACAAATCCCAATATGGATATATAGTTTTTGGCCAGCATTTTCAAAGAAGCAATCATATTACATTTGCAGGCAGATATATATACATAAAGAACAGAAGAATTTGTCAGCTTAGACTGTCTGCCCTAGCAAGCAATAGAAGTGATGTTGATAGGCATATTAAGAGAAAATAATGCAATGTTAAGAAACTTCGAATTTTCATTCAGGCTCAAAAAAGATTTTTAATAGTTGATCAAAGGTTCATCTAGAACACAGTGGTGCAGTATGTATTTTTCTTGATGCACCAGGAAACACTGGAAAAACATAGGTTGTAACTTCCTCAAAGTTTCTATAATTTGTTTTAAAAAAATTATACGTTTCAGTAATTCTAACTGAAATAGAAATGAATTTATGGAATAGTGAATTCAAAATGCTAATATGAATAATATTTAAATATATATATATATAAATTATGCTGCCTTTAATATAAGTAATAAAACATTTTTATATATTTAATTATAAATCAAAAAGAATTTGAGAAGATCTTAAATAAAAATTCATTTTAAAAAATTATAATAATTAAAGTAACACGTAAATTTATGCGTGACAAAGTAAAATTATAATTATGTGAAATATTTGATAACGCAAATTTGTACCTTATTGATTTACATAAGTGCATACATTTTCATAGTTAAAATGGTTTAATAATTATAAGTACAAATTTATTTTTTTATAATTGAGTGACCCCTTCAGTGCCCCGCCCCCTTTATAGCAATGGAAAAATATATATACGGAAAGAAATGTGAAACTAGTGAAGTCTTCAGCAAATGAATCAATCAGCTAGACAACATAACTTAATCAAAGCTTTTGTTTATCAGATCGGAAGATTTTCATACCCACTTTCAAGACTATCATCATTGTGAATTCAATTTTAATACATAAAAATTAAACTATAAGCTTGGAGATAAAATTTAATGCCCTTTTTTTTGGTTATATTTAATAATGCACTTTTGCCTTTTTATCCATATCTAATTCAATACGAGTTTTTGAAGTTTATTTTTTGTTTTATCTCTGCACATTATAAAACAATCTTTGTACAGGGTGGCCATTCTCCAGACAAAGTAAAATTACCCGACTTTTCCCGGTTTTCCAGGTGAAATTTAAAGCAAGTCAATACATAAAACAGGGACACCATAGAATCTATTTTTGAAAACTCTACGAATATGGAAATTATACTACATGAATGATTAATAATCATTGATGTAGACGTTTCAAACATTTATGTTTAAAACCCAGTAAAATGTAACAGATTTAACAAATATTTTCAAAACTTGACCCTCCTATGAAAAATCTATAAAACAATTTTCTTTGATATCATTAGAACCTGAAATCATCAAACAGGTTTTTTGTGGTAAAAAGCAAAGATTTTGTTTGATAGAAATAAAGTTGTACCACTCAAACAAAATCAGTATTTTGTGAAAGTATACAACATTTGTACCTAAATTTTTGACTTCCCATGAGAATGTCTTACTAGAATTTTCCAAGTGAATGGAAGAATTATGCAAGAGAATCTTGATAGTAAAAGATTTCACAATTTGACTGTTAACAGTGTACAAAAATAGAATCAATTCAAATCAAGGTATTCACTGTATCATACAGAGTAGAATCAGAACTTATCATAGCTACACACACCACGCTTCATGTGTTCTAGGGTGCTTCTTGTGTACACACACCATGCACGGAACAAGTTCAGATATGACTTACTCATAAAGCTACTATAAACTGCATCTGGCTTAGCTAACAAGTTAAGGAAACCCACTGATAGGTAGATGGTGAGAGTTACAATCCAATAACAGTATCAAATGATGATTCTAAAGAGGAAATGAATCTCTCATATTTCCCCCATTACAACCAATATCTATCTAGTAAGTCATGATTTGACCAAAAATGGGTCAATAGAATGTCATACATGCAAAATTGTCAGATGTGAAACTTTCAAATTACAAACAAAATAAATATATTTTGCAGCAAATCAGAAGAAACAAATATGATTAGAATAAATAAATAAAATTATAGTAGCAGAACTGTCAAATAAAATAGGAACAGAACTAAATGCATAGTCCTGTTAGGTTTTAAAGAAATGCTTTAACTTGCTAAGTGCTCTTTCTTCAGAGAAAATTCTCCATTTTGGTAGCATCATCATCATCATACTAATTCTTTTAAGTTCTTGCAAATCAATGTTTTATGCACTGTTTCTATAAACTTAACCAATTGTCAGTGAGCTTTAATAAGGCCTGAATGGTGGAAAAAAAGTTCTTGTATCTTTTAGTATCAATTTTTCAATTTCATTGACATTGTCATCAATTATTTCATACTGCGCACATTGAGCTCCATTTCCTTGATCTCAGTTTTAAAATTCACTATGAATTGCATACAGTCCACAGGTTCTGATGTCTAAATGAATCCTTTGGTGACAATTCTTCTTTTAACTCCTTTAGAAATTTTAAGTTAATATTGGGATCATCCATATATATATATTTGTACTATTTTCTTTTTTTTTTTCAGATCAATAGAGATGCCAAAACATCCTTGAAATTTTCCAGTAAATCTTTAGCACAAGATTACTGTAAAAATACAAATTTCAAAAAACTTGTAACGACTTGATTTTTGTAATAACAGGAATCTAATCGTTATACCCATCTGTTGCTTTTGTGAAATTTTGTTTAATAACTCGTCAAATTCTATTACTAAATACTTGTATTTTTTTATATTCTTTCAGGGACTGGTTAGAAAAATTTGGAGCAAACATAAGCAATTTTTTACCATAGTAGAGTCATTTTTTTAGCAATATCACTGTCTGGAAACATGATTTTTAAAAGGGGTATAGTTCTTGAACTTGATCTAAATGATGAGTGTTCTATTACCCAGTGCAAAGTCCATTGAATTTCTGCCTCCTCAGATACTGACCTGATGGTCAATTGACTAGAGCTCTGGCCTTTGGTACCACAGGCTTCAGGTTCTAATCCTGGCGAGATGTCAGTGGTGCGGAATTCACGTTAAGCTGTATGTCCTGGTCTAATAAGCCTAAAATGTGCACAATTTGACCATAGAGCAACAAACCAGGCCTCTTCAGATTTTTAAATTTTTTGCAAGGATTGATTATTTACCTTTTGAAGTAGATAGACTATTATTTAATAAAATATCTTGCTCAGATGGATTAAAAATTGAATTTATACTGAATTCACTTTTGCTGATTGAAAGCTATATGATACTAAATTATAATCGATTTCTTGTTATGGTCACATATTTTCTCTTTAATTTTGTAAAGTAGCAGTAATTCATGTTTCTTTCCTCTAAATCTTTAAGAAAAATTCCATATTTTCAAGGATATTGACCATCTTTTCGTATTTTTCATTGGTTGCAAGAAAATTTTTTTTCAGTGCCACCTGATTTTGAAATCTGGGTTTTCGGGAATTATTTCTACAACATTTGTTTTGAAAATTCTATCTTAAAAGTCTAATTTTATAGAGAATGTATTTATTTGAAGCTATCAATTTTGCCTTTATTAAAGAAAAATAAAAAAGGAGAAATAAATTGAGTATATATGCTTTACCAGCCAGTATCAGTTAAATACATATTTAACATCCAACAAAAATAATATCACATACAATAGACACCAACCTCTAAACATCAAAAATATGTAATCCAAACCATGATACCATTGTCAGTCGACAGTTTATAAAAAAAAAAGAAAAGCTTTAGAAAAAATGCAAAAAGGAAGAATTAAGCATTTATGAATTGAAAGTACTTTTTTCAGCAATACAAATTATTACAAGGAACATAAAATGAAAAATTCATTATAAAAACAATAATTATTTACTCTTAAAAATTTATTAACAGGGCAATATAGCTGAATATTAAGATAGAACTATTGATTGTATAACTTTGCAATTTATAATTGGGGAACTTCAAAAATTATTTTAAGGATTTTATTTTATTTATTTAAAATCGGAAAAAAAAAGTGTCACTTTGAAAATTGAAGTATTGGCATATATGAGAAACAGTTGTAATATACTTTTTAACATTTTTATACCATATATTTGATTTGTATTGCTATAAAGATAAACCTTTGAACTGTAAATTAAAAATGATTAATTGTAACAAATAGTTTCAAATAATAGGTAAAAAAATTTTGAAATTAATTTTAAAAATAGATATCGAGAAAGTAACAAATTAAAATGGTTATTATATTTTTTCAAAAAGGAAGCATTTCACAAAAATTCTAATTCAAAAATATATTCAACAAAAAATTACAAAATAAGACTTGAAACATACAATACATATAGATTACAAATACTGCACCAAAATATAAAGTTTTTTAACTCTAAAAATTTATTATTTTTTCTTTTCGAACACTACATATTCTAATAAAAAGCTTTTCCAAGAGTAGCAATAATAGGTGGAAAAAAAAAAGACAAGAAACAAAAAAAGTATTAAAATTCCCAAAAGAAAAGATTTTTTTTTTTTTTTTTGCAAATTGTAAATTTAAAAGAAGGAAGGGGAAAAAATGAATACAAAGGGAAAAAAAAAAAAAAAAAAAAAAAAAACAGGAAAGGAAAGAAAGCATACCAAAGGTAGGTGATGAAAATCTAACCAGCACCAAGAAATAAAGAAAAATTAAGGTTGACATACACATATTTATTAAAAACCTAACATTTAAAAAAAAATTTCTTTACAAAAAAAAAGATGTTTTATATAAAAATTTTAAATTCCAGAAAACATTCAGACGAAAATTTACATTTAAATAAAATATCATAAAGAGTTATATTTTAAATCTATATCATTCCCCGCCTTTTAACAATATATACAATATTTAAAATAAACTGCAATAAACAAATGAGATGCATATCAATAAAATTAATTCATATATAAAACTTTTAAATGCATTTAATTATTTCAAAACAAAATGAACAGCTACTTTTAGATAGTCTTGCAATTAGACCAATTAAACAAATAATTAGTGTTTAATACACAAAATTTTAATGAAAAAATATAATTAGAATTATTAATATTTAGAAAAAAAGACTATAAAATTTAACAAAAAGTGTATGTCAACCTTAATTATAAAAGCATGCCAAAAGATAAGGAATCAAAGGGTGAGTCTCCTACAAGGAAAAGGGTCCATCTTACCTTCGTTTGGCGACAGTCCAGACAAATTAGGCAACCCTTTCATTCCAGCAAGTTGTGAGATCAGCTGGGGCAGGTTGGCTAATGTAAGCTGAGAGGGAGAGAGTAGGTGGGATGCAACCTGAGTGTTTTTGGGACAAGAGCTGGAGTTTGTTGTCAAGGAATGAGTAGTACTAGTTGTCTGAGTTCGGTTGTGAGTCCCAGAATCTGTGTGGCAGGGGTGGGGGTTCTCACTGTTCTCTATTGAATTTTCAATAGAGTCTTGGGAATGAGAGTCTACACAAATAGAGAAATGGGGGAAACAGACAGTCAACAAAAGGATACACAATTGGACAAGATTTTCTTAAAAAAAAAAAAATCCATTGATATCAATTGGAAGAATTTACTTTTACACATAAAATTATGAGATTGCTTGCAATAAAACTTAATATAACCAATATTCAGCAAAAAGGCAAAGGAATGCAAATTTAACAGAAAACTTGAATGCTCAATTTCCTACTATTCCAAAACCTTTTCTACAATAAATCATTCTTCGTTTAAAAAAAACTGCTGAACTGTTTGAAATATACGTGAGCAACTTAAAAAATTTTGAATTATAAAATTGAATACCTAAATACTTGAAAAAAAAAAATCTAAACTAAATTTCACTGATGCTTATACTATGAAATACACTTATATTGCTATAAACAAAAATTTAATGCCAGAAAAAAATTATTTAAATAACATATTTTTGCATGAAATTTCAGGACTAAGTTTTATAGCTCAAAAATCTTTTTTTTTCTATATAAATCATAGGTCATTTTGGCTAGTGAACGTGAAATGTATATTTGGGAGCTTGAAAAAAGAAAAGAGCGAGAGAAGAAAATAAATAATTAAAAGCAAGCACTAAGTAAAGGAAACAGCAAACAGCTCATGCAAAATATGTTAATGCAAAAAGTTTTAGCCCTATTCCACCATTTTAAAGAATTTTAATGGTTCATTTATGTGTTCGTAATTTAAAAAAAAAAATCTTACTAGTAAATCAACTAAAATGAAACTTAATAAACCAACCACAAAATAATTACATATATAACCAAAGGGGAGAATCGATTGCAATATTTTATGTATAAAGATTAACATATGTTCTAGTTGATAGAAATTGGAAATTTTAAGGACAAATAACAATAAATTAGGCAATATTTACCTTTTCTATACTTGTTTTAAATTAAGATAACAAAAATCATTAATTTTTTTTTCTTTTTTAAGCATAGCTGGTAATTTTAAAATAACTGATAATCATTCTGAAAAATTTCATAATTTTTCGAAATATAAGAAAAATTATATAAATATACAGTATGCCAAAAATTTATTTGAGTCTCTGATTAAATAAAATATTGAATGTAATGTTTTATGTATAAGCAAAAAATAAAAATAAAAATTGTACTTACTGGAAATCTTAGTATAATGCGGCCAAAAGATGCTAATGTTTAGTAATTTGTTTACTTGCCTAAATTCCATTCATATAGTCACTTTTTGCCTTAAAACTATTCTTTAAAAGTTGACAATATCCTTATTTAAATATTTTTTTATTGTGAAAAATCAATAGATTTACCACCCCGGAAAGCTTTAAATCCCAAATTCATCCATGTTTCAATGAATAGGTAACTCAAATCAAAATATGTTAGTTGTATATATAATTACAATTATTAAGCTATTGTATTTATATTACATTAGGGAACCTGAAAATAATGTCACTTCTGTGCATGTCGATATTTGTTAGTAATTTATCAGCTCAGTCGTGCCAAAAACATTTTAAGGTTAGTGACTTGCTTACTCGTAAATAATAAAATTGTAATTTTTTTTTTTGCAATTTATTGTGAAATGGTCAGCCAAATACCAGAAGAGCTACATATCCGGCATTGTATGTTTTTGAGTTTCACAAGAGTAGTACAGCAATGTCTGCTACCAAAAACATTTGTGATGTTTATCCAAACATATTAGACAAAAAATCACCTTCTGCATTTACAAATGTTTACAAGTTTAAATCCGGTAAATTTTGATCTTCCCAACTTGTACTGATCAGGAAGACCAAAAACTTTAGACAATATGTTAAGAATAAAAGTAGAAGCAAATCTGAGTCCGACAATCGAGGAACAACACTCTTAATCAACCATCTAAGAACATTTACAGAAGAGTGGTGAAGTTACTACTAAGTTGAATAGTTTACAAGAGTAACTGATTGCAAAGCAATCATCTGCTCAACTTAAAATGAAATAAAAAAAAAAGCTTGGATATAAAGAAACATGATTAACAAAACTGGAAAAAATGCTTGACATGGTGGCAGAAAAAAAAAATAATGAAGGATATTGTCCGAGGAAAAATTTTATTAATTTCTTTTTGAAAAAGATGAGCTGGAATGATGAACAAACGAATGAAATAAAAAAAGGGCAAAGTGGATATTGCAATTAAGAAAAAATAAACTTAAGGTGGTTTTAAACTTCGATCCCATTTTGCAGTTGCGTAGGGTTAGTTGTATCTACTAAAACACTGAGTAAAAATGATTTGGGGTTTAATGATCGGATTATCGTGATTAGCTATGCTAGAAAAGAATTTTCTAGGAAGTTTAGTGATATGGGAGTCTATAATTTCAATATTAAAATTTATCTGATTGGATTTAATGTAGAAAAAATATTACTTTTCAGTCCTCCTAATATTTTATGTATTCAATATATTTTATCCAATCAGTAGATTCAAAGAAGAAACAAACTTGTTGAAATCAAAGTAAACAAATTCTAAATCAACCAATAATAATTTTAAAGAAAGCTTAAAATGAATATTATGTCAGCTTAAAATTTTTTGTTAATGATTTAACGACAAAATCGGAGGAAAATTATGTACCAAAGAGAAAAATAGAATCTATCAAGAAATATTAGTTTTAATTTAATATTTTTAACTTGAATAAATGTTATAGTTCATTTTTAATATATAAATGCATGGATAGTAAATAATATAGAACACTGAAAGCACAAAAGACGAAATAAAATATTTATTGGGCAATTCACAATGAAGATTGGTTATTCTATGGAATGAAAATTATTTAATATTAAAAAATATTTATTAGTTGAAAGAGGCACAGAATTTTCCCCAGCAAGAAAATTAATAAGAATATCACATAATTCCTAAATATTTTTACAACATAAGATTTTTCTATTAAATTATAAATAACCAAATTTTTCTCTAAATTCTCTTAAAGAAATAAATATATCTTTAATAAACATTCCTAAAATTTCATACAAATCTTTTTAAATATATAGTAAGAATCCTAACATTTAAATCAATAAATTTGACCATCAAACAATATTGATTACTATAATTTTTTAGTATAAATTATTATTAAATTATAAGGGCTGACTATGATGGAAGGTAATAGCATATACACAAAAGATGAAAGATAAAAACACGTGTCACAACAAACATGTGCAGTACATATAAAAATGTCCAATTTGAAGCAAAGTAATTAAGTTTGCTTTCTAGAAAATTAAATTAATACTGTATGGATTCAAATTTTTCTCACAGTAATATATTATTTATATTAGGGTTCTTTCTAGTTTATCTTCTTTATGACTGTCCCTTTTTTTTAATGTCTAATAAGATTTTATAAAAATCTTTTAAAGATTGAGTGCTCCTAGTCTAGTGCAACCTGAACCACGAATACAAAAAAAATTGAATTTTATACGCTAATGAACAGGATCAATTTATTCAATTAAGCCATTTTTTTTTTTAAGACTAAGAATTATATATGCCAGGAAATTAAAATACTATGCTTAAAAATTTTAAATATGTAAACCCAAACCTTTTGTGTGTGTGTAAGTCACAATTTGGGATATAAGTTATTTCTTTCATGCAATTTTAATTCACTTTTATACAAACAATCTTAAGTCTAAATTAGAGAAATATCCATAAATCAAGAAATGTTTGAACATTTTCTAGATTGTGATTTTGATTGTGCAAGACAATATAATAGACCAATGTACTGGGAAGTGTAATGTTTAGGAATGTATATATTTTCTTGCTTTAATCTTTTTTTTTTTTTAAATTATCCTTATTCTTATAATATTATCTGGTTCATGTTATTTTATTACTAAAACAGTTAAGGGAAAATCTCCATTCCTTCAAGTCGGCCAATCAGTTAAAGAAAAGCTCTCAATCATGAAATTTAATAATTCTACAACCAATACATATGTTATATATAGTCATGTAAATAATTCTAGCAATCTAGGAACTTACTTTTACTACCCCCAGCACCACCTGGTCTCTCATGGCTTCTGTCTTTATTCCGATTGGAATCATATGCTAATCGACTCAAACTTTGTTGCCTGATTAAAATTAAAAAGAAATATTGTATTTAACATTTACTGATTTGATTTATAATGTAAAAATATAAATACTTTAAACAAAAACTAATAGTTTTCTTACCTCAGACAAGTACAACACATACAAGTTTCTATAAATTTTATTTAATGCATATAATTTCAAAGAATGAAAAGTTTAAAAATGCATGCCTGTAACTATTATTTTTTATACTGCTATACAACCAATTTAATTTATTTTATGTTTCTATAATTGTTAAATTCGGATTTTTCACATATAGTCAATATTATATTATTTACAGCAATAATATTTACACATTAAGCTACATCCAGATTTCAATGCATGTGTCTTCTCCAAATTAGTTTGTTTCAATGTGAATGAAAAATGCAAAGTATGCAAAGAATGTTTGAGAACTCAGGAAAAAAGAAAATCTTTAATCCAGGTTAGGTTTTTTTTTCTTTTTCAAGGTCACTCTGAAATGACTGGAGAGAATCAATGTGGATGCGGTTTTTAAAAACATGATAAAAAATGTTTAAATATTTTAAAAGAGAAAGTACAATAATTATACTTCATTGTTTAATTAAACTTTATGTTTAATTATACTACAATTGTTTTACTTTAATGATTAGAATTTGACAAATTCCTGAATGGGACCATCGTTTAACTATTGAGACATGCCACTTAATAGTTTCTTCCCTTTGTATTCTTTGTAATTTTATTGCATACATAACCAAATACTTAAAAGAACAAACACTCAATTACAAAATAAGGCAGCAATTACTTAGTTTTCATGAATTTTAGAATATTTGCCTTTATTTTGTTTTCAAATAGCACACTCTTAATTTAAATTTGAATAAAGATTAACCTCCCAAACACTGAAATACTTTATTGATAAATAACGATACTTTACTGATCAGAGATTTTACAAAAATAAGAATTGAATTAAAAAGGAAACTATTGGGTAGTATCTTCTTAGTTAATATTCTGAATTCTAAATTAATGGAATTATAAAAATGAAGTAACATAGAACAAGATATTAATTCAGTCAGACAACACTGCAAAATATGTCAGTGAAAGAATATGAAATAAATACTTGGAGAAATAAATCATAGATAATAGATAAGATAATCATAGTTAAAATAGTATAAATGAAACGAAACATAGTTCTGTATTTTTAATTCTTTTCTATCGTAAGATTTATTCAATTTACACTTGAACAGAAAGGGGGGGAACAGTACTACAAGTAGTAAAAAACAAATTAGCAACAACTAAATACATTTTTATTCATTGAAATATTTGTTCAAGGATGATGTTCAATTAATTTTTTGTCCATAATTGTTTCATTATTTTACAAAAGATTTTATGATGCTCTATTTTTTTATTACTGAACTAGTTAATTTGGAAAAAAAGTTATAAATAAAAAAGAAATGTACCTTTTAATTTTTAATACTTCTAAAATTAACAGTGTGTATAAAATTTAACAAATTTTTAAACTGTATGTTTAAAATTTATTCCTATAGTTAAAAATAAAAAATTCTCTCCATAATCTTCCTCTAAATATTACAAGAGCTTTATATCTATGTTTTAAGTAATAAATAAAATTTAATTAAAAATTATCAAAACCAAAAAGCTTTATAATACATTCAAAATAATTGTGACAAGTAAACATGATCTAAAAAAACGGTTTAATTAATTTAAGTATGAATTTACCTTTCCCACTCTATGAGTTCTTTAGGTTTCTCCCACTGAGACACTTCTGTTTTACAGTTGTAATAATATTTTTTCCCAGAGGAACTAATGTGCTCAGACCAGTCAATAACTGGCAGTCTCCTTTCAATTTCCTGTATATAAAAAATTAAAAAAAAATTATATTCATACAAGAAAATTTTTTTGATAAAATTATAAAATTTATAGTAAGACATGGATTTTTATGCAGCATTTTTCAAGTAAGTTACAAAATGTAAAATTATTTTTTTTAAAACACAAATTTCTAATAATTCAAAAATAGTTTTTCAATCACTGATAAAGATATACAAATTTATTTTATTTTTATTATTTTTCTACTAGTAATAAATTAATATTTCTTTTAAATATTTTTCTATGCACAACTTTCAGAAAATATAGAATGCTAATAAATAACATAAGTACACACCAATTTTTTCCCGTATAAATACTGTACACTCTCTTTAATACGACATGTTCGGGACCGGATTATCGAGTATCATTACAGTTTTAAGGGGAATATCAAAGATAAAGCTCCCTAGATAAAAAGTTAGACGATTAAAATATGTACATATTTAATGAAAATGTTAGCAGCAACTGGCAGTTAAGGTCAACAAATGCCGAATCCATACATAAAAAGTATGAAAGTGTAGGGTTAATCGGTACTGGATTACTAAATGTGCTGAAAGATTAAATCTGGATTAAACAGAGGTTAAAGGAATTTAATTCTTTAAAAAATGAATAAAACCTCACTTCATTGGCATTCCTATCATGGTTGCTTTGGTATCGTTCTGAAGGAGTATCCTTTTCGTAGGAAGACTGAGACTTGAAATCTTTGTTTGTTCCACTTTTAGTTTCATTTTTTACAATAGGAGATTTTTTGGAATCTTTAAAAAAAAAACAACAACAACAGACATATGAATACATTTTTGTAAAAATATGGTATATAAAGGTTTATTACATTTGGTTACCACTAAAATTTTCTGAAGTTGTCAAATCTTAAGAAAACGTGTTTGAAACAAATAAGACCCCACAATATACAAATGCCTTTCCAGTAAATTTAAAACATAAAATTTGAAGAAAGTATCACATGCCCTGATAAATATTTTTATTATGTTGTTTTTTTACTTCTACTTACAAAAACACATCAATATATAAGCAATTTATTTTAGATATATAAGCAATTTTGGAATTTGTAAAGCACTTTTGATGGGTAACACAAAATTTATGGAATAAATAACCTCAATTTTTTGGAGCAAAATCACCTCCAACCAAATACAAAGTTCTTATTCCATTACAAAGCAGTTGCAGATAAAGAAAAAATGGAAATTCAGAGTACTCTTCTTTCAACCTCACATTAAGAAAGGCTCCCACCTCCGAAACACACTCTTATCAAATCCCACATCCCAGAATATCAAATCTCAAACATCTTTCGGAGAATTCCTTGAAATGACCTATAAGAATTAGCCATATACTTCCGGTTGCATCACTGGTGATTTCCTTGAGAATATAGGAATTTAGACTTAAATCAATCGTTTTATTATTGGTATTATTATCTTTTACAATTTTTATTCTAATTCATTAAACAAATTTTAGATAGTTGCAATTCAGTTGGTATACTTTGTTATTTAGTTTACATCATGCTATCTATGAACAATACAACAGCATAAAAAAAATTAAACCATGAAATATTCCCCAATCATAAGAAATTGCCAAATAGGCATAAAACCTAAATGGGTGATTTCTTAAAGAATATTGATTCAATTTTGAAATTTTTTTCAGTTAATCTGTATTAGAAGTATCCTTACTGATTTCAGTGAAATTTGGATGTAAATTGTGGCCGTGCATGAGTGACTACATATGTAAATTTGATATCATCCAGATAGGTTTCATTAATTTTTCTTTTTAAATATGAATTCATAGATTTTTTCATAATATTTAGACGATTAAAAAATGTAAAAAATAAGTTTTGTGACATATGGTAAAATGCATATTGTCTGATCTATAAAATTTGGAAATGATATCGGTTTATTGGCAAAGAAGCTGAGAAGAAAATGAGATCCACAGTATCAAAAATATAAGCAATAAGAATATAGAAATATTGATTGAAAATAAAATAAAAAAATTAACATTATACATTTTAATTAAACATTATACATTTTAATTAGTAGAAAAAAAAAATTGATAATTATATGTGCTCTTTTAGATAAAAAATATCTAATAGAGATAATAATATCTATATCCATATCTAAAATATGAATATAGTGATAAAAATCTTATCACTATATTCATTTCTAGCAAGTATTTAGTTCTTTTAGAAAATGGGAGAAGTAAAAATATGACACGGAACATATAATTGAGAACTTAGAGTACAATTATGTGGGATAAAACAAATTATTATCATAAAATAGAATTGAATCTTTCTTTAGACAACTTAATATATTTTCTCATTAAATATACAATATATATCTATATACCTTCATGGTGATCTTTATCTTTTAGTCTTTGAGTACAAGGGCGGTGGTAACGTGGACTGCTTTTATTTTCAGAAACATCATTTCTTCTGGATACATCACTATTACTTGATATTGGGGAATTTTTCACTTTATCACTTGTTTTTTCATTTGATTTTGAAAATTTTCCAGTGCTCTAAAAGGATTTAAAAAAAAAAGCCTTTATAATATCTTGTAATAAAACCTTTTGAACAGTAGATTATTACCTATTACTTTTCCTGTGAACTGTTAAAATTATATTTCATACAAATTAAATAAAAAAAATTATTTCATCACTAAAATACTTAATTTTTTTCGCACAAACAAATATAATTAAAAGTATTCACATGATTATATCTGAAATAAGAAATAATGCTTACTAAACGTTTTTAAAAACAATAGCGGCTTTAAAATATTGTGGAAAGAAAGTCAAATAGATTAGAAAGCAAAATAAGAGTTAAAAATATAAAAAATATTATTTTAACTATCTAATTAAAAAGCAAATATCAAGTTTTACAAATAAGAATGACATCAAGGTTTCCATACATACCAATAATGAAGCATTTAACAAATATTGTAATTCAATTAACAGCTTTTTAAGTGATTTTCTTGAAGGAAAGAATGTGTCACAGTAATTCTTTAAAATTTACATACCTTTTTAAATTTAAAGACATTAATCAGCTAATGATGACAAATATTAATGCATTATATCTTAAAAGATGAAAATGTTACATTACGCATATGCTTTTCTTTCTTTTTTAATAATATGTTATATAAAATTACTTATTTTAAGTAATAACAACATTGAAATATAATAAATTACTAATAAAGTATAAACATAATTTTACATGCATTTTTATTTCTAAATTTAATTAATCAGTTTGATGATCAATATAGTGGTAAATACTTCATTACTGTGCTATTTTCTTTCAAGTGACTTTACAATGAAACTACTTTTAAAATAAAGATAAGAAGATAGCAATTGAAACATGAATTGAACAGATAATATTTTAAGTAACAAAAGCTATTCCTTAGTAATCAATTATTTCAAAAATATTAAAAGTGAAACAAGTAATATAACAAATCAATAGAGCAGGATGTCCAAAAAGCACAAATGAATACAAGATTCTATTTTAAAACATGTCAGACTGATCAACAGTCATTTGCCATTACTGGATATGTAATTTTCTGATATGTAATTGTTTTTTACAGAAAGCTGCTTTTGAAAAAAATAACATTCAAACTTTCCCAACAAGGCAGAAAAACTCTCTAATAAATATTACAGTATATAAGACAGTAATAAACATTTAAAAGACAAAATGGTGCAAACTTAAGATTCAATGAAAGCAATTTTATTTCTCTACAGTCAATCAAATTTGTATGTTTGATGTTTTAGAAATGACGTTTGACCAGAATATCACAATTACATTGTCAGGCATCCCATTAAAGTGGTGCCTGGAGTTGCATTTCAACATTATTACAGGACACCTCAACATTGTAATTGGGATGAATTCAACGCAGTAATTATTAATTATATTAATTAGTAACAATTAATTATAATTAAAATGTTTTGTTCAACAAAGAAAATTTTGGATAAAAATTTCTGTTTCAAGATGCCATTGCATCTTCTTATCAATCAGAAAGGTTTGCTGTGCACCAGGTTAAGGTATTTAAATGGCTTCGGCAAGGCCAATATTTAAATCCAACTGAAAATTTATTAAAAACTGGAAAAAAAAAAAAAAATCATGTATAAAACAACAGCTTACTGAAACTCTGATAGCAACACAGCAACCAATAATTTTACTAATTGCTAGAAAAGTTGATATTTTAAGTGTCTATGCTGCTCTCATCAAGTTGCATTAAAAGCATCTTTATATTTTTTTGAACTCTTTATTATTTTAAAATGGGGGGGGGATGAGAACTCATGCTATTTTTAATAAATCTTTTCATTAGATATACTTATCATAATATCTTAATATTATTTAATAATAAATTGAACTCTTTTGATTTTAAGATGCTTATCAGAAAATTTTAAAAATGATTAGAAAAATGTAATGAAAGTGTAATTTTAAGAGAAATGGGCAAGAAAAATACTGAAGAACATATTAATTTTTGTGTTGCAAATGTGTATAGAAATATATATGCATATTTATGAAAAGAAATATCAACATATATAGGATTGTTAGTGCCCAAAATTATAGGAACCTCTTGAGGCAAGTTTGGATTGAGTATAACTTTCTTATTCTGAAGGAAATTACACACACAATCCTAAAGACATCACTATAAAGATAATTTTATATGAAATACAATGAAATTTAACCTACAGATTTATCATTCTACATAATTTAAGTTGATTAAAGGTGGGGAAAAATCACAGCTGTTTTTTGAAAAGAGTAATGCCGCAAACAACATTTCTCAATAAAACTTTACCCCAAGAACCAATACGTTTTTTTTTTATAGCACTTAACACATTTAATAGTTTATTAGCATAAGTACACTGTAATCTTTTACTACCAGAATTAAGAATAAAGCTCCTGATTGGCCATTCAATTATCATAAGCTGACTGTTATTTTACACGCATTTTTTATTGTAACTTTTTAAAAATAAATCGTAAAACTTATTTAGGATGATCGACAAAGTAAAAAAAAAAAAAAATTAACTGGTCACGCTTACAAAAATTCAAAATAATTTGATGTTGAAAAAGAAAACATATAATGAAAGTAAAAAAAATCATGTACCAAGGGAGAATTTCATAACTGCTAAATAACAACTAATAATACATTCAGTTAATTCAAAAACAAATAGAAAAAGATCAACACTAGATGTGAAAGAAAAATTTAAAAATTTATAGGCGAGTGCCAGAATATGTGACAAAATTTTAAAATATTAAAATGTATCGCATCCATTTAATGTTGTGACTGTGGAGATACATATGATAACAAAAAGAATGAGAATTTGTATAAATGGTAATTTAAATACCAAACATATAAAAAATGTATTTAAAACTATTACATTTAGTATCCTACTTTTTCATAAAGAATAAGTCCTTCAACTTTGAGAATAACTTTTCTCATTGTTATGTTTCTATTAAAAGAAGAAAAAAATTGTAGAAGGAAAATCATATTATGTTGCTAGATTGGCCTGGAAATATCTCTGATCTTATTCACATGAAAAAATCTTTCAAGTTTGTTCGGTAGAAGAAGCCATGAAATAATATACATTTAATAGAAGAAATTATGCAATAATAATTATGCAATACTCGAAAACAAAACCCTTGTTCCCTTCCATATTCAGACTGCAATTGGAGTAATAAGGTTTTAAATACTAATAAAAATCAAGAAAAAATTAGAAACTGACTTCATTTTCAGTTCTTTCTCTTACAGAACAAAAACCTTGTTTCTTTCCATAATTACAGCAAAAGGGTTTTGAAGAATATTTATAAAAATTGTAAAGAAATCAGAAATTTATTAATTCATCATTATTTCTAAGAGCAAAACTTCTTTTAGAACATATTATTAAAAAAACATATGTTCTTAATTGAACAGACTTTAAAATACATACAATTTGTGGTATAATACCAATATAGTAATATCATAACATGAAAAACATAACACTCCAAGACTATCTATATTTTCAGAACACTTAAATAATTTTGACCACAAGAATATGTCAAAATAAACAGGCATAATGCATTTATTATATAACCATAATATTTTTAAAAAATATTTCATTTACTAAAATCTA
This sequence comes from Caerostris darwini, assembly GCA_021605075.1. Lineage (NCBI taxonomy): Eukaryota > Metazoa > Arthropoda > Arachnida > Araneae > Araneidae > Caerostris > Caerostris darwini. The sequence goes on along the minus strand of BPLQ01012349.1, from coordinate 279,824 downwards.
AGAAATAGGAAACAGTAAAATTAAAAACCCTAAATTTTAAAATAAAAATAATGAATAAAGATTTTTAAAAGAATTGGTAGTAAATAACAATTTTAATTAGATTAGCAATAACAAATAGATATTAAAATATTCAGAAAAAACATAACAAAAATTGTTTAAAAAATAAATTCTTGTTATGTATGTTTTATTTGAACGATAAATTCCATACAAACAAACAATAAGTAAGCTTAAAATTAAAGTTAGAAATTAAGCCAATAAAAATATGAAATAAACATTTACAATTAATGCAAAGATTAAAATATTTCAAAAAAGAACAAAAAAAAACTTACATCAAATGAATGACTTTGATTTCTATCAAAATACCTGAAAAGAAATTTTAGTTTTAGAAAGAAATTCAACTTTAATTTTTTAAAAATACATTTTACAACAAAATTACTAAATTACTTTATCATTAAAATTTTTTAATTCAGTGGCAAACATAAATGCATATAGATTAAATTAAATTAATTTTTTATAAAAATTTACTAATATTAATATAAATAGAAAACATAATTTTCATCAAGAGGTTGGCTAAAAATACCAATATTATGTTCAAAGACCAAAAATTTGAAAAAGTTTTCCATAAAAACAACATTTTTTTTTTTTTTTTTTTTACACTTGAAAAATTGTTATGTAAATAAAAAGAGTGAAAAATCCACAACCTTTTCAAAAATCCCTAAAGCAAATACCCTTAAAAAGGTCCCCCCTAAATATCAAATATTTTTTGCCATTATTTTGTCAATCATTTATAAAACTTTAAATGCAGATTAAACATTTAAAATTTTTAATTTGTAAAATTTAAAGTTTCACACTGTTATCCATTTCTCTTTTCTATTAATATGTAAGATTTTTCCCACCTTTCATAAATACAATGTTTCATTGATATAAATAATTGACATTTCAAATCATTGTATGGAATCATTATTTGGTTTGTTTTTGAATGGCACATGGAAATTCACTTTAAGATAGAAAGATATTTACAATTCAATACACTTTACATCAAATGAAAATGCATCAATAGATTGTCAGCATAGTACATAAAAGACAATTTTCTTTAAAATTGCTTTAATTTTTTTAATGTTTAGAATTAACATAACACAAAAAGCATAGAATTAGTTATCAACCTCAACAGAATGTCATAAGGAAATTATCCTTTAAAATGGTAATTAATTTGCAATGCATTTTTCAATTTTATCTGCTTAATTTTTTAATTTAAGTTCATACAGTAACTTTTAAATATATAACAAAGTTCAGGATTGATACAAATAAGGATAGATTTAATTCCTCTATAATAAAGAATTAATACATGCTGAATCATGCTTTAAAAGTTAAGTTACAACAGAGTAAATTTAAAATGTATATTCGTATTATATTCAACTGATATCAATTATATGCAATGAACAAACATATATTTTAACAAATTGTTTTGACTTAAGGTGTATTAAAACTATTTTTATCTTAAAAATAATTTTTTTGGTTTGTGGTAAATTTGTTCTTAACTTACGGAAATTAGCCATGAAATAATATATGTAAACAATTATTATAAGTTTCTTTTAAATAAATTAAAACTTTTCTTCAAAGAAAAGATAGATTGCTTATAACTCTACTGATGAACAATATGAGCAGTGACAAATTATGTGAAAACAATAACTGTCAATTAAAAAATAAGTTTTTTTAATATATCTAATGAAAATAAATAATAAAGATACAATTTCATTGAAACAATCATTTAACAATGTTATACTTTCATAATTATATTGTATTTAACTTCTTTTTTAACATTGTTAAAAAAAAGCTTTAATAATAAAATTAAAAAACTAAAATATTCTACAGGGATTCTTCTACAGTAAGAAAAATTCATAACAACAATCTTCTATATCACAAATATTCCGCAAAGGATATTCACAATATAACAAATATACTTCCCATTGAAATCAAACTAATTATGAAATTAATTTCAAGTTTCAATTTTAACTTTTATTGTAATTTTAGCTCAGACCTACTTAAAAAAAAATTTTAAGTTGAATATTTCAAATAAGTTTTGTTCACAGTAAAATTTTCATTAGAGAACAGATTTTTTAAAGAATAATCTAAGAAATTAATTACAGACAGCTTTCTTAATGTAATTTCTAAATGAGCATTTTGATGAAGTGTCAATGGCTTGCAACTACCTTTCTTATATATCTGCCAGAAGAAAAAAAAAAAGACTTCTTTTTCTATAAACAAATTTCTTAAAACTTAATTTTAGAAAACATTGTAACGTTTATCATTGAAATCAAAGTTTTATATACCTATTCATGATTCGATTAAATATGACAATGCATCACAAATAAGTTTGCTAAGCCTATAAAATCAAAAATTAATACAAACAAATAAATACTTGTTAGTAAAGTATATAGGAACAATTTTTAACTGAAAAACAAGCAGTAAAAATTAAATCAGTACCTATGATTTACACCTTTTAAATCAAAAAGCATTTGTTTATGTTTAGATATCTACATAATAACAGAAACGAAAAAAGTCATAAAATAATCAGTACAATAATGATGTTCGGTAATGATCATTAATTTTAATCTTTATAACAAGAAATGTGATCAACTCTTCGTAATTTTAAGTAAATAATTAATTTAACGGCCATCTGTCAACGACGAACTTGCCATACGCGAAAGCGTCATTATATAATAATAATAAATTAAAATAAGGCAACTACTAGTGCAGCAATTTTTAAATGTTTTATTTGATTTCTGTGAGAAAAAATCATTATTTTATTAAAATGGCAATGAAAAATATTTGTTGTTTATATGTTTTAATTTACATAGTAAATAATTAGAATGCTGATACCCATCGCTGAGTCTTGGAAGTTTCCTTGCCTGCATTACCATTAATGCTAGGATAAATTTTGTCTTCCTATTCTAAACTACAATAATTGAGTAAAACATCTAATAATTCAACTAAGATAAGTGTCAAATAATTAAAACATTCAATCCCCTTGAAAAGTCAAAATTGACGACCATGAGACATCCGGGGACCATTGTGAATTGTGAGATGATGCTATTGCCAAACTGCCGCATCAACATTGTACAAGTCTACACTATTCAAAATAAAAAGTAAACAAAGAAAAATAAATAAATTATTTTATATTTTAAAATGTTTTTCTTTTATTAGGATATCAAAAAATTTTATATAAAATTTATTGCTTATCAAAGTGTTAAAACCTCTAAGATTTAACATATAATCTTAGCAAAATTTAAATGAGAATTATTAACAATTTTAGTTATTAAGATCATCAATAAAAAAAATTAACTGCAGTTAATTAAAAATTTATAATAACATTTCTTTCTTTATATAGAGAAGTTTCCAGGTCTATTGATTTCTCAATCAAGGAATTTAAAATGGCAACAAGAGTTAAATTACGTCAGTAAGTTGGATGAAATTTGCTTTGCTCATATCCGTGACTGATTTATTAAGAGGATTGCGTATACGTTTGAAAGTCGTTCTGACTTGTGGAATGGTAATAAATAGTGTAAATCAAATCTTCTTCCATATTTACTAAAGAAAAGAATTATTATATGAACTTTTATTCAAATACAAGTACAATATTATAAACAAAGCTTGCATGAACTGTGATTCCGTTTCTTGGCCATGGATGATGGCTTTAGCAGAAGATATGGACTCTTTACGTCGTCGTATTTACTATGCAGCCAGGGAAGGAATGGCTATAACTCTATATGCTTTATTATCAAATACTGCTCGAAGTGAATGGGTACATTATTTGGAGCATCCTGTGGAAGACGAAGGTCACAAATGTACACCTCTACTAATAGCCGCTATAAACGGACACGACAATGTAATCAAAATGTTGTTGAATCGTTTCAATCCTAACATTGAACAAGATGGTGTTGTACAAATTGACGGATATGTTATCGAAGGCGCTACGGCTCTGTGGTGTGCTGCTGGTGCTGGACATTTCAGTGTAGTGAAATTTTTACTTTCTCATGGAGCAGACGTCAATCATTCAACTAAAACGGCCTCCACTCCCCTTAGAGCGGCGTGTTTTGATGGTCGACTCGATGTTATACAATATCTGGTTGAAAACGGCGCCGATATTCACAAAGCTAACAAATACAACAACACATGTTTGATGTTGGCATCTTACAGAGGACATGCTGATGTGGTTGAATATCTTCTGAGCAAAGGAGCTGATCCAGATGCTCAAGCGCAGTGCGGAGCGACTGCTCTGCACTTTGCTGCAGAACATGGTCATCTTGAGATAATCAAAATTTTGCTGAAAAACAAAGCAAAAATAATGAAAAACAAAATGTGTATGACACCTCTCTCGTCTGCAGCAGAAAGAAGCAAGTCTGAAGTGGTTGAATATTTCATCAAAAAATCCTGGTGTTCCAAAGAAGAATCTGTTGAAGCCTTAGAACTCTTGGGGGCTTCATATGCAAATGACAAAGATTCCTATAACTTGGAAAAAGCTTACTACTATCTCCATTGGGCTATGCTTGAGCGGACGAGGAACCCAAATAATTACACTCCAAAACCTTTTCTTCCACCAATTCCGGCATATGATAACCATATAGAATGTCAGACATTAGGTGAACTAGAAGCCATAAAAAATAATAGTGATGCTTTACACATGGAGTCATTGGTTATCCGAGAAAGAATACTGGGTTCCAATAATCCTGAAGTACCACATCCTGTTGTTTTTCGTGGAGCTTTGTTTGCAGATATTGGACGCTTTGACAGATGTGTGGATCTCTGGTTGCATGCATTGGATCTTAGGCATAATCACTTTGTTAGTGTAAGAAAAGATCTTTTGAGATTTGCTCAAGTATTTGCACAAATGATGCATACTGGAGAGGAAGTGACATTTGATAAAATTAAGCTAGTTCTCGAGATCACTCTACAAGAATTGATTAGAAATATAGTAGCTTTAAATTCATCTGCATCTCAGGATTCCATGATAGAAGAACTAGAAGATAATATTTACACTACTTTGTATTTACTAGTTATTATTACTAAGTTAACTAAGAAGTTATTACCAGAAGAAGAAAATTATCTCTACCAATTGGTTTATAAAATAAATAAATTGAACTTAACAATTAGTGATGGTTCTACATTGCTGCACTTGGCTGTTAATGCTGACACACCTGTTGATGAATTTCACACTAAATATGTTTGTAAATTTCCTTGTGCTGCTACTGCTAGAATGCTGATTCAATGTGGGGCTGATGTAAATGCTGTAGATAATGCTGGAAATACACCTTTGCATATTATAGTTGCTTATCAAAAGCCAATTACTGATTTTATGACTTTACATTCAATTATTACTAAATTGCTTGATGCTGGATGTCATATTGATCGTGTAAATAATGATGGGGAATCTCCTTTTGAAAAGGTTTTAACAGGTGTTGCTGAAATTATTCTAAAATCTCAGTACCAAATAAACTTAAAATGTATTGCTGCAAAAGCTGTTAAAAAGTATAATATACCATATAGAGGTATAATTCCTATGACATTGGCTGTATTTACAGATATGCATGGATCAGCTAAAAAGAAGAAAGTAAAATAAAAGGTAATAAAATAACTTTTATTTCGAATAAATAAACTTTACATTTGTGTGATAGTAAAAATTAACATGTTATAAATATATTATGTCCTTTTTGTGAAAATACAAACAAAAAGAATTATCTAATATTCATCTATTTGAAAAAGTACTTATTATGCTATTGATTTATTTATTAAATTTTAAAAATATTAAGTTTTTCTTTTAAGAAAATTCTTAAAAGTATTCCTTGTTATATTATTTTTTAATAAATTACTTTTTCCGAGTGTTTGTGAAATTTGAATCTAGAAACTGAGAATTTTATTTATGTATATTTTAATTTCACGTGTAAAAATTTAGCGTTAAATCATATGAGCTATGAGATTATTTTATACATGATAAATTAGATATAAAATTTGTATGTGATATCCAGCAATTGAATATATCAATTTGTGAAATTTGAAGTCATTTGTTTGACAAAGTACTCATTATTGTATATAATCAGTGAGTTATTTAAATGGTTTTTATTCTTATTTATAAAAGTTCCTTATAATTTTTGAATAAAGGATGTTTTTCTTTATTTGCTAATTTGACAAAAAGTATGTTTTCATTTTTATAACTATGAATAGAAAATGTAAATAATAGAAATTTTATGTTACAATGTTGAAAAGAAGATAAATAATTCACAGTTGTATATTTGACCCTTTCAGCATTGTTAGACAGTATTTTAGCAATGAAATTTTAATTCCAAAATACTTTTATTTACATTAAATCTAAAACATACCTTGCCGAGATCATTAAATTATATTTATACATAATCATATTATACATAAGAATGTCTTAGATTTAATAATTAAGAAAGAATCCTGTTTTCATTTTAAGAATACATTAATTGAACCGAGTCAAGAAAAACATTCTGTTAAGATTTATATTTTTTACAATGTAACTTTTTTATATTGATTTGAAATTAAATATAAATCCTAAATTATTATTTTTTTTTATGAAAAAAGTTTGTGTTCATAAATATATTAGTATGATTAATGTATATGTGAAATAGCAATTTTTATTAGTCTCCCAATTATGACTGCATATTGGAAATTATAAAATATTAAAACATTTTATAACATTGATTTTGTTAAACCTTTATATTTGTTAATTAATTTCTAAACTTTATTACATGGAGAAAATGTTAAATTTTACTCCAAATTTGTTTTTGTTTGTTATAGATGTTTTTTTTGTTTGTTTGTTTTTTCCCCATGTTGATTTGTTATTTATGATAATGTTTAAAAAAAATTCTGTAAAACCCATTTCAATGTAGACTTAAGCATTTATTTGTGCTGTATAAATTTAAGTGATTAAAACTTTTTCATTATAGTTTATTTTAGAACAAATTATTTAATTAATTTTTTTAATGTTACATTGAATTGATATTTGCAAATGTCGTGGATTTTAGGAATTCTGATTAAAAATTTTAATTTCTTCATTTTTAAAGGATAGTTAGTGTTTTCAGATATTATTTTGTTATTTACATAAACACCAGGAAGTACATTAAACATTTAAAATGTATGGAATTTTTTGTTATATTGTATTTTTAAAAACTACAAAATGAAAAGGCTTTTTTATATTTTGTTATTATATCTGTTGATTATTATCATATCTGAAAAGTTATAATCTATTAATTATTGTTCACAAAAATATAGACTTTAGTTTAAATTACATATACATTGTAAAGAAAATAGATTTTTATTAAAATACCTTCAAATATTTATGAAGGAAAAAAATTTAATTTTTTTATAGGCTGTTCGGAAAATAGCATAATACATAAAATAAATAACATGATACGTATACTCAAGTTTTTTAGATGAAAGAAAATTTATTTCAAGTATTTTTTTCTTACTTAAGTGAAAGTTGTAAAAAAGATCCTTGTATTTTTGAGACCTGTAATTAGTTGATCAGATCATCATTAAATGTACTATTCCTGTTGCATTTAAGGCAAATACTTTTATTTATATAAACATGTTTTAAAACACTTTATTCCTACTTTTTCTCTCTGATAGCAAGCTGGAAATTTCCATCTTTTTCATATCATTGACTTGGTTAATGAATTTTTAAAACAAACTTTGTATTAATTACCTATCTGTATTTTTAATATTCTTAATATATATATATATATAAATCAATATTTGTTTATTTGTATTTTTCAGATTTAATTTATCTTTTTTGATTCCTTTAATACAGAAAAAAAATTGATAGTTAAAAATATTTTACTGTAATTTGTTTCCTAAAAAAAAAACTAAAGATATATATATATATTTTCATTATTAAAATATATGTCCTAAATTCCTTTATTGTAGTGTAGACATAACTATATAGTTGTAATATACAGAATTAGAAATGCTTATTATCTACAGCATCTATATATACTGCAAATTTTCTGCTTAACAATTTGTATGAATATAAAGCAAACAAAGTTATAAAAAACCTAAACATTTTGAATTGACTGGCTGATATAATTTAGCATGCTATCAGTGTAATAATTGTCTTCATAATATCATAACTTTGGTTTCTATATTAGTGACAGATATTTGCAGTAGAGGACATAAAGGGAGTATTTTTTAATTAATATACAAGTTATTAAAAAAAAAAAAAAAAAAAAACTCTTTACAAATGTGTTAGAAATTATATTTGGTTAAAAATTTTTGTGTTCTATAGAGATCCTTAATTATACCTAATACAATTTTTAGAAGTACAGAATAAAGATGGATTCACGTTGTATATTAAAATTCAATGCATAAAATGCTAGTCAGCTGAAAGCTTTTTCTCCTATCTTGCATTCTCATATTTGCTTTCAATTTGAATTTTATCCAATTTCTGCAGTTAGCAAATAAAAATTTGTGTATTTATTTCTAGTGTTCACTGCCTTCAGTTCTCAGTGGCAATTCAGTTTAAGAATTGTTTGTTGAACTTATAAACACATCATTGCTTAAAATGAATCATATATAGCATTTACCAGGAAACATATTTACATAAGCAGAAGAGTGCAGAAGTGACAAGTGAAAATTATAAGTCTGGATTAACTAGCCTTGCTGATGTGGTTGGTTACTACTGTACCACGAAGACATCACAATCTCTATAGACACATATAAGCTTTTGGTGTAATATTTGGTACTTAATATAGAATTTTTTTTATTAACCACTCTAAAATACTAGATCATAGGTATTAAAAGTCAATTTTTTTTATTACAATAACATTGGTAAATATTACATTTCCAATATAATTAAGGAAATAAGCATGTTGTGGATATTGAAAAGTATTTTGCCTTGACTTCTATTATAAGCAAGTACCTAAAAATATTTACCCCTTTCACAATAATGTTTGTTGATTTTAAAATGTACTTGTTGAGCATTATTTGGGGTTTATTCGAGTAGAGTAGGTATACTATTGTAATAACTGATATAATTAAAATCAAATGTTTTCTAAAAAATACCTAATAAATACTTTTTATTAAGTTGAATATGAAAGACTAAAATTTTGTTCCATAATATTTATGTTTTACTATTGTTTAAAAATTATGCAAGTTCGGTGACTAAATATAGGTATGTGAATTTCATTCAATTTTAATTTTGTTATGTTTTTAAGTTTATCATTAATATAAATGCATTGTGGATGTTTTTTTAAAAAACTGCTTTATTTAGTGAGTCATGAAAATGTTCGATTTTTTTTTATATAACATAAATTATTTGTTTTTAAGAATTAATGCACTATGCAGATAATAGAAAAGGCTATATAGTTCTATTTGTTGCATAATGTTTGTATGACATGTAAAATTCTTTAATTTTCTTGTGAATAAAATCTATTTAATTTTAAAATAGGCTTATTATTATGTATTTTTTAATTTGATATTCCCCTAAATTAATGTCACACATACTTCATGAATTGATTTTTCCATAAGGTTATTTTAATTAAAATTTGTTACGACATAAAAAATAATAATAATTTTTAACCTTTTAATTCTTTAAGAAAACAGGAAGCTTAATGAATGTAGTAAAGTATTGAAAAGGAATATTTATGCTAAGTAATCTTTTAATATGCTGTTCTTAATTTATGTAGTATTGATCGAAGAATTTTAATTTTTTAAATATAAAATTTATTTTGTATTCAGTTGATATTATGGAAACTGGATAATCTTGAAGCAGATAAACAGTTTAAACAAGACTAAAATGTTGCTGTATTTTTTAAATTTTAAACGTCAAAGTTAAGGCATACCTAAAATATTTCTGATAGAATTTTATGATGAAATTGTTTTTAAATTATTAAATCACAATTTTTTTTTTTAAAGTTTTATAAGATATGTATTGATTAAGTTTAACTTCTAGTGGATTAGTTTACTTAAATTTTAAAACATTGGATAATACAGGTAACCTTTCATTACAAAAAAAGGGAGAAAGTGTGCTATATAATGAAGAGAATAATATGAAATAATAGTAACTAAAATTATGAAAAATATATAATACAGATCCACTACACCTTTCAAATAAATTAATGCTAACTTAATTTTTATTCATTCATTTTCATTGCTATTAAACAATATGTATACACAGTATATAATATATATATATATACTCACGCCTTGTTGGGGCTTTCTTGTATTTCATTCAATTATTAGATACTATAATTGGTATTGTTAAGGAAGTGATTAGTAAAGATTGATGAAAAGTTCAAATTAAGCTTCAATGAATAGAAAATGTTAATTTTTAACACTGTTTTATAATTATTTTACCTAATTTAATTTTTAATAATCATTACTTTCATTTAACTAAGAACTAAGCGATGAACAATATTTCTTGTTAATCTGTCTTTCGTCAAAATAAATAAATTCGATGGTTTTCCAACACGTGAGCATGCAACATACAGCTGCCCATGGGAGAAACACGGATTCTCCAAGTCCAAACCACAAATAGCCATTGTCTGCCCTTGCGACTTATTTATTGTCATCGCAAAAGCCAAACGTATCGGAAATTGTAGCCTTTTGAAAGGTATTGTAGATTCTGATGGTGTCATGGGTATTCGAGGTAACAGGACGACTTCGCCTTTAAACTTTATAAAGTCAATATCGTTGCAACTTCAAGTACGTTTCCGGTAATTCTTCTGATGACTAATCGTGTACCGTTGCATAATTTTGGTGGATTTAAGTTACGCAATAGAATGACCATACCTTTTATAGATAAGATAAAATGTACGTCGCACAATACGTTGTAGTACTCGAAATTGGTAACTTTTGGTCCGCGATTTTGCTGCACTGCTCGAAATATGAAAATCGTCGATTTTGCGTTTAAATAAAAAAAATTCTGAACAAAAACTACTCTATCTCTCAAGTTGGAACAAAACACACATTAAAAAAAAAAAAAAAAAAAAGTTAAAATCGGATTGTTAGTTTCGGAGTTCATCCCGGACAAACATCGTGACACGGGAATTATATATAATACCCACGAACAGTTCCCGATGGCTGGAAAGGAAATATATAGTCTGTTAGTATGACTCAAGGGTTATTGCTCTGTTTTTGCGTACAGTATTGGTGAAAACATCCACTTTGGCTTTTCATAATATCGAAGAGGAAATAATTTATGAATTCAACTGTTGCACCACGGTCTTTAAAATTTTCTACATCTAAATCAAAGTGATCAGTCCTGTACATATTCATAGCAAAGTGATGACAAGCCATCGTGTCACTACTGACAGTGGACGGGCAAGATTGAAAAAAATGCGTATTGCCACGTGAAGATCATGTTTGTCCAATACTGGTAATCCCGATGCGCGCTCTATTTTATCCCTGCTCTTTGTAGGACGTCACACTTTTATCTGTACTAAGTTTTGTTTCTTAAAACTCCGTACACATGCTCCAGTCTAAGCTTCGTGCTGGAAAATATGTCAATTAACAGTCATCCTGGTAAATCAAGGCAACAAAGTAGGGTTACCATGGTTACTCACGTCAACTGCAGCTCGTCGATAGAGCAGGGCTAAAGGAAATTCGATGGCTTGTAGAAATTACGAGATTGGCCCTGAAATTAAGAAAATAATATTTTTTCAGTATTTACTTTTGACATCTGAGTTAATAACAAAGTGATAGAATTGTCTTATATTTCTTCATTTGCGCAACAACCCCATGATGGGCGAAGGCCATCTACCTACTGGCAGGTTTCGAAACAGTAGATGTTTTCTTTTTACGGGTAGAGTTGTCAATAATCATATAAGATCGGGACCTACGGTTTAAAGTGGATTCCGAACCTCTAACAAACAACCATAACACCACCGCGATTTCACCCTGAAACCTGTCGCGCTACTCGATCATCAGGCCCCAATACAATTTTACGATATATATATATATATATATATATTTTCTTCTAATGCAGCTGGAAAATAGACCGTGATCTTCGCCATAAGGGCTGCACCGATGTTACTCACTTTGCATTACCCAGGGGGCGCGTGTAACTTGATGGTAAGCCACGGTCGCGGAGTAACAATGCCCCCGCAACGCCTTACGATACTATTAGGACCGGGACCTACGGTTTAAAGTGAATTCCGAACCACTACAATACCCATGGGCAAAGAGGATTTGAATCCGATACCTGTGGTACCGAACGCCAGAGCGCTAGCCATCAGGCCCCCATTTTACGATATAAATATAAGATAAGACAAATTATATAATTAAAACTGATATAAAAGACTTACTTTTAGTATGAGTCTAATGTTTGCAGAAAATATAACATGGAAAATATTTGTAATACACTACAGAGTATTTCGTTTAAATATTATTTTTAAGATTGCAATATTTATCTTTGCAACTTCCCAATACATGGACTGGATGATTAGAAAGAGGAATGACAGTTGGGAATCAAATGTTAGAGTTAATCGATAAGGACAGAATGGGGATACTTTATTTCACACTGAGAATATTGAAGGTTATTTATTCAATTCACTGGCAGAAGAAACTACTTATCTTCCTTAAAAAAAAAAAAGCCGGAAAGGGTTTTAGGTTCTTTTCGCATATCAATGACTCTTGGCTGGTTTGCTGTCTTATTTCTGCTTGGACATTTTATCTGTTTGTAACCATCTTTGATGGGTGTTGCATAACGTGAAGAGCAGACCACATCTGATGTTTCTAAGATGCTTTTTCCAAGTCGTGATCATGATGTGTTTCTTTTCAAATTCGTTTAAATACTTCGTTTTACTCATGGTGCAACGTCACGAACTACTACTTGAACACGGTGTCGTCACTTCAGACCAAACACACTCAACTACCAACTACACAAACAAACTCACTACCATACACACTCAAGAGCCAAAACATTATGACCACCTGTCAATAACGAGTTGGCCATATATATATATATATATCTTTGTTATATATATATATATATCCAGCAGCAGTTAAATGCCACTTCCACCTGATCACGTGCCTTCCACGTCATCCAGGCGAGTTCATTGCAAAATGTAGGGGTGGTCATAATGTTTTGGCTCTTGAGTGTAATAATAATCTGTAATGTGCAGGTTGGGCAACCAGATTGTAACTGGGTGTGATTGGGTTGAGATACTTGAGGCACAGGCTGGAGAACTCGCAGCTTTATTGACACACGCACTAACTCCACACACATATAATATTTGACGCATTTAAAGACAGTTAAATATAGATTCGTGGAAGGATTCCACTTCTAATCCGAAAACCCTATAGTCAGATTGCCGCGGAATATACTACCTCTCTGTAGGCCTGTGAGAGTCTGTAGGCCAAATAATACTCAGGGTTGTGCTAAATATATTTCTTCTCTGGATGAGAGATTACAAACTAAAGGTTTCTCAACAGAAGCGTGTGATTGCCCTGTACTAAATTTTTCATAGCGGTAGCGCCGGTTGCGGTGTACTTTCGGTCGGGTGAGAGTCTCTAGGGCTTACTAACCATTACTCCTGAACAACACAGAGTACGTAGGAGGAGGCACGGAAACAATTTTCATAAATTTATTATCGAAACATTTTTATGTGTTTCTGCCTAGACGTAGAAAGTAGACGTATTTGCAGTTGATACAACAAAAAGTAAATAGTCGTATTTTGTACAATAATTAGGATTACAAAAAAATAAATAAATAAAGTAGCGTGTGCAGCATAAAGACTAGACAGATGAAGGTAGGGCAAATGAGCTACCGATTCAAAATATTGATTGAAACTCGCCAAATGATGACAGGTAATTCGTCTGCTATCACCTTTTTCTAACGAAATGAGTTATCAGAGTTACGTTAATAGATTAGATAAATTTGTTCGATGAAGTACAGTAGATAAGATTAACAAAAAAAGAAAAAAATATATTAAATTTTTTTTATTTTCGTCAGTAATTATTAGCTGAAGAAAAAAGTAAGCGAGCCAAAAAATTTTTTTAAAAAACGTGGTGTTTCTTTTATCATCATTATTTAATAATCTTTAAAGGGATGTACACAAACAGCGGTTTCCACTGAATTTCAGGCGGCCCATTTCATCTTACGTTATTTTTAACTTTAAAAAAAATAATGTAGGTTAAAATGTTTAAAATTGCTCATATCAAACTTCATTTTGTTATGTCCGATTCATGGCTCAGTGGTAACGCGCGCCGCTGGTGAGCATTAGGACCGAGGTTCAATATAGGCTGGCGGCATAAGTGTAGACAGTGTTTCGAAAAACGATTAGACTTAATGGCATTTGTGATGTTCAGCCTCTTACCTTGTGAGTCGGACTACCTAGTGGGAGTTTTTCGCACTGCTTTACGGGATAGCTTTTCCTGGAAGAACTTCTTGAGCGACTCGGAGCCAAGTCAGACTTCTACCTATGGGTGCTCCATCACAACAGAAGCTGCCCCATTTCCCTCCATCCATGAGTAGACTACTCAAGGAATCTCTGTCCTGCACTGAAGATTAGGCACAGCAATAACATTTGTGTACAGTACGTCACCCATAGATTTATCTAACGAAGCTTTTGTAATTTTGTTTAGAATACAATTTTAACAATACATGGTCAATTAGCGTTTAAAACAGTCAAATTCACAAACATCAATATCTAAAATGATGAAAGCATGCGCTTGAAAGTGCACAATTTATACAACTAGGACCGTTTTATCTGTGTAAACAATCGCAAAAAGTTCCTACATTAAAATGTCGAAGCTGGTTTTCTACATCATATATCAATGAAAAAACTTTTACTCACGTAAAATTGTACATAACTAACAAAAACTCAGAACGATTTATGCATTTAGTAAAAGTCAACCCAATTATAAAAACAATTGTTAAATCAATGTAACGATTTTTATTCATTCAATTTCTTATTTATTTTAATTATTTCTTTGTACTAATGTATGATATATTACACAGAACGAAAGTTCTGTCCCAATTTATATATACAGATATTAATTTATTTATTTAGGCAAGAAATTATGAGACATGATAATACCTATTCAACTCCCAACTGTTTATGCTCAAGGATCAATGACGTTTTTATTTCCGTGAAATAGACATTAACTGTGTATTATAAATTATACATATAAAATTGTACGTTATATTTATGTTTGCATAGGAAAATTTAATTTCTTTGTTCAAAGTTGATATCAGATATGCGTCGTTGAAAACCATTAGCTGGCATATATGCACAGCTGAGTAATGAAAAAACTTATCACAGACAGATAATAATAAAATTCAAGGTAGAAATAAAAAATATGCACATTTTCTTGTCTTTTCATTTTTTAATTAAAATATGTTTCGCAATATATATATATATATATATAGTTTTTACGTAGCTACTGCCAGAATTTAGATTGTGTAGATTAGTTTGTTTGTTTTTTTAATCATCCTCATAACTATTACTATGATACAAAAAAATCCCAGAATTTCTCATCGTTGACGTGTACTCACTCGTACGAAATTTTGTTGTGTCAGTATGAATAAGCGAATTGATAAGTTATGAAATAAATAAATTGATGAAATTAACGATCGCAAATATTTTGTTTATTCTGCGATGAAAGCGACTTGTTTTACAATTATTTTATTACTCAATAAAGGAAGTTTCCGTAAGAAAATATTTGGCAAAATCGCAGACCAGGGACCGCTGGTATACATAATATTATTGGTGACTTGATGGAGTGCCTTGGTCGCGCAGCGACCACACCTCCACTTGGCAAATGGTGAACAGTAACTGGTGGTCGAGCCCTTTGCCAATTGTAAGAAAAATTAAGTAAATCAGAGAAGGAATAATAATTTCTAACATCAGAGAACAAAAACATTACAATTAAGACAGAAAGTCAAAGTTACAAAAGAAGAGTAAAAATACAAAGAGAAAAAAAAAATCATCCCATAAGCAAAAATATTAAAAGAAATTAAAGGAATAAGCACTGATGATAAATCCAATAACAAAATGCAATAAAAAGAAAAAAATTAACGAAGCGACAGCGAAACCGAAAAATCTCCAGAAAGGAGGAAATTATTTGTTAATGTTAAGGGTATAGCGTGTGGGATACATAATAGAGTTTTATTACACATATAATTTTGATATCAATATTCTAAGTGTCGTTTAAAGTGTCATGAATTACATATGTTTGTGATACAGTTTTCCCCCTCCTGATCTGTTGGAGGGCGAGTGATTAGAATAAGGCACTGCGATGCACGTCAGATGGATTGGAGCAACTGCCGGCAATTAAAAAACACAGATCTATTCTGGGAGTCCATTGTTCTATCTTGGAGGATGTTACGCAACCCTTGAAATCGTTTCGGGATGAAGAGGAATAGGGTTCCCAATTATTTCTTTTCCGTGCCGTGGCTCTCGGCCACCCTGCGAAGAGAGCGAGAAAAGGAGTCTATATTTATTCAATTCGTTTACGATGGAAGAGGGTTGAGGAATACTAATCAATTCGAGATGGCCCGCGGGCCGCCGTTGCCTTTCTAGTGGCCCACCTCATCAAAAATAGCATGACAGTTTTAAAATAATTTTCAAAAAAGATTTTAATGAAAAATTTTATCATTAAACATGATGCGGCTCTAATTTAATAAAAAAAGTAAACAATCAGATTATGAGAAAAAATTTTATTGATTTTTTTTCTACTAATTTATTGTAGATTAAGGAATAAAATTTTATGCAGAGTTTCTATCTATGTTATTTTTTTTTTTTATTTCTCATTCTAATTGAAATCTGTAGGCGATCAAAATAATAGCTTTTAACTAATGCATTTTTAAATATAGTCCTGGCTAGTGGCCTGTAGAGTCTCCAAAAAAATGAAGCTACAAAATAAAAAATAAGTAAGAGTATAGGCTATTATTTAAAACAGATTCATCTCCTCACGCAACACGAGAAAGTTTTATTTTAAATAAGCGCCGATTTTCACAATGATTTTTATTCGTGTGTGTTTTAAAACTGGCATGAAATATGTGTTACAAAATATAACGATTGACACATATCAAGTAACGTGCTCTGTAGTACATTTTAAATTACCTGGTTTCCAAAATATAATCGGATGATTGTTTCAATATCCTCAAAATTTTCCTATTTAATCAACGAATTAACTGGACTAACAATACTAAATACTTAGAAGTATACCTTGATAGTAAGCTAACATATTCTAATCATATTAACCACATTAAACGTAAATATAATATTTCTATACGCATGCTTTATCCATTCATTAAGAGAAAATCCCTTTTATCCTTAGATATTAAACTAATTATTTACATGTACTATTTGCGTCCCATCATCACATATGCTAGCCCAGTTTGGGGTTCCGCTGCAAAGTACTACATCAACTACATCAAAAGAATTGAAAATAAAATTTTAAGAATGATTATTGACTCTCCTTGGTATTTTAGGAATGATGACATTCGTCCCTGTCTTGCCCTCCCCTCTATTCAAACATTCATGCTCCAGCTTGCAGAAAAATTCTATACAAATCTTGAACACATTCCGAATGATGAAATCCGTAATCTTCCGAGATACGATTTCCATCTTCCGGAAAATGCTAAACTCCCAAGGGCTGTTCTTCACAACTTGCAAAGCTCCTGGACGAACTGGCTCGGTTGTCAAGAGCGTTGTTCTGCGCAGTCGAAAGGCTTTTAGTCTTCATTCCAAGCAACGAAAATCCCATCCTACTGTAGATTCCTTTTTCTTTTCAAATTTTGGATTCATTAATTGTTCTGTTTATTTTAATAATTTTTGTTTTTTATTTTATTTTTCTCCTTGTTCTTAGCTATTTTATTAATTTTTCTTTGCTTATATTTTTAATATATATTTTAACATGGGACATTGCTCTTAAATCACCTCACCTTCTTTTAACAATCAATGTTTTTTCCGTCATCAATGTTTCTCAGATGCAGATAGTAGTTTTAGGCCCCTTCGGGGCCAGGGCACTCCGATATCCTGTAAAGACGACGACGACGACGATAATCAGATGATTGTTTCAATATCCTTAAAACGGTGTCTAAAGATTAATTTATGTTTATAAAAGTTAATTTAGCCCTCACTTCTCTGTTTGTATTGTATAATGCTTCTTGTAGTATTTCAGCAATTGCTTCTTCGTAAAGTTCTAGAGTTATTCAATTTTTGTTATATTCCTGTTGTTATTGAATTTCGTAGTTCTTGTGCCAATTCTGTATTTTAGGCTACCAATATCACCATTGCTTTTTTCCGCGCCGAATGAAATCGCCAAAACACAGTATTTATGACCGCAGGGTCCATTTTTGTTTGTTTAGGAGGAGACTTGCTGAAAACCTGCAAGGGAAAAAAAATCGCCAAATAAACAAGAGGAATCCTAAAATGCTGAACTCCCGTTCATCTAATATTCTGACCAATTGCTTCATAAATTTCTTGGGTTATCAAACATGTGTACTCGTCCGGCAAAGTGTGCTTGCACACAATAAATAGAAATTCGTGAAAGGATTTCAATTTTTACTTTTTTTAAATTAAATTTTAATTAAGACGAGGGGGAAAAAATCCCAGTTGAAGAAATTTACACTTAATAATGATTTTTTTAAGGGAGCCAGTAGCCTGCGGACAGCAGAGGTTTAGACATCACTGAAATAAATAAATTCAGAAACAAAAAAGTTTTCTAAATTTTTATCAGAAAGACAATTATTTCTTTCGTCATAATAGATTGAGTTTCATTTTACAAAATTAACATATATATCATTTGGACTATTATATTTATTACTATTAAATATTCATACATCAATTAGTCGTACTTTTATGTTATTTTCACGGAGAATATTACAACTTTTTTAAGCTTTAAAAAAATCATACATGGGCCGTAAATAACCGCGTAGGCTTAAAGATAACTGTCTGGAAATGTGCATTAAAAACTAACAAAAATGAGAATAATTTAAATCTCCTGTGTTATTTTTAGAATAACAAGCACTTGTGCTTGCGTTTTTAAGTATCACTATTAATATTTAAAACCTTCAAAATAATATTGTCCAAGGTGTTTTTGTTCAGTGAAAATTGTCTAATTATACTTTTCTTTTTTTTGGATGAAACGACGTGTAACAAATATAGAACTATAATATAATAGAGCGCTCATCATCTTTTTGTAGTTTAAGATGTGCAATGATAGTTTAGCGATTTTTAGAGACAATCTTTACTGTTGGCTATTACTATTGTATGTCTCATTTCTTGTATCTATTTATTTTTAGTAAGCACATAATTAAATAAATGTAAGACTTGAGAAAAAAGATTTCCGGTATTTCTCGGAATTTACGGAATAGCGTTGTAGCATGTTTACGTTTTCTAAATAAATGCGCCCAAGGAAAAGGAGCCGATGCAGCGTCAACTCTAGTACGAAAAGAACGGGAGATGTTTATCCCAACAACTATTTGACTTTAACGAGTAAATTGGCAGCGTTAGCTGCCATGCACTTCTATCTGGATGATTGCATTGGGGATGATAGTGTAAGAGAAATATGACTTGCTCAGTATATATAAAAATAAAAAAGAAAAAAAATTAGAATTTAAATACAAATATAGGATAAATAAAATAACAAATAGAGAGAGCCGACAAAAATATTATTTAGTTAAAATGTTCCGTGAAGTACGCGGGCGTTTATTATTGATGGGAGGAGTAATGTCATAATCAGGAAGGCGCTTGAGCAGAGTATTAGAATTATTAGGAATATTATTATAAAAATTAGTTGCGAGCTTGTGATGAAAATTTTTAATTGAAGGAATTCCCAGAGCAGCGACAATATCTTTATTTCTGACAAACCACAGCGCATCAACTGCCATGTGTAATACTTTATTTTCAAGAGTTTGAATATCTTTGATTCTAGACTTGCAAGCCCTATCCCCGTATTGGACTGGCATATGTTATAATGGGACGCATGTTTATTCCAGAATTTTGTTTCCTTAAAATAGGGGGACGCACCTCTATTTTATTCCAACTCTGTGGTAATAGAGCACCAAAACTTTTTTTTTAATTAATGTTTAATATTTTTCACTAAGTGATTTATTGAAATCTTGCACATTTTCTGACAAAGACAAGAGCTGAGTTTCAAGTATAAGCGGCAGTTATCTACCCAATAGCATTCGCTCAAATTCAGGAGGAGTAAGCGACGTCAAGCTTAGAAACAACGTGCAAGTGCATCTAATAATTTGAGCATTAAATAAATAAGAAATTATTAAGCGTTAATAAGAAAATAAATGAATAGTTTAAAAAAACTAAAAAAACACGCTTTTAGAGTTAATCAAACTAAAAAGTAAAAAATAATTGTTAACATAAGAATAAAATGACTGACGAGAATATGAATATCACTGTTCTAAACAAAGTGTGTAAAATTGAATTGTAATTGTGAGTAAAACAAAGGCTAAAGGCGAATATGTCGAGCCAGCCAGGATTCGAACAGGGAATCTCCTAATCAGGCGCGTTATCCGTTGTGCGGCTGTCCCACGTAGGTTTGAATATCTGAAAGATGTCTGTAAATGTTTCTTTGCAGCTTACATAGTGTGTATGAGGAGAAACAGATCTCCAGGGGAAAAATGATGTGCCGATCAAGATGACTTTTCAAAGGCTTTCTGTGTATCACTAATCCTGACTATCCTAATCATGATGAGATAATAAATTTATCAAAATATTTTATTGTCGTCGGTCCTGGATAAGTCTACAACGTTTAAATTAAATGTGATCGCTTAAAGTAGGGCAAAATCGAGCCCAAAGAGTCTACATACATACATACATACATACACAAACATACAGGTGAAACTAATAAAAGCGTATTAAAAAAAACTTCCCGCTTACTAAATAATTAAAAAGAAAAATTAAATAATTCCATTTTGATGACTAAGCTCAACAGATTTTTCAGTTCCTTTTCCGTCAATATTATTATTATTTTTGAAGTTGTGTACTTTAACGTAGCTACTGAGGATTGATTATGTGTGATTAAAAAAATATTAGAAATATTATAGGTTTGGCTTGGGAAAAATTTAAAATACTTAGAATTTATATTTCTTTAAGCAGATAATTTTTTTTTTTCTTTTAAACTTGAATGTCGTCTATACTCCTGAAAGAATCAGGCGTTGATGAAATTTTCTTATACTTTTTTTCCCTCAAAAGTATATTTTGAAAAATAAAGCCATCAGATTATATCTCAGAATATGAACAAATGTTAATCCAGTATTTATCATTCTTTATGCTCGACTCGTGGCTCAGTCGCTACCAGTGAACATTAGGGCTGAGGTTCAATCCGCTGGCGGCTTTATTGTAGACATTGCCTAAAAAAATTAGAGACTCTATGGTCTTTGTTCTCATTATGTTGAGCCTTATTCCTAATGAATGGGACCACCTTTTGGGAGTTTTCCGGGTTTTCTCACGTACGATATGTAAACGCGAGGCAGTTCTCCCGAAAGGCACTGCCCTCCTTCTTTAGCATCAAGGAGCCAAGGTCAGACTTCTTCCTACGGGTGCTCATCACAACAAAAGCTCAACCTCCTCCATCCATGAGGGGCCTGAATAACCGAGTGGCTAGCTTTCTGGCGCTCGGCACCACAGGTTTCGGGTTCGAGTCCCGGCAGTGCCATGGATGTTTGTAGTGGTTCGGAATCCACTTTAAACTGTAGGTCCCGGTCTGTTAAGCCTAACGTGTGCACAAGATGACCGTAGTGCGACAAACCAAACCAAACCTTCATCCATGGCGGGGACTTGGACTTGGTCTAGCTGTCGCTGTCTTCCAAGTGGGATAAGAAACAGAATTTAGGTTTCTTTAAGTAGATAATCTACTTCTTTTAAACTTAAATGTAGTCTATACTCCCGAAAAAAGTAGGCGTTGCTGAAATTTTCTGATGCTTTTTCCCTCCTCTAAAGTATATTTCGAAAAATAAAGTCAACAGATTATATCTCAGAGTATAAACAAATTGTAATAATTTGAATCCAGAGTTTATTTATTATTCTGTACGCTAAGAGTTTATAAATTGTATAATCAACAAATTACAATTTAATAGTTTTATAATATTAAAAATTATTCATATTATACTATCACAAGAACAACACAATGCCTTTTCCAATTGCACTAAATTGCAGGACAATTTAAATAATATATAATATAAGAACTTAAGTTATGATTAAAGGAATATAACATGATTCCATGTCAAGTCCGATGACTAGGAATGTTTTTATTTTGATGATGGTAAAGTTTTTTTGCGATGCTCATGTGAAGATGCAAAATTAGAATTTAATTATTTCCAATCAGTGCGACAATACGTGACATTTAAAAATAGAAGCATGTATATCATTCAATTCTTTTACCGTTAACATTTTCTTCGAAAGGAAACCATACATTTAAATTATAATAGTACGAAACAAGAAAAAAACAGGCTATACTTTAAAACATTTTAAGCCAGAAATATAATGTAAGCACTGTTTTGTAGCATCAGCTGGAACGCGTTCTTCTTTTGAAGTCATGTGATTCCAGGAAATAAATATTTTGGTAAAAGCGAAGATGAGGCAGGAACTCAAACGCAGCGAGCGATTTCGAAACGAACGTCAGGGCTGCAAGCCAAGAACGGGCAATGACTTGCACACCAGAGTTGACTAACAGAGGCGAATGAAATTTATGAGCAAAGATGTTTGGGCCATCAAACTTGGCGAATTCCTGTCGTCACATGCTGTTGCTGAACTGTGGCCAGAAAATGACTTAATTAAGAGTAAAAGAGTAACTGTATTTCCCCTATTTTACAAATTTTGAATAAAATTATAACAAAGTAATCAATGTATCGTGTATTTAGCAGATAATCTTCTGTTGTAAATAACACAGATGTAGTGTTGAATAAAAACTATATTATTTGTAACTTTTTTTTTTCATTATCTTGCGTCATTTTGTGTAAAAGGATCACAATATTACACAACTGATGCAGATCTTCTTAGCGGAGGGCAATGGTAGTACTTGGAAAGAAACTTTTTCAAAGGCAACGATCTTACTGTTGCGCATTTCTTTTAATTCATTTTATTTATGGCTCTTTTCCATGTTTGTTGATTTTGAGTTTCTTGATTCAAACACATTAGTAGTTAGAAAATTGTGCAAGAACTTCTCAAATAAGAACTCTATCAAACAGTAACTACATAAAAGTTAAGTTGAAATTTTCATAATTTTAAGAGTTATTTAATTGCGTATTTATTTTTCCTTCTATAAATAATTATTAACAGAAGATGATAAGCTTGTAATTTAGAAACACATTAAAGAAAATCAACATCAAAGATTAACTGGCATTTATACCAGATGGTCTAATGGATTATTATTGATTTATACCAATAATTGATCAATACCAACCAATCCATTCTTCCATCTACTTCTTCATCCTACAAGACAGTGAAGATAGACTTCATGGAACCCGATAGGTGGAGAATTACCAGCATGTGGAGACTACTGCGTGTATATGTTGGTCAATACATTCTTTAGACCCAATTGGGCATTCTGGAATGCTCTATGAAAACATTTCACTGTGATTAACCTGTCCTCTGCAATTCTTCACAATCTTCGAACCAGAGACTTTGGTTCAATTGAGTATAAAGTTCTATAATTTTGAGTATGAAGTATTGCTGCCGTACCTGTATGCATGTTAATGATAATATTTTATATTGAAGCTGATCACACATTTAAACACATGTACTATGTTTTTTTTATATGTTTTCATTTTGTGTACTACTGTGACCAAAAAAGTAAGACTAATTTTTTTTTTTCAAAAACTCTTTATTATTCTTCCAAATTTATTTCATCTCCTTCAAAGTAATCCGCTCCGGATACAAGTACACTTTTGCCAACTTTTTTTTCAATCCTCAATGCATTCTAAAAAGTCATCGGCAGCGATGGCCTTCAAAGCGCGCAGTGATTCACGTTGAATCTCTTCAATCGACTCAAAACTGTGTCCCCGGAGTGGTCTTTTGAGTTTAGGGAATAGTCAGAAATCGCACGGTGTGAAAACGGGGCTTGTGGAACGATATGGGTTTCATTTTGGGCGAAAAAGTCACGAAGAATCAATGCAGTGTGAGCAGGTGCATTCAGTATTTTCGGTACCAATCGACTCGTTTGAGGCCCAAAATGGAATTGACCGATCCTTTTGAAATTCCAACATCCTCAGCAAGGTCTCTAATAGTAAATAGACGATTTGCAAGCACCAAATCTTTAATTTTTGGACGTGAGCTTCGTCGGTTGAGGTTGATAGTCGAGCAGAGCGTTCTTCGTCTTCAACGCGTTCTCTGCCTTCTTTGGACTGTTTATACCACTTCTAAACATTTCTTTCCGATATAGGAATGCTCACCGAATGCTTTCTGCAACATTCTATAGGTTTCCGCAAATAAACAGTTCTTTGCTCAATTAATTGAGACATTTCAAAAATCGCCCGAATCAGTTTTAGCGTCTCACAAAGACAAGCGTAACTCAAACACTAATGAAGATGTCAAGGACAGTGCCAGCAACCTTAAAAAGAAAAAATTGAAATTCCGTAAGCCCCTGAAATTTTAAATTGAAAATTGGTATTACTTTTTGAACACTGTAGTATTTTCAAGACAAAATAAACTTACTGTTTTTCTTTTGTGTCTAATTTGTGGAATATTTTCGATTAACCTGCCAAAATTTTCAATATTTCTGTGAGTAGGGATTTCAATTTTTCTTATTTTTTTTCTTAATTTTTGGAAAAAAATACATAAACATCTGGGCACATATTTCTCTGGAATACCACAGGGTACACCATTTTTCCCAATACAATGTACAGGAAAAAAATAATTGAATGAATATTAACGTCATAAATAATAAATAAAACAAACCTAACAAATGACGTCATAACCAAATAATCGAATAACATCATCCAACGTCATAACCTAACCAATAACTGATAAAACAGATAATCTGCAATCTCCCAGTAAAGAGAATTTGTGGTTAGCATAATTCAAAACATTTCGACTGATAAAATAAATGAAATATGGAATTTTTCTTTAAGGTATAATACACTTAATAAAAAAAATTTCAACTATTTATCAGCATTTGCATAGCTGAGTTTATAATCTTTATTTTGTTAAATGAAAAAAAAAAGTCACTTAAAGTACATTGAAAGAGTATTCCATAGATAAATCACTTTTTTAAAATTGAAAATATTATACGAGAGATATCAAATATTTACTATGTTTCAGTTGAAATAAATCCATTTATATATTATTCATGACTACGTTATATATGAATTTGTGTGCTTAAAAAATTATTGATCACTATGATTACCTTTCTTAACAACGATTGTAGTATTGACAGAGATGCATTAACGAGTCACTAATTGGCTTCTGGCTCTAAAATGTTTTCGTCTACCTATTTTTGGCCTCTTGTTCATCAGTACCGTAGCTAACTAATCACGTAATGTGTGGCTGTCTTCCAACGATTGAAGGGGCCAAGCTTTAGTACACATGTGTCTAACTTAACATCCATTGTCTGTATTCTGCGGTTCTCATTCAACAACAACAATACGGTTAAAACGCAATATCGGCATGCATTGTTTATTCCGCTATGCGACTAAGACTTGTTTCAAATGTAAATTGAAAGATGTCAAATTCTCGCAGAAGAACTTCAACAATGTGAGACTTGTCTTGAAGTAACGGGGATTAAAAACTGCTAAAAGTGATGCAGAGTGAGATAAGGGTTACTGATAACATATAATAGTAATAAAATGGGAAGAGTTCCCCTATTCTGAAGAAACAGAGTTTTAAAGCCAAACTTCTCTTGTCCTATTCGTACTAGAGTTGGCGCTGCATCGCCGCTTATCTATTATTTTTATTATATATAATTTTATATTTTTTTTTGTACTAATACATATATATTTATTAATCAAAGACATGCAATTGCATCAAATACTTCTACTGCTCAAAAATAAAGAAATAGTACTGTACACTTGACAATTATGCAATTTAATACAAAAAATTAGCATAGTATTCATAAACCCCTTAAAATTTGTAAAATATTAAGAGTAAATTTATTTATTTATAGAATATGAACTACAACTATTAAAATAAAAATTAATTAATAAAAATTAATAAATTAATAGTTGTAATAAAAATTACTACAACTATTATTAGTGTTTCTCTAGAATTTAAAAAAAAAAGTATTTGTATAAAAAATAGTTGTACTATATAACTTCTCTCTCTCGCCAAGAGTCGCCTAAAACTCGTCAAACTGCCATCGCATCTATTTAGCTACAAAACCCTAAAACGCATGTATAAAACTCATTCTAAAGGGGTTTAAATGATTTTCTGATAAACAGATGAGCATTATAGTAGCTTATCAAAATAAAAATTATTCATCTAACATACAATATTATGATACATGCTACGATAGATAACAGATATGAATTTCCATGTGCTCAATAAAATGGCTTTTAAACTGTTATATATTCATTTTGTATAACAAGTAAATAAATTCCTATGTTTTTATGAAAAGAATAATACCTTTCGTCCAAATCGCAAAATAGGAGCAGCTTAGTTTCGGTGGCATTTTTATGGCGCCAACTGAGTGATAAGTTTCAAAATATGGTAACCACTACTACTACTACTACTACACCACACCACATCACTGTGCCTAGAGCTGAGTTGCGCCTTTACAATTAGGGAATAATGTGGGTAAGAAGTCTGATTCGGCTCTGTGACGCTCTACGATCATATGAGACCGGGACCTACGGCTTAAAGTGGATTCCGAACCACTACAAACATCTATGGCACCGCTGGGATTCGGATATAACATTCGCCATTGAATCACGAAAATAAAAATAGGAAATATATATGTTTATCTTCCTGACATTTCATTATCTTTGCAAGTCTTTAAGCATTTTAGAATTTCAAAAAATAAATTGAATTAGTATTTAAGAACCTCGATAGCTCGAAGTTTCTGATTTCATGTAATGATTGTATTGATGAAAGTATTGGGCCAAATGCGGGCCCTGGGAGGACAGCTCTATGTAAGAAATCCTCTAGACTTGAGTGATTCAGTGAAAATCGGTTCTGTCAAGTATGGACCAGACATGTTCTCTCTTATTTTGTGTGTGAAGTATGGACCAGACATACTCTCTCGTATTTCGTATGTGGAGTACGGATCAGGCATGCTCCCTCGTATTTTGTATGTGAAGTGTGGACTAATCATGCTCTCTCGTATTTCTTGTGTGAAGTACTGGGCGTGTTCTCTCATATTTCGTTAATAGAGGTAGTCACTAAGTCTTTCCGTCTGTTTAGATTTTGTGTCCCTTTCCAAAGGAGTTTCCATCTACCATATGTCGGCCGATTGTTTATTCGACCAATTATAATTGTTTATTTCTGACTAGAAAAGAATACAGATATCAATAACTCTCTGAATAAAAACGAATTTTATTGATATTCTAAATATCAATAAAACTCTGAAATTCCACAATTCCTTGCGTTGCAGAAGAGTGAGAGGAAAACCGTGGAAATTTCAAAGAGTCGGAAGGTGCCGATTCGCGGAAATTCAAGAAATACCGAGTAGATTTGCAAGATCTAATAATACCTTTAATGATGATTTAATTATCTAATGATGATTGATAATGCATTTCGTTTTCTGCTCCCGTAAGAGGAAATGAAGAGTAATTTTATTATTGCAACTACTTGTCGTCTAAAAGACTCACGGCATCTTAAAATCCTCTGTCAGCTGTTTTGCATTCAGTGGCACAGAAATATAATATACCAATCAGTTCAATAAACTAAGTGAATTAATTTAAATAAACTTTATAAAAAGAAAATGAACAATTAATCTTCCCAAGAAATCATTACCAATGAAATATTAATTGAATTATCTGCGTCCGTTATTTCTTTTTAAACAACAACATCCTGTTATTATATACTCCGTCGGCGTAATATTTTGTTTATACTATATTCCATACCAAGTTGTTTATGTTTTCAGCATTGTAAACTTTCAGTTTTACTCATGTTTATGCTTGTTTCATACCAATTTTTTTCTCTATTAAGCTTCACTGTACTCCTTTAATTTTATAATTGGACCTTTTAATTGGTAGAGAGCTACTCAGCATTGGGTGTGGGCGGGTGAGATGTGGAATAGAGTAAAGAGTAACTAACATTTTTCCCACGAGAAGATATATAGCATTTCTGTTCCTAGGGAAAGGGAATGTATATTCTTTAACATTGCATAATAACAACCTATCACTCAAATTTGACAGCAAATAAGCAGTATCGTGGATATTTATACTACATGCAATTTAGTGTTTTGTTCTATTGAACAACCTGAGAGCAGTATTTAGTGTCATGGATAATGAGACCTCATGAAATTAACGATTGTCTGTTCGATCTTCATAGGTCGAAACAATTACAGATGGAACATGGACTACACCATGTGTTTCTGCATCGTGATAGGTGATAGACTATGGGCTGAGGAAGTGTCCATTTCAATGAGAAGTGAAGGAAGCTGACCCTCTCTCTTGACGGATTTTCTTAAAGGGAGATTTTTGTAGAAGGAGAGGTGCGACAAGTCGACGAGAAGGGTTATTTTTCTCTTTTTCTGTAAAGTGACTGAACAGGCAGTAGATTCCGTCTGTTTAGAAAGTGCGCCACTTTTTGTTTCGTGTATCACGCCGTGTGGTAATTAAGGTCTGGCCCAGATCGGAGTGCATTAGATTCCGTCCTTGGAGGGTACTGCACTTGTGAATCAAATTATATCTTTAATTTTCATTTCTTTGCAAATAATAATTTGTAATAACCCAGAGTTCTGAATATAGAAATATTGCTTGTAAATAAAATTTAAAATATTCCCATGGACCTGAAAGCGTCTCTCTTGTTGAAGCCGTTATAGGTCTAATAAAAGCAGAGACTTTGAAATAACCCTTCGTTATATAGAGTAGAGTAAAGAGTAATCCTTTCTTGTATAAAGCATGTCGGGAGACAAAGAATAAGCATGGCATAACTGGCAACCTCATTAAGGTCAGCCTCTTTTTTCCCCTCCTAATAAACTGCACTGTATGTCCAGGGCAAGGACGGGCAAACTTTTTCGGTCGTGGGCCAAAAATCGAAAAAAAAAGTTTTGCGGGCCAAGATAAATTTTTCTAAAATTTCAAAAACAATATACAATAATAGCAATTTAAATATTCTAATG
Organism: Caerostris darwini; assembly: GCA_021605075.1. Classification (NCBI taxonomy): domain Eukaryota; kingdom Metazoa; phylum Arthropoda; class Arachnida; order Araneae; family Araneidae; genus Caerostris; species Caerostris darwini. Next base: position 250,616 of record BPLQ01012349.1, on the reverse strand, counting down.
AGATGAATGAAATTGCGATTTCATTTTTAAAAGTTCCTTATATTGAGGTTCGAAGTGAGATGTACTGAATCTAAGGAACGAGGCTAAATGCTCATCTGTCAGTCTACTTCCGAAATAATTCTTTCTAAGGTCCATAGTTGAAAACACTTGTTCACATATATAAGATGAAGCAACCGTAGCACTGATTTTCTGGGCGTGAGATATTAAATTTGGGAAACTTACTATCGATAATGATTTGTAAAAATAATATTTCATCAAAGTAGAAAAGGAGATGGATATATATAATATAAATATATATTTCTATCAATTTGACACAGACCGGTAAACTAAAATTCTATTCGCGGGACGGATAGAACCTTCCGGTGGGCCGGTGTTGGCCCGCGGGCCGTAGTTTGCCCATCCCTGGTCTAGGGGATACTATAATTTAAAAGGATGAAAACGGATGGTGAGGTAAAGACTAGGTGATTTTAATGTAGCTTTATAAACGATAAGAACAGAAATTTTATTGATTTCATGGTCAAAGCTTTTTATTTAAATCCTTCATATTCAACAACAGTAGAATAACACCATTTTGGATTCTGTTTTAATGATATAAATCAATCGCATTGATATCAGAAATTGTTTGTCAGGCATTCCGTAAGTCAAACATCTGTCGCGTATTTTGCGAGGCTCAGTAGTGCGACGAGGAAAAATAAATAAATATCTTATACCAATTTTATTGTCTCTTTATTTATTGCTTCATTTTCCTTCCAGCTTCAAATCGAAAACTGTTTAAATGCACTAAAACGCATTAAAGAGAGACAGAGAGAAAGAAAGATCTGAAATGCACACAGATAAGGCACTTTTTATGGCGTTTATTTTTCTATTTCTCCATTTTTTTTTTTTTTTTATTCATTGTTCGATTTAAAATATGTTTTGAGTTTCTTGGAAAATTCCTTTGTAATTTGTACAAAAAATTTTCAGAGTACCTATTTGCATATAAATGCAAATAAATTTTATTTAAATCAGACGAAGGAGTAACAAGAACATTAATATAAAAGAAAATATGTAATAAAATTGCAATTCATGATACAGTCAACCATTTGTAATTTCACAATTGTATAGTTTTACTTACCTTAAAATATTTTACAAATATTTTGAAATTAGGTTATTTATCCTTACGAATTCTAAATTTTCCAGTTTTAACTTTATAAAAGATTTGCAATTGAATACAAAACAAAATATTATTTAAATAATATTTATTTTATATAAAATTTATAATAAATAAATATTGACAAATAATGGAAAAAGAAAAGAATGATTACATTGAATTTTACACAATCAATACACTCTATAATACATACAATTTATCAGCAAAATTAAAAGAAAAACAAATCGGAAACAAAGGAATAAAAAATTAATTGATAAAAAAAAGAAATAAATAATATATTGCTGAGAATTAAAAAAACGGGAACATTAATTGTGAATTAAAATTCTCTGCTAAAGGTTCTATTAATAAATTTGTTAAATCAGAAGAGGGCTTCTATAATGACAATATTTTGATTCAGTAAAACCAAAATAACAGGAGAAAATTGTAAAGAAAATGACTACTGTAAGAATAAAAAGAAAATTAAAAAAAATAATAATAATAAAAGAAGAACGGGATTCCGAGTTTACGAATTAGGAGTATTACTGTAAACTAAAATGTTCGAAAAATATTTTAGCATCGAAATTAATCTGATAACTTTTGAAGTGATGAAATATAAAATAAATAATTGACAACCAGAAAAATGAAAATTAAAAAAATAAATAAATAAAAAAGAAGAAGAAGAAGAACGTGATTCCGAATTTACGAATTCGTAGTATTACTGTAAACTAAAATGTTCAAAAAATATTTTAGCATCGAAATTATTCTGATCACTTTTGAAGTGATGAAATATAGAATAAATAAATGACAACCGGAAAAAATTAAAATAATAAATAAATAAAAAAGAAGAAGAACGTGATTCCGAGTTTACGAATTAGGAGTAATACTGTAAACTAAAATGTTCGAAAACTATTTTAGCATTCAAATTAAACTGATCACTTTTTATATGATGAAATATATAATAAATAAATGAAATGTCGAGTTTTGCTTCAAATATAAATAAATAAATAAATAAATATTCTTTAAAATTTATTAAAATTTTGGTTAAAAAAAATTTATTAAAATAAAACAAAGAAGAACAACAACGGGATTCCGAATTTACGAAATCGTAATTTTTGAATTTCGATTACTTTTGAAGTGATGAAATATATAATAAATAAATGAAATGCATCAAATTTTACTTTAAAAATAAAGAATAAATAAATAACTATTCTTTAAAATTTATTAAAATTTTTGTTCTTGTTAGACGTAATTTGTACCTGAGACGTAAATTCTGAGGCAAGCTGCCGCTTTGTTTATGTTCGAATTTCACTTCGCAGTACCAGAAATCCTTGAGTCGAATCTCCAGACGCTATTTTTAGCTATTGTGGCTCTTAGCTAATTGGAAGCAAGTTCACAAACAGCTAATGTTTTGCAAAGAATTATTAGCAAAAACTTCTTCACTTTTTTTTAAAGGCATAAAAAGCCCCGTAACCTTTTGGCTCCAGAATTTAACCCATCTATTTAATTGCAGAGGATGTTGAAAAAAAATTTAAATCGTCCAAATATTATTTTTTATTTAGAATTATATTTTTGGCCTAGTTGCAAAGCAAAAACATTAAAGTAGCAAATTTTGTTTTCTTACTAATTTTGATGCATTTTTTAAAGTAATTCTAAAGCCTTTGAAAATAAGATAAAAAATTTTTTAATAAGATTCTTACTAAAGAATATATATGACTGTTGCCACATTTTTAGTAAGGTAATTAATTTACGGAAAAAAAATTGAAATCTGCTCAGCAAATTTTAACTTATCATGTGTAAACATTCGAGAACGGATGAATAAACTCAGGAATATAGCAATGTTTAATAATGCACGAGATATGTGAAGTAATTGATTGGAATACTACAAGAATGCCCAAATTCAATAGCCACATGAATATAACAATGTTGAATAGATCAAGAACTTCATGAAGAATGAATTGTTCAAAAATCTCTAAAAGAATATATCAAAGTAAGATAAATATAGTCGTAAATGAAGAATGAAATATTAAAAATTCTACAAGAAGCTCTATAACATTCAATAGCCAAAAAAGATATCAAAATTTGAAAATTCTAAGCATAAATGAAGAATGAAGTATTTCAAAAACAATAAGAAGCACTATACAGCTCAATAGGCATGGGAAAATGCCAAAAGTGATAAATACGAAACTTCAAAAAGAAGAAATTGATCAACGCACTACGAGTACTTATAGCCATTGGATATACAAATGTTTAAAATCCCAATCCAAAACATGTAAAGTGCTTCAAAACCATATTACAAAAGACTTCAAGCAAAAACCTGAAGACTAATGTTAACATGAATCATTTCAAGAGTTAAGGGGCCCAAAGTGCCATTTTCCACCAAAATTTGTAATGGGGCTTTATTTGCTTGGCCCTCATTTTCGGATAACGTCACGGATCCTCCAACCAGGACAACATCATGCTCACACATGATAAAAAAAAAAGTTTTAAAATATTGGAATCAAATGCTAAAAATTAAAAGCACAAAATTATAAAATCCTTAATAAATAAAATATATTGTTATTTTTTAGCAATAAATAAAGAATACAGCTATCTGTTAAATAATATATTTAATTATTTAACAGATACTAAATTGGAATGTGTGGAAAATTGGAAAATCAAGAAAAAATATCATTTTCTGCCTATCGAAGTTCTGTTCAGACCAATCACCAGATGATAGTGAAAAAGAATCGGCGAACAGGAAACGAAAAGAAAAAAGAAAAAAAAAAATGACTTTCGTTTTTTGATGAAAAGCAGAACGCACAAAGGCACTGAAACTAAAATACTTCTGCTTCATTGCTTCAAAAATAGCAATGTGGCGGTGGAAGTGTATGATGAAATTGTACTTTTATTTGTCGTAGTCACTAAAGGTGATGCAATTTTCCCCGTAAGTTAAAATAAATTTATTGTAATAAATTCTTATTTATATTTAGTAAAAAATGAATTTTAAGAAGAAAAAAAATCTTATTTCTCGTAGCTAATCAAGAATGATACGAGATAGAACTGTTATTTTCTATACATTTTAAACTCTTTTCATTCTAATTTTTTAAATTTCAATTACTAAGTTTAATTTTTAATTATTATTTTTTAGGATTTATTTTACACTGTTTTAATTTTAATTTTTATAAATTTTAAGCAATTACTTTTTATTTATATTTTGTACATTAATTAAAATGTGGATTACTTTTGTGATTCATTTGATAACGCAGGTACTCCGAAATAGGTACATCCGTTGGTGTTGCGTCGTATATCAACTTTTTACGGGATTATCCCAAATATATTCGTATTTCATATTTGTATCTTTTCGGAACATCGTGAATTAACTCATGCAAAAATTAGTGACTGCTGCTGTTATTGAAATTGAGTACCCAAAATTTTTCTGCCTGCTATTGAAATTGAATACCCAAAAGATGGGATTTCTACTTGTTATTGAAATTGAGTACCCAAAAGATTTCTATATGTCATTGAAATTGAATACCCAAACTATTTCTGCTTGTTACTGAAATTGAGGACCAAAAGATTTCTTATTGAAATTGAGTACCCAAAATATTTCTGCATATTGAAATTGAATACCCAAAAGATGGGATTTCTGCTTGTTATTGAAATTGAGTACCCAAACTATTTTTGCTTAATTTGCTTATGACTGCTTGCAGTTACTTTCCATTATTTTATTATTATTATTATTTTATCAAAATGAGCCATAGTGAAAATATTTTTTAGTTAAAAATTGTTTTTAAACATAACTGTATTTTTTTAAACTGATTTTTCAAGGAATAATTATTTTTATTTTTATTGTAGGGAACTTGTTTCAACATCTTATTTTGCCTACTTAATCGATTTCATTTTAATTAAAAATCTCCAAACCTTTTGTGATAAGAGTTACGTTCTGTTCAACAAAAATAGGCGGCCTTAGAGCGTGAGTCAATTATTCTATGGCAAACAATTTTGTCTAACTTTCTAGTCAAAACAAAACGCTACGCATTATGCAACTGGAAAGTACATTTACATTCTTATTACAAAGAGAAACTTAAAAGATATCAGAATAAATGTTGAAATGCATTATATGAGAACAAAAATTTGTTTAATTAAAACTTCATTTTTTTACAGAAAATTTGCAAATATCTAAATTCAATTATAGTGTAAAAATACAAATAATTTAAATTTAAAAGCAAAATATTTTCTGTTAATTACTGCTCTTTCATTTACAATTTTTAGTAAAAAACATCTAAAAATTGCTGAATATCTACTAACAACTGTCCATTGAAAAACACAACTGTAAAATTTCTTTAATTATATAACAATATTAAATTCTATTCTAGAAGTGACGACTTACATTATGTGAGTGACTGCATTTTTTCCTTCTGGTAAATAAAAGCAGTTTATTTTATTTTTAACCTTAAAATAATAAAAGCTTAAAAAAATCGTATACATAATACCTCTCGTACTGTAGTTTCGATATCCTGGTTTAGATGTTAAACATCTCTTTTGTATAGGGAGAGTGAATCAATCTTTTGAAAATTTCAAGGAAAGTTGCTGTTGTGGTGACTCAATGTCTTAACAGCGGGGGAAGGGCACCCCCTTGAGTAGTCTACTCATGGATGGAGGGAAAAGGGTAGCCTCTGTTGTGATGGAGCACCTGTAGACAGAAGTCTGACTTGACTCCGTGTTGCTGAAGACTGAGGGCAGTGCCTTTCGGGAGGACTACTCCGCATTTGCGTATCGTATGGGAGAAAACGTGGAAAACTCTCAAAGGTAGTCCGACTAAAGAAGCAAGATGCTGAACATCCCCAAACCCAACGAGTCTTTTCGTTTTTTGAAGCAATGTCTACAACAAAACAGCCAGTGGATTGAACCTCAGCCCGAATGCTCACCAGCGGCTCACTTTGCCATTGAGCCACTGAGTCAGACTTCAACGAAAATTAATGAGCATTAGCGTAAGAGAAAAACCTAGATAATTCACACAAAGTAGTCGATGTGAGGCATTTAGCTACTATCTCTGCTGAGTCAACTCATTTTTCATAATAACGACTGTAATGCATAATCTCAGTGTGAATCGAACTTGAATCGATTGATATGTTGCCAGATTTGTTCTTGTTTTTGCACATCGGTGTTCTTTGTGTTCTTCATTTAAGTATATCCTGAATTGGAAGACATTACCCGCGAGAGCACATATAAACCCTTATCACACGGGCTTGTTTCTTTACCTTCGACGCTGAGATATACTCTCAAATAATGAATTTATGGCAGTGCCCGTCCGTCTTTTTTTCTCTGAGCTCAATTCCATAATGCATTATATATTTGTGGTTTCAAAAAACGAGAAGAGACTCGATGGCCTTTGTGATGTTCAGCCTCTTGCCTCGTGAGTTCGGACTACTTGTTTGGAGTTTTCCGGCTTTTCTCCCACATAATACGCAGGCAGTTCCCCCTAAAAGTCCTCCCAGAAGGCACTGCCCTCCTTCTTCAGCGTCACGCAGTCAAGTCAGAATTCTACCTACGGGTTCTGCATCCCAACAGAAGCTGACCCCCCTTCCCATCCTTCCATGAGACCACAAGGTTTTCATGGACTTGGTCTGGATGTGGCTGTCGACAAAGTGGGATACGAAACAAACTTATTTGTGGTTATAATAACTTTTCTCTCGCTCAAACATCTTCACCGACAGTCACTTTTGGCTATCTTGAAGAACTTTTTGCTTTAGAGACAACTTTTTGAACTTTTTGCTTGAGCGACCTGACCAGTTTGCTTCACATTAAAAGTAACGTAATAAGCTCGTGTGATTAAGCCTTTAGGCATAATTGCTCTGCATTTGCGTTTCGTTTATACTAAACCCAGAAAACTACCAACAGGCAGTCTGAATGTCAACGTGAGACGCTTTGTATATGTTGTTATAGAATCTGAATATTTCTGAAAACTGTGATTGTAAATAACGTCACCAACGGAATCGAACCTGGACACTCTTGCACGATAACTTCGTACGTTATCACTTGGCCACGAGTCGGTCGAAAATTACGACTGAGTCATGAATTTGCTTAAATATTAATTTGTGCCAGACTCGTGGCTCAGTGGCAATTCGCGCCGCTGATGAGCTTTAGAGCGGAGGGTCCATCCGCTGGCGACTTTGTTGTAGACGCTATTCAAAAAACGAGGCTATTTGTGAGCGTTTTGCCTTGTGAGTCGGACTAACTAGTGGGAGTTTTCCTGGTTTTCTCTCATCCGCACATGCGGGTTAATTCCTTTTCAAAGTCCTCCCGGACGGCAATAGCCCTCCTTCCTCAGCGTCACGAGCCAATTCAGATTTCTACCTACGGGTAGCCCTCCCCCCCCCACCTCCCATCATAAGCTGCCCCCGTTCCCTCCTTCCATGAGAGCATACGGGTTCTTGGATTTGATCTAAATGTTACTGTCTAGCAAGTGGGATAAGAAATAATATATATATATACTAATTATACTACTACTACTACTATATATACTAATATATGAGATATTTCGAAGTCTATTAAGTGTTTTTTTTATCAATATGTTACATCTCACTAATCAAAATTATCTTTACATAGTTTATACTAACTTCAAACACATAAAAACAAAAATATTTGCTGTATTCTTTAGTTCTGCTCTTATGTTTTAATTATTAATTAAAATTGGTGCTATATTCTCTTTAACTATTATTGTCAACCAACGGCCGTACCATGCTGAATATACCGGTTCTCGTTAGATCACCGAAGTCAAGCATCATTGGGCGCGGTCAGTACTTGGGTGGGTGACCACCTGGGAACACCGCGTGCCGTTGGCATTCACAAATTTGGGACCTGAATGGCCGAATGTCTAGCTCTCTGGAGCTCGGTGCCACAGGTTTCGGGTTCGAATCCCGGCGGTGTCATGGATGTTTGTAGTGGTTCGGAATCCACTTTAAGCCGTAGGTCCCGGTCTCCTATGACTGTAAGAGCGTCACGGAGCCAAAGTCAGACTTCTACCTACGGGGTGCTCCATCAGAACAAAAGCTGCTTCCTTCCCCTTCAATCATGAGTACGTATGGGCTCGTGGGCTTGGCCAGCCAAGTGGGATAAGAAACAACAAACAAACTAATTTGTAATTGGAAAAATTCTAATTTTAATTTTTTAACTAACAATTAAAAATGAATATTTAAAGAAAAAGATTTATTTTTTTAATAACAGTTTTTCTTTAATAATTTCTTTTTATTATAAATATATATATTTTTTAAAAAAATTTTTCAGTTCAAAGAATGAATGTGTTTTTTAATCCTTGATAAATTTGAAATTAGAAATACCAAACTAGTATCACCTTGTATTTCTTTTTAAGTGTGTGGAAGCGAAATGGTGCAAAATTAGTTGAGACTTCCTGCTTTTTGGAGGCTGTCTTTAGATGATCAAAGACTTTTTCTTTTTGAAATATTTTTAACATTCAGTTTTTTTTTATTTTTTTATTGATAAATAAAGTTTTGGAGTTGGCAAAATTGTGAGATTAGCTAAAATAAAATAACATGAAAGTTTATTTCGCTAACGACGAATAAAGTTATAAATATGCAGATTTCTACCTAAGTAAATGGGAAGTAATTTTTCGAAATACTTTAATAAAAATAATAATAAATAAATAAAAATAAAAAAATAAAAACCATAAGAATACACGTTGCTTCATTTTTTTAAAAATTTTCGTTAATACTTGACACTAAAATATGTTCATAAATTTCTTCTATGTTAAAATTATTTTATGTCTAAAAATATTTCAAAACATAATACACCGTAAAAATTTGTAGGAGTAAAAGTAAGGTTTTCGAAAAATATTCTAGAAAAATAGTAAGTTATTACTAGATTTATCATTCAATTCAGGAAACTTCAAAATTTTTGTTAACTTCCTTTACTAAATTTTTGTTAACATCTGTATTTTTATACATCGATAGATTTGGAGAAAATCATACATTTTTTTAATTCTAAAAATCCTAGATAATGCATATAAAATATGAAAAAATCGTCTAGTTCTTCACTTTATTTTTAATTGTTACGGGCAACTTAACATTTTTCATTCTAACCTCAGAATGATTTTTTGATAATCTCAACACTAAAAGTGCTCTTCCGCCGAATACTAAAATCTTCCGTCGTCTGCCGCCAATCGAAAGCCGGTTCTCCTGCTTATTCAGGTTTCCGATTGATTCGATTTCTGTGACGTAAGAATTTAATATCCAGTAGAAACCCACCAATTCATACACTTTTTATACTCCAAAAAATGAAATGATATCAAGACCAAAATTCTATTTTTTATTTGAAAGAAAAATTAAAATTTTGTTTTGTTTCAGTATAAAAGCCGTGGTTAAATTAAACAATACAATTTGATACTTAAAATGTTTTTTTTTTCTTTTAAACAAAACTTTTTTTTTCCCTATTAAATAAGCGTTTTTTTTGTTCTATTGAGTCAAGCGTTTTTTTTTTTTTTTTCTCTATGAACTTTTGCTAACGAATAAAAATTTGTTAACGAATAATGAACGAAAAGAATTATTCACGAAAGAACTTGAACGTATTAAAAATGAATTAATTTATTAACGAATTAAAAACACAAAAAAAGGAAATACATTTAAGTCATGTGACTGCTTTTAATGTTACGCCAATCAACATCTTTGAGACTTACTTCGAAAATTTTGTTAAAATTTTATGTTTTGTTTTTATTTTTCAAATAGAATTGTTAATATTTTTCTCGAATTTATTTTAATATTTTCAATTTAGATCGATGAAAGCAGATTTGCTAGTTTTGATTAAATTACACTCAAACAATAAATGAATTATAATTTGTTGCCATATCAATGTATAGTTTCAGTTAAAAAGTTGTTATGCAACTTATTCTATTTGCTTCATTTTATATATCGGATTTACAATTTTAAAACATATAATGCGATTTCTTTAAATGAAGAAGACATGAAAGCAAATATTGAGAAGCTTTTTTTTTAATGTAAAAATAATCTCATTAAGGCCTTGAAATAAAATAAATTCTTCCTAGTTTCAAACATATTTCCCTCACATAGCGACAGATGTGAAGAATTTGTTTTTCTTTCTGCTATCACTTTTGCTTTTGACCTACTATGATAGCAGTAATTATCTTCAACTATCAAGACAAAATATTTCCGTGCTAAAATATGAAAAATACTGTAAGCGTTCTGCCATGAGTGAGAGAAACTTTGAAATAAATAAAAATTTTATTTGTACAATTAAACTAAAAATATTATTTTATTGATATTTAAGGCAAAGAAAATTTTAAAGTTCTAATAAAATTGAAATAAGGCAATATAGATATAAAATTGATGTTTTGAAATATACTGCACCTTTCTTTTATAGAATTACAAAATGGCTGTCTAAGTGGCACGGGGTGAACTTTGTATTCCATTTATGCTTACCATGAAAAGACAGCCAAGATATGCGATACATTGCCTTCTGAGAGGATTTTTAAAAGTAGCTGCCCACATTGGCGTATCATATGGAAGAAAAGTTGGAAAATCCCTATCAGACAGTGTAACAGCGAGACGAGTGTAGAGACAGTACCTAAGAGGATTCGAACCTTAGCCCTCTTGTATGCTGGCTGCACAGGTTATCACAAGTTGGGTACAGACAATTATTGGCATATTATAAAAAACCAAAATAATTTTTTGAAACACACCAAATCATGATGTAAATCAAATTTAATTAAAAAAAGTTAATTGAAGTACATTAATATCCCGAAGTTATGTAATAGATGGATCCAAGAAAAATTGCTGAAGTCGAATTCGAGTAAGTCGGGATATAACTTTACATATAAATCTTGTTTAATTGGGACCAACGATTAACAAAAACACTAATTAAGAAAAAAATATTTCATAAAATTCAATCAACCCTATGTAATATTTTCATTTCTATTCCACAATTATTTTGAAGACGCGGGCAATTTTTCTTACAAAATTCTAAAATTTTCCTTTTTTACTTTTATGAAAAAAAATATACATGAAATGTGCATGAAAAAAAAATTAAGTTAATAAAGAGGAAAAAGAAGAAAATATTGTATATGCTGAAGATTTTCCGCATTCAAGATACACTAGAATAGGTGAAATTTATAAGACAAACTTAAAAAACATATTGGAAAGAGATTAATAAAATAATGCATTCAGATAGAGTAAGAAATACATAGAGCAGGGGTTGCAAATTATATATAAACGGCCATACACACAAGCTTTAAGAAATGTTATTTTTTTTATTTCCAATGGAAAGTTTACAGGACAGCAGATATAAAAAAATGCAAGCAACAAGATAGAAACAAATGACATCAGTTAATCCACCCACTTAGCAACATAAAGCAACTTGCTACCATAAAGCAACAGAAATCTATGTAGAACTGGAAACAAGGTGAGATCCGTCTCTTTCTGGTAGTCACACAGGAGATGGTCAGGAGCAGTTTCATTCCGTGAAGGTGCTTGCGGAGAAAATAGTGACCACAGAAAAGCCGTAGCAATGCCACCAATTTTTCTCTTGGCCATTCAGGGATATCATGAATAGGATCGTACCAGGGCTTGTGATTGTTTCTAGCGGCAGCATCCTCAAAGGAGCACCTAAGTGTCTTTTTAATTATCCTATGTTTTGTTTTGGGACAATCCACCTGCGTTCCACTGCAGAACTCTTAAGAAACTCACACTGAGAGCCAGACGGAAGGCCGTGTTTGTAGATCATTTTGCCGTATCAGACGTTGCCTGGAGTGCACCACGAGGAGGTAGATCTACTTTGCATGCCATTTTTTTTTTTAAATAAATAAATAACACATTTTTATTTATTTAAAATATTCTAAATTATTGGGAGTTTTACTTTCAATAAGAAACTTAATAACTTATTTCCTTTAAATTTTAAATGTTCATAATAACCATATAAAGAAACATAAGAACACATTTTCATTAGATTTTAGAATTCGCAATAACCACATAAAAAATAATATACATACATATATATATATATATATATATATATATATATATATATATATTGTTTAGTTAACAAAACAGTAAACTTTTGTTTTTACAAATATTTTCAAAGTAGACAGTTTGACCGGGTCATAGACATTTGTCTCATTTGTCTATGCGCCAAATTCATATCAATTTTCCATATCTTATTTCCGCCAAAAAGATATATTTTCTTATTACTTTTAACCAAGTTAGGCACTTTTAATTTAAATGAAAAGCAGTCTTAAAAATAACGGCATTAAGACTGCAACATTCGGAAAATACAACCCCCAATATGCAAAAATATATTGCATAAGTATTATATCTCACACATGATAGAATGGATTTAGAATAGAAAATTCGTTCCTGTAGTTTCATTACTATAGGTAAAAAAAAAAAGTTTTTCTTTTTAAAATAAGATTTCTTTTGGAGTGTGATTCAAGTTTTCCGTGTGAAAATTGAATCATCTCTGCACAATGGCAGATTTCCAGAGATTGAGCTACGATGCTCTATCGCCATCTGAAGTGTGAAGGTCTTCATGTAATCGGCGCATTTTCAGCGGGTCTCTTAACTTCCTTTGCATAATTTTGTTATTTCTCAAGATTTTTAATGGAATCTTATGTATAGCTTTATGTGTATTTTGAGTGAATTAAAATGGTGCATCTAAAAGTAATTGTGGGGGAAGTTAAGTCATTTTTCGAGCTGACACATCTCATCGGTCTTTCAGCATTCTCATTGCGTAGGCGTTTCGTGGTGGTGAATCAGTTCTGCTGGGGAAAAAATAATTACAATCTGGAGGTGAAATTCTTTTAGTCTTCCTGTGTGTATAATGATTCATTATAATTCGTATTCGGAATAATGGAATTTCTCACTCTTAAAATGCTCGTCATTATTCCTGAAATAAATCAGTTTTCTTAAATTTTATACAATAATTTCGTCATATATCCTATTTAACATTTTGTATTTGGATATGCCCGACTCTCGGTTCTGTGGCACCGTGCTTCGCTGGTGAACATTAGAATTGAGATTCAATCCACTGGCGGCTTTGTTGTAGACGCTGTTTCAATAAACGAGGATACTGCGCGGGGTTTGTGATCTTCAGCCTCTTGTCTCGTGAGTCGGACTACCTGGTCGGAGTTTCCTTGAGTTCTCGAATTCCGCTCAAACCCGAGAGAAATGTTTTAAGTGCGTTTCGAATACCCTCCAGACCTCAAAAGAATCTATTCGTTTCGAATTCCATATAGACCCCAGAGAACATATTCGTTTCGATGTTCATCCATATCTGAAAACACCGGTTTTTATTATAGATGTGCTTCGCTCTATTTGTTGGTTCTCAGCTCATAATGCAACTTTACATGTCATAGGAGATAATCTTTGCAAGCATGCAGTCTGATTTTTTAGTGAATTATTATTATTATTATTTTTTTTTTTTTTTGAACATCTCCTGCGTGGGAATTATTTTTAATCAGCACATGCTAATAATATAATAGTCGTATAGAATAAATATGTATCATAACTATGAACTCTGTCCAGTCACAAGAGAAATGTATGTCCTAATTTTGAATTCCGTCAAAATTTACGAGCATATAGATCATGCATCACTCAAAACGAGCACATCGTATTACAGAAGAAACACAATGTGCGTCGTGACATACCTATGATAGCCGTTTTTTTATGTGTCTCGGATTTCGTCCAGAACTGAGAGAACAGATTTTTATGCGTCACTTTGTTCATCGACTCTCAGTTCTAGACGGAACTCTCGGTGTTATTAGGCGGACTCCGTGCAACTCAGCATTTCCACTGTTCTCTAATGGAAAATTTTGTGATATGCTTAAAACATATCTATTCCTTGTTAATAATTTTTAATTACTATATGTCAATAATGACCTGATGGCCGAGTGATTAGCGCTCAGGCGCTTCGTGCCACAGGTTTCGGATTCGAGTTCCTAATGGATGTTTGTAGTGATTCGGAATCCCCCTTATATCGTAAAGCTCGGTCTAATACAATTGTTGGCCGTAGGGCTTACTAACCTACCCAGCAAAAAGAAACGCTCTCCTGCCTCGAAATCTTCCAGTAGGCAGACGGCCTTGGCCTATCATGGGCTGTATAGTGCCAAGGATTTAGTTAGTTATGTGCCAAGAATTTTACAAATGCATTGTAGTTAACATTGTTTATAAACAGTTCAGTTTAAAAATTCACTTAAATTATATGTTGCAGTTACTAATTTATAACAAAATGTTTCAGAAATTATAATTATACAGATATTTACCTATAATATTTGTTTGCATTCAAGATTTTACATATGCCGTAAATGTGCTCGATATATATAAAAAAAAATTACGTAAATTAGACTGACAATTCGTACTACTTCTTTTTCATATTTCTAACAATCTTTATATATATATATATATATATATATATCTTATCTCATTTTAATACAGCGACCTAATCGCCAATTGGCTAGCGCCCGAACCTTGGTGCTTCAGGTTCGAATCCTGGTGGTGGCATGGATGTTTGTTGGTGGTTCGGAATCCACGTTAAACTGTAGGTACCGGTATAATTAGCCTAAAGTGTGCAAAAAAAATGACCGTAGAGCGACAAACCAAATCAATCTTCATTGGCGCAACAGCCTAGACTGCCTTGGTCCCCTATGGTTGACCGGATTGTCAGCCCTACATCCAACAGTCATATGAGACCGGGCCTTACGGTTTAAGATGGATTCCCAACCACTACCAACATCCATGGCACCGTCGGGACTCGAACCCGAAATCTGGGACAACGAACGCCAGAGTACTAGTCATTCGGATATCAGGCCCCAAACTTGCATCATTAAGAAATAAATCATTAAGTTTATTTAAGAAATAAACAGAGAGGTGAGAGAATTTGTCATATAGTAATTAAGGCATTATCCTGTCTAAATTTTAATATTTGATAATTTTTTTACAGCTTTTTAACATACAATGTGTTTTTGAGATGTATAACTTATTAAGAATATGTGTACATTTTTTCCTAGTTTTTAATTAAAGAAAATTAGTACAAACTGAACTTCTATTTTTATTATACTTATTAATAATTTATATATAATCATGATTTCGTAAAGTGACAAATGATTGAAATATATTTCCACAGAGAAATATTCGTGGTACAGTCTGGTGAAATAACAGTCCAATTCTACGTATATTTCAGATTTTATATGGGTCGTCACTGTAAAATAACTGTAGGTTCAATATGTGTAAGTAATAAAATTTTTTTATGCGTTTCTTGAAAATAAAATATACACTTCTCAGCACGCTTTTATCATTCCAGTGTCCCAATTTTGCTTTAAAGAAATATGATAAGCCTACTAAAAATTCTAACAATGAACGTAGAGAGCCTAGAAAGGATTTCATCTATAATTTTAAATAACGATGCTGTAGCCGCCGAAATTATTTCATGCAAAAAAAAAAAAAAAATAATAATAAATAAATAATAATAATAATCACCCAGATAATACGTAAGAATGGCGTAGGATTAAAAAAAAAAAAAAAAAAAGATGGCTTTAATTCTGAAAATCTAAAGAATTCGTGTTCCTCAATAAAAATGCAGAGCACAAGCACCAAGTCACAAAATTTAGGCTTTAAAATGCATTGCAATTTTAATTAATTTTTATTAAAATTGTCGGTTTTTAATCTTGCAACATACTCTTTCAAATAACTACAAAGAATGTGATATTTAGTATGATGCTGGAGTTCATTAAAGAACCTTAGTCCAGCAGGGCCTAAAACTGATTTTTTTGATAAACTTGAAGTACATAACAAGATTCGAGGCATTATAAAAGTTTTTTTTACAACTTATAAAAGTTGTTTAAGAATTTAAGCTTAGTGAGTGCAACAGTGATAATGCATTATCAAAGTTCATCACAAATACTTTTTTCATATTTTGATTTTTAGTGTTAACGATCATTTTATTTACAAATTGGTAATCTTCGAGAAATTTAATAATTTTTCTTTTAGTAATATTACATATCACTACTTAAGAGTAGAAGCCAAATTTTTATTTTCAAATTATACTAACTTCCAAGATCATATTAAGATAAGATCCTTAACTTTTTTAAATAATTATGTCCCAATGCCATAAAAAAAAATTTTTTTAATTGCTTTAAAACATCCAACAGAACACAAAGCAGAATTAACAAAACTCTTCCAACAAAGGAAAAAAAAAATCATCTATCATATGTTTGTACAATAATATGAAGTAATGTAGCCATGCTTCCTCCTACACACTGGCAAGAGTGCCCTCCCCCCTTTTGGCGTGCAGGAAAAACGGTCAGTAGGCGTCGAGACTCTCATCCGAGAGGAAGTACAGCACAACCGGCGCTCCCACTGAGAGAAGTTTAGTTTATAGTCTCTCATCACGAGAGGAAATATATTTAACGCAACCTTGCATAACAGTTGGCGTACAAATTCTCACCAGCAAAGGAAATATATCTTGCGTATCCTGCGCGTAGCTGAGTAACGGGTTTTTGGCTTAGAAGTGGAACCCTTCCCCGAATCTATAATTATCTGCCTTTAAATTTGTTGAATAGTATATGTCTCTAATTGTATGTGTGTGGTGTTTGTCAATAAAGCTGCGAGTTCTCCAACCTGTGCCTCAAAAGTATCACAACCCAATCCCACACAGTTACAATATGTTTGCCTAATCCACAACACTACAATAATAATTTATGTAATTTCATTGATAATAACAAATCTGCATAGATTTAAATAAATTTACAGCCAAAAAAATTATAAAGGTATAAAAAAATAGCGCAAATTGACAACTATAAAAACTAAATTTTTAATTGTATATCTGCCTCCGCTAATTTTGTTATTTTAAATTTTATATATAATTCCAATTTAGAACAGTTACAAAAAGCAACAATTTATAATTTTTGAAATATGTCCGATGTTCAATGATATATAATTAAAAGCAGTCACACGATAGAATTGTACCTCTTTTTTTTTTATGATAAAAAAAGAGGTGCAATTATATCAATCAACTGATCCATTTTTAAAACATATTATTCTGTATTAGAAAAAGTGTTTATGAAAGCTGCAAAATTAAATATCTTTTTATTTATTTATTTATTTTTTTTTTTTTTTTCGTAATGATTATCCAAATGAAATATCACAAAAACTATTAATTTGTAGCCGATTCGTCAAAAAGAGTACTGGAATATTCTCATCTGTTAAAGTTTCGATTGCGTGGATTCTTTTAAATTTGATTCCGATCTGATGTGGATGTAGGTCCAGATCTAATATGACCATAGGGTTGACAACTCTACCCTATAACAAGAAAACATCTCCTGTTTCGGAATCTGCCAGTAGGCAGACGGCCATGGTCCAGCAAAGATTGTAGTGTCAAGGAGTTAGTTAGATCTGATGTAGACAGTAATCCAAGAAATCAGATATAATTAAAGTAAATTTTTATAGACAGGAAAGCTATTTCATTTGGCTAGAAATGATTACGGATCCGCCTACTCCCAGACATCACTCATTTTTCGATGTCAAGTATTAAAAACATGGTTCTAAATTTTGGTTTTGTAGAAATATTAGAATCTGATAACAACAGATACAGCATATCACAGCTGCTATTAATTAATTATTTGTAAATTTTTTTAATGTTTATCAATACATTTTATGAAAATGATTATTATTTATTTT
This sequence comes from Caerostris darwini, assembly GCA_021605075.1. Classification (NCBI taxonomy): domain Eukaryota; kingdom Metazoa; phylum Arthropoda; class Arachnida; order Araneae; family Araneidae; genus Caerostris; species Caerostris darwini. The sequence goes on along the minus strand of BPLQ01012349.1, from coordinate 232,811 downwards.
ATGATTATTTTTCCCATTGAAATTCATTAACCTTAGCAATTAGTTACACTGTTAATAATTTAATTTATATTTATTATTTTTTTTGTACTTAATTTTGTATTGTTTTCAGTAATTATCGGGCATTATGTATTTAAAAAAAATTTCTCCAAATATTTTTTTTGAAGTTAAAAAAATATGTAGATGAAAGTGAAGAATTTCATTAAAGAATATTATTTAATACAAGCGTAATAATTAGAATTTATAACTTAAAATTTTCAATATAAAAATTTGGTGACAATATTCTATTATATTTTGTACAAAGTCTGTTATAATATTCTAAGATTTTGCAACAAATCAAAATATTCATGGCTCTGAATAATATATATATTTTTTTTTACAGTAAAATTATTCCAATTATATATATATTTTTTACAGAAAAATATTTCGTTTCTAATATCATCAAATTGAATAAATAAATCAATATTAGTTTCCACAAAACTATTGAAAATGTAACCAGGAACAAATCTAATTAGATAAGCAATATTAACTGTATTATATATTTTGTGAATTCAATTAAAGTTTTAAAACAGTATGTATAGACTGAAACATGGTTATTTTTTTATATCTTTTGGAATAACCAATCTTTAAAATTAAACAAATGCAACGATAAAATAAGGAAACAGGAAAAGTGAATAAAAATTATTTTAATGATTCTCCCAGATAAATAATTTTTTTGTGGCTGTTGAAATTTACACTCTGGAGAAGTATTAGATTACACAGAGCAACTCTGTTACATGTTAGAGAGGTGTATGTCAATTCTACAAATATGTTTCTCAATTTACATTTGCTTCAGGCTTAGCCATAAATGCTGTTATGGAGATACAAAACAAAAGGAGAGAGTCACAATTAGCTTTTGAGTGATTGGTGGATGAGAGATGTTGCCATCCAAAACAAAAAGTGAGAAACATATAAAATGGAATTTGTAGAAATACACAAGGCTTGAAAGCAAAAGATCTTTAGTATCCGGTAAGCTCTGCAAATGTTTGGTCCAATTCGTCTGAGATGGCTTTGTATTTCTCCTTCTCTTGGACCAATTCGTCTAGAAAGAGATAATAAAACAAATTCAAATTAGTTCGTTTTCATGCACAATCAAAACATTCTAAATTTTTGTAATTTTATAAGTGCTTATTTTTAGAGATGAGCGATTCAAAATTATTTGTATCATGTATATACTTGTCTATATTGCATTCTATTGCTGTGAATCTTTTAAAAATAAGCTCTTTCTAAAAAATATAGATGACATTGATTTGTGTCATTTGTACAGATCATATGGATTCAATCCCTTTTTAGTTATTTCAGCAATAATAATTAGTACCCTTCATTGTAAATAGCTAATTAAAATTTTGTAGTAAACACAATTTTATTTAATTTTTTTAATTAACAAAAATCTTGTATAAATTAATAAGGTTTATTTAATTGATGTGAAATTCTTTCAGTAAAGCTTTCATGTCTACAAAGACCATTTAACTTTTCCCCTCAAATATATATTTTAATTGAAAATAAATTGATACAAATATAAAATATATAAAAGGAAATCTTATAAGACAATTAATTTATTTAATTAAGGATATAAAATTAAATACAGTTGTATACTTAAAAACTTAAGACTGTAAGATTAACTGCAGGACTGTTAGAAAAATTAACAGTCTTACAAAAAAATAAATTACTGAAAAAATATATGAATTTGAATCCATTACTTAAGATATTAAAATTGACATAAATTTATATTTCTTGAAAGTTCAATATCTTAAGTAATGTCATATATTTTTTCAATTGATATTCATATATTTTTGAATTGTATTTTTTGGCTAAAAAAAAATAAAAGCTAGTTACTACAGATTTTTTTTTTTTTTTTTTTTTTATGATTGAATTATTTTCTCTTTTTTGGAATTGTTAAATACAATTAAACATATTGTAGTTTTTTTCATTTTAATTTTGTAGTAAAAATGCCATTATTTTGTTTACATAATATTAAAAAAAAAAGAAAAATCTTAACAGTTACCATAAATTTAATTAATAAATAAGATACAATTGCATTTATAGGGTTATGCATTAATGCATATGTTATGGAAGAGATAAAAATTTATGTATTTAATGTAGTTCTTTGAATCTAGTAAAAAAGTTCATACAATCAAATAATTTGAGATTAAATTTTTTCAATTAATTTAAAGACAAAAAAAAGTATGTAATGAATTAGTTCAGATTCTTTTAAATGAAAAAAAAATCATAAGACTGAAAAATATATATTTTTTTTCACAAATTTACATTTAGTAACATTGAAATATGACACTAATTAGTGATTTAAATTTTTTTAACTATAATTATTACAATTTGATAATTTCAGCAATTTCTTGCTTCTAATACATAATCCCAATTTTTTGGTGCAAAAAATAAAACTATCTGATATAAACTCCACTATATACAATTTTATAATGATTTTTATTTGTACAATTGCTGTCTTTGATAATCTTTTTTCCTATAAAGTTCCATTTCTATATTCAAAGTAGAGATTATAATCTTACATAGTCAAAAACCTTTGTATTAGACAAAAAATTTGTTGTATTTAACCAATATATAAGTAAAAGCACACGTATATGATACAAATGTATTTATTCTAGAATATGATAATGAGTTGCTGATATGTGTAAGTAATGTTTAAAATTTACTTAAAGGAGTTTTAATTTCAAGTTCTAACAATAAATAGTTAATATATTTATAAAAGTATAATACCTTCCAGTCTGTCAACCTCCTTCTGTAATTTCTGAACAGACCTCTCAGCAAATTCAGCCCTAGCTTCAGCCTAGAAATTCACTCAGAGATTAATTCAGTGATTTAAAAAAAAAAAAAAAAAAAAAAAAAAAAAAATGAGGGTTTAAATAAATATAAATGAATGCAGTTTAAAGATTCTTTTCTTTTTTTTTAATTCGACTTTTCTCAGTAAAAAAATATTTATTTTATTTCGCAAAAAACTATTTAAGAACCAATGAAGAAAAAGGTGTATTCCTAATTGTTTGTATTGGTTTCTTAGAAATGATGTAAATTCATAGAAAAGTTAGTTATAAAAAATTAATAAAACATCAAATTAAAATATTTCTCAGCTGTTTCTCTTATCAATTTATAATTTTTTTTTATATTCTTATGATGATATTGTTTATTAGACACTCTTCTCAATATTATAAAAAAAATATGAATAATTATTAAAAATTTGTGGGACAGATACTAACTTATAAATATATTATTTAATTTAACTGAATCAGTAATTTATTAAAAAATCTGTTATGAGTACAGTTAAAATATGATTGCAAGTTTATAATAATAAAATAAACTACCTCAACTATAAAAATTTTGCTTTCTGCTATTGAGAATATAACATATAATTTTAATATAAAAATACCTGAAATATTTATTTTTAACATAAAATTACACATTCATTGATTTAGATATTTTATTTTAAGAATTTCAGAAGTCAGTTGAGTTCCATTCAAGTAAATTCAATGTAAAAAAAAAAACATTACTGCGTAATTTATCACATGAAAATATTTTGTTTTAGCCTTTTTAAAAGTATAATTATTAAAAATATGTGTGGATTAACAGTTAAAACTATTGATGAAAAAATTCCCTCTATTATGAAATTAACAAAAAATTTCTGTTATGAAATAAATGGTTCTTAATAAAAAATAATTTAAAGAATAAAAATAAAAAATAAAACGAAGTCCAAATATAGTGTCCAATGGCCAAAATCATGGTACAAGCCTACCTCTTGGAGCCTTTGAGTCATCTGCCTAATGGTCATTTCATAAGTTTCCTCCTTCTGTAAGGCCTATATAGTGCAAATGCAAACAAAAGAATTAAACATTGAGTATAAAATATAAAATCAGATACATCTTACCTGTTGCAAACGTTCATTCATACTGCGTTCCTGAGCTTCATAAGCCTCATGCTTTTGTTGATTCTAAGTTAAAAATGAACAGTATGCATTGTACAATTAGTCACATGGGATCTATTCAACTAAAGGATTATTTTTATGCCAGGTTTCGTTTTTTACCAAAAAATTTGTTAAGTTAATTTGAACTACTAGTTAATGAAAATGAACTGTATAAAATTTTGATACAAAATAGCATTTAAAAATTAGTTAGCTATAAAATTTTGCTGCAGTAAAATTACAAAAGCAATGTAAATTAATTTTAAAACTATCTTATTAAAGACCTTTTTCATAGAATTTATGAATATGAAATTCATTAATAATGTTCATGCAATATATAATAAATATTGCTTTAAAAATTCCTAAAAAATTAATGTTTTGTAAACTATTTTAGTTAAATTATTTTTTATTAAAATTAATTTTAAACTTTATAATCTAAGCTATTTTTAATTTCAGAAGTGATACAAATAAATGTTTTTAAAATAATTTTTTTAATTAATATGAAATTTTTAAATAAATGCATAGATAAAAATATTTAATATAAATTTCAGCATTCAAAATATAAATAATTTAAGTTTGGAAAAATAAGATTTGAATTCATAAATTCTATGATTTTATAATAACATGAAAACTTTTTAATTTTTTTTAATAGTAATAAATATTTTTTATACTAAGTATTCCACTATTTTAGGCAAAATACCTAATCATAACAAAATTAATAAAAATAATTTTGAGAAATATTCTAGATTAAGAAATCTTAATTTTAAAATAACGGAGAGCATTCTATTTTATCAGAGAATTAAAATGAGAAACATCTGACTTTTAAATTTATTTCTTTACTCATTCTTTGAAAAATTAAAAAAACCCTGAAAATTATAAAATAAACCTGGCTTCTAATGGAAAATAAACTAAACAGCAGCTCTAATATAATAAACGATCACAACAGATGAAAGATGCAATATCTAAAATTGTGCTAATGCATACAATAGGATGTAAAGGTCATAAACAAACAAAAAAATAGTAAGAAAGCACATTTATAAATGGGGGGAAAATGCATACAGAACAAGAAGCAATCTCAGGGAGAGTAATGTTAATTAAAAAAGGAATCAAAATTAATAGTGAAAGGGAAAATTATTATTTTTTTTACAACCTTGGTATTGATTGTGACATAAAAGTTTTCAAAGATCGGAAGGCTTATGAAACATACAGTCACACAATGCAAAAGAACATATGACATAAGAAACACAGTAAAAGCAAATTGTAATAAATAAATAAAAAAGAAAAATTCAGATGATTTCATTATTGAAATTTAAATAATAAAATGAGAACATAAATAATGTCTTACAAAAATTTACTTTTGAATTAAAGTATAATTGATCAGCCACTAAAATATTTTAATTTTATAAAAAATTAAAATTCATACAATGCATAATCCTTTTAAAATTATTTTTAGAACTTTTAAAATATATTACATTGGATTTAAAAATTATTGAAAATTAACACTTAACAACGCTTTTAATAATTGACATATAAAATAATTCAAAGAGTATGTTTTGCTTCATTTCATTGAAAACTATTTAAGTATTGCTACATCTATTTCCCCAAATTTTGCAATCTGATTTTAAAATATTAACAATTAATATTATTTTATATTTTTTCCAATGCTATTTTTTAAATTATGTTTAAATCAAATTAAAATGAAATAAATAAGATTATAATAAATAAGATCTTACATAATAATTAGTGTTTTTATTTCATTTGTTTAAACATTGGAACTTGATAACAATATTTATGAATTTAATTTTTAAAGCCAGCAATAACTAAATAAAGATTACTTGAATTAAAAATCAGTAATTAATTTAAATTAATGTTTTAATAAAAAGATGATGGTAAAAACTTTAACTAAACCTATAAATTATTAAATATTTACATTTAATTAAAGCTTGAAACAACAATAAAACCATTTTAAATGGCTCAAAGTATTATATTTAGCAAAAGAATAGAACTGTTAAAATAATAGCTAATTTCTTATATATTTCCTAGAGAATATTAAAATACTTTTCAATTTGAATTAAAGCTTGTCATAAAGAAAGAAGCACATACTTTACATTTTTATAAAATCATCATAAATTTCATGAAATCATCTGAATAAAAAGCACACAAAAGCAATGCAAGCTTTTTTAAATTAAGTTAAAAGCAAACATAAATAAAAAATAAAAGTAGAAATCAAACAGTTTTGAATGTATCATATATTACTTGCAATACTTATTAATTATGTTTAGTTAAAAAATTTGATAATAAAATTTAAAAATATAAACACATATTTAATACACTTGTTTGTTTTGTTTTGCAAGCAATCAGTGTATATGATATTATAAGTATATGATGTTCTTTCTAGAAGTAATGTTTCCAATAAATGGTTAATGAATATATTTAAAATTTCTAATTTAATAATCTTTTAATTTACTATTTTAAATTCTTCATACTTTTTTAATTTAAAAAAAGTTACAAATAAAAATAAATATGTAACAAACTAGTAAAAAAACTTTTTCAATAAACAATTATACTGCTGTAATATCGATTCATAAGAAATTTATATTAATGTAAGTATGAATACAATGTAAATTTGTACATGTATTTGGAAAATAAGTGTTTTGAAAAATGCAAAAAATAACAACAATTTTCAAAAGCTTAATTTTGTATAGCAGCCCAAAATTTCATGATTTAAAAAGCTTTACAAATTAAAGAAGCAATATAAAAATTCCAAGATATAAAAAAAATTGCATTGTGGGGAAAATCCAGCATGCAAGCAGATATCAAAAAATGATTTTTAAATGTAAAAATGTAAAAAGAGGAAAAAAACATCTCTCTCAAAAATACAAAAACAACACCAGTAAAAAAAAATTAATAAAGGAATGCCAAAAAAAGTAAACCACATTCCTCTCAAAAATTCAAAAACCACACCCACAAAAAATTTGAAAAATTCTGCTGCTGTTTGATTATGTTTTAAAAGTTTAATGATGTAATAAAATAATAAATAATGTAATTCAGCTCCTTTTACCTTCTCCTCACTGACTTCTAGAGATTTCAGATTGTTACCCACAACTCGCAATTCCTCCTCAAGCTCAACAATTTTGCTGGAAAAAGTAATATGATGTATTATAGATTTTCAAGTAAAACTTGAAAGGTACAAAACTATAATGAAAAATCATTGAAAAAAAATATAATTGATCATCAATAAGAAAAAATAAAAACAGATGTACTTCAAATTAATTCTATGTAGGGTGAATGATATAAAACAATTTTACCTTTTTTTTTTTCACTTCTTTAAAATTAAGCATTAATTGTTTATTCATTTTTTGTTGTAGCAAATGTTTTACTAAAAAAAGTAAGAAGTTTTATTGATGCATATTATAAATCAAGTGATTGTATGTATTAATGCTTATATTTGTTATGACTTGAATATTGTAACACTTGGATACACCCCATCCGTACATTATTTTTAGTTTGTACATGGCAAAAAATCCCTAACAATATTAACTGACTACTTTTAAATTTAAAAAAATTAATATTAGGAGTAAATTAATGCATTATAGAAATATTTATGTTTACAATAACTACTAATTACAAATTGGCAATGATTTATTGTCATGAAATTGTATAATAAATTGAACACCTTACTCTTTCTTACACCTTACCTTTTAATCTGCTATCTTCATTTATATTTTTTCTCAACCAATATGTTTTTTAAACTTGATTGATAAAATGTTTTATAATTATAAAAAACTTTAGAGTAAACAGTTTAATATTGTAATACATAAATTTATTTTATTTACTTAACTAGTAATCTTCACAATTATTACATTGAATATTAACCTAATCATTTATAATTTGTTTAATAAACATTATAATACCAAATAATAATAATAATATAAAAATAATATTCCTGTTTTTGCACTTTAACAACTTTATTAATTTATCGTTTGGTTTTTAATTTTAGAATTTCATTTATTTATTTAATGTCTAGTTATGCTATTTTTATATGATGAAAATTTAGATGGATATTAGATAGATTATTTTTACATATTATTGTCTTGATTGAAAAGACATAAGTTAATAATAAAACTATCTGAGTACTTTCTTTTTTTTAATACACTTATTATAAAATTTATAAGTTCTTTGTAAAAATCAGGAAATGCTGAATCATACATGTTAGGATATGATAAAAGTAGAAAATTACTTTAAATTAATTAAAACATTTTTTTCTTACCTCTTTGTATATTAAAATTCCAAAGTGATGCAAAAAAATTTATTAAAAAAGATTATTAATTATTGAAACATAAATACTTAAAAACTTACAACTGCTGTAATTTAAATTTAAAATTCATAGAACAATATTTATTAATGCAAATTTTTAAATTCATTTACAAAATTAATTATTATGTTGTTGTTGTTGTTGTTTTTTTTTTAAAGATATTATGATGAGAAAATTATCACATTAGTCATCAGCATAAAACTTAATACTTTAAACATTTTAATTATGATAATTTTATTTTATAAATATTATTACAAAAAACATAAAAGAATTACACTGTAAATGAAAGACATATCTTAATAAAATAATATACAAAAAGGAATGTAATAAAGCAAATCAATATAAAAAAAAAAAAACCATTAAATATCTCACTTTTCACCAGTCTCGGCACGCTCTTCAGCACGTTCCAAGTCAGCTTCAACCATGGCCATCTTACGGGCAACCTGAGAAATATTTCAGAATTAATACAAAGTAATCAAAGAAGTAATAAATTTTTTTCCCCATTCACCCTAAAAAATTCCACATCAATATAAAAATAACATTTACCTTTTCAGTATCATGCAAACTTTAATTCTGAAAAGTAATACTTGATAAACAAAATGTAATTTTTACATTTTATTGAATGAATTTCATTCTAAAGTATCCCAAGTTATAATGTGGGCTTTCAGAACAAAATTTAAGTCTAAAAATCAACCATTCCATAGATGGGGGGAAATATATGGGTGGATTGAAATTTTTTTTTTAATATATCTTATTAAATAAATTTTGTGTTATTTATATTGATAAAGATTTTAAAAATAATTAGCTACATGCACTTATAAGATTAAAAAAAATTATATAAATAAATATTTAAAGCATTAATATAATTAATCATTGCTGTTAAATAATACCTGGTCATTTGGATGCCAGTTTCCTGCAGCTAACAATGAATTTATTTATTTTTTTACTATGATTGGATTTAAATCCACTTGAAAACTACATAAATAATTAGAACTGACTGATAATTTGGACAAGAAATCTACCACAGAAAAGTTATTCATTAAAAACTCTAAAATTGCATTTTGTATCTATCCAATAATTATAAGGGTGGTAAATCAGTAAAATTTCTCCTAAAACTGTTATGAAATAAAATGTGGATTTAACTCCTTGGTTACTGATTTATAAATGAATTACAATGTTTTCTTATTAATTTAATATTATCAGAGTAATATAGATTTTAATACATTAGATATTCTGGAATTTGTTAACAAAAATTTAGAAATCTTATAATATATAGCTATGTATATATATGGTGTTCATAAATTTTCTGATAAATTTTTATCCCTAATATTAAGTGGCATTTTCATTAAAGAAATTAACTGCTTAATAAAAGAGAATAAATTCTACTAGAATCAAAAATGTAAAATAAATATCAGAAGTGTGATTCTGAATAATTAAAAATTTTATTATTCTGATGTACAATGAAAATAACGTTTAATAAAATTTACTTAATACTAACTTTTAAAAAATTATAACCTTGTTACATGGAAATTAAGTATTATATCTTCGTTTTGAAATTTAAAAAAGAAATGCTAAATGGCTCGGATATACAACTAGAAATTGTTTCAAAGATTTATAATTTCTGAAAAATATTGCATTTAAAATTAATGAATGTAGGCTATTTTTAATTTGAAATATTTGACTGTGTTGTTTTATTTATTATTTTACAATGATCAATTTATTTCTAATAAAGAAATCAGAAAATAAACTCATGCAAATGTTTATAATGCTCAATATAATTTATTTAAGAGTAAATCTCTTTTTTTTTCTTCACAATTTTCTGGTTCATAAATTCATTTCACATCAACAAGCAGATAAATATTATATTTCAAAACACAGTGACTAATAGTATGTAACATACTTTCACAATTTGAATAAAATAAAATGAATAACACAGCAAATCTAACAAACAACACTTCTTAAATATCTAATATCATGCAAACAATCATGCACTTAAATATAGTTGCTCTACATATACATGTTACAAAGATTCAATTAGTAAATTTTATAAGCTCTATTTTGTTGAATTAGGCACTTTTTTAGATAATAGCAGAAATTAAGAAGAAAAATTTCAGCTCTTTTTTATACCTTTACTTTAAAATGTATAATAATGAAATCTTTAAATAAAAAATAATTGAGGAAAAGAATTATTGCATTTTTTCCCTCTTTAATATTCGATCAATTCTGAACACACTTCACACTACATTGCTAACATCTAATTTTTGCTTTAGAACAATATAAATAAACAAAAATTTAAATTCCAAGAACTATCACATACTTAAGAATATTTAATTTAATAAAATGAATAGTAAAGGATAATTATTGTTTATCTTCTGATATAAATTTGTAATAATAACACAGAAATTTAAATAAATTTTTATAACTACTTTCAAAATAATGTGTTTTAAATTCTGAATGTTTAATTATATAATTTTTATTTCTGTACAGTATTATATTTTTATTACTTATTTGTTTACATAATAATAAAAAGAGATGTAAAAAAAAAAAAAAAAAAAAATATTCATCAATGATTATATCTAAAATAAGCTCAAAAATAATTTATAATGAAAATAGCTGAAAAATTTATTTGCTACTTAAATTCATCAACTATTTCAAGCAAACCCTAAAATTTTTTAAATCAAAAAATCTTTTGTTTAATTCTCTACAAAATAAATTGGTATCACATAAACACAACACACATATATAAAGCAAAGTGTAAAATAAACACATTTGTTCATGCAAAACAAAAAGAAAAAGTTCAGTAAAGCCACTTTTAGCTGTTCCAACACTTTGCATCTAAACAAATCCACAAAAACCTATTAGAGGTGTTCAATAAATAAGAGTCAAAATAAATTGATCAAAATTGTTTCTTATCAAAAAGTACTGTTCATAAGTTGTTCTTAAACAGAAAATAAATTCATCCTTAAATCTGCTTTAGCAGCTTTCAATAGCTGAAACTATTTTTTTTCTCAGCAACATTTCTTTAAATGCTGTTTTGACAGCTGCACCTTCCACCCTCAGTCGATGTAGTAAAACTACATGCAAAAGCAATTATGATTGAGCAGGGTTCATTCCTGTAGTTAGTTCAATGCCATGCTCAATACGAATTCTCAGTCACCTCATCATATTTGCGGTCAGCCTCCTCAGCCATCAGCCTAGCTTCCTTCAGCTGATCTTCCAAAGAATCCATACGCTCTTCATCAGCGATGTTCCTGTGCTCAAGCATCTTACGCATACTGGAAGATAAAACCATTTATTATTATTGACATTCATAAACTAAATGATTGCTGTTCATTTTTATAATATTGTTTTAATAATATAAAAAGAATAACTTAAACATTTAAATAAAAATCAATTTAAATTTCCTTTATCATTTATTGTAAACTTATTTAATTTGTACATAGAAATTATTGTATTTTTTTAGATCATTACTTTTAATAAATATTATGAAATAATGTTTTATGAGATAACTTTTAAAATCTCAATGTGTATATGTTCGAAGAATTAACAATCGAAGTCTTAGCTTTTTAAGACAAGCGCAAATAAGTCTAATGGGACTATATAAATAAAAATTAATAATTTTTCAACACTATTTTACAACAAATTGAAAATATTACCGTTCACTTTCATCAGCCATTTGAGAAGCTTCTTCCAATTTTGCACTGGCAATTTTAAGACGCTCTTCAGAACGTTCCATATCATCTTCAATAAGCTGGATACGTCTGTTCAGGGCAGCAACTTCACCTTCAGCCTACAGTACAGAAAAACGAATGCAACATTAATTTAAAATTATGTTATGATACAGCATTAAATATTATATATGAGTTTCTCAAATACTTCGAAGTTAGTTATGTATAAATGGATTACAAACATCTTAACAAACAATAAGATATTTACCCTTTTTAACTGAACATTCATGATGTTATGCAGCTCATTGGCAATTATGCTAAATTTCATCATTGTGCCTGATGAAAAAATGGATGCTCCAAAGGCTAACCCTGGATAGCCAGCACTTCTCTGTCTATTGCGCCTATTTCTTTCAGCAATAACTTCCGTTTGGACGCTAGAGCACCGCAATCTTGCCCATTCCTCGCTCTCTGGGTCATTTTCATTAAATGATTGAGGACTGTCTTCAGCACCATCAGCTGTTCTATCGACAATTTCAGATTGAGGTGAATTGGTTCCCGAGTTGCTTCGCTGGTTAGAATTTCGATTCGATTGGTTTCGATTACGATTTCGGCGTCGATCTGGATCTTGCATTTTTGAAAGAATAACAAGTTGATAGGTAACAATCTGTCACACCATGTTTACATCTGTCAAATCATTCTATCTACTCCATCTTCCCTCTTGAAACTCGTACGATGAAAAAATTTTACAACTTTTTTCGATAACTTTTAAAGTCCAAAAAATTAGCAACAGACATTCTCGCGCAGTCAGTGACTGACAGCATAATTTTACATCATATCACCTTCCCTTTACAATCATTCACGTACTGTTATGTAAACACACGATTACATCTTGATCTATTTATCAACTACACGTAGAGCGACTACATCCGACATCTACAACGAGTCGCGGAAGTTCTGTTAAGTTCATGAAATCGAATACAGGTGGCGCAAGTAAGCGCTTTCGCATTAGTCGCTCCAAATATGGGATGGGAGCTATTTTGAGCTCGACAAGGAATCCCCCTTCATATCTTTCCTCTTACAGCCGTTCACGGAGAGAAAAATTCTTAACCTAAATAGATTCCTTCTTGTTTCAGCGAAGTTATATTGTTTACGTGAATTTGAAACCGTAGATCAACACAAAAATGCAAAACGTTAAACAAATATTGGATTTTATAATCATTTAAAACTTCGTGTAACCAAATAGAAATAAACCATATATTGGAACATGTAAAATTTGTGTCTTACTTTTAATTTATTATAAGCATTTAAAAATCATTTTTAACTTAAACATTTATAAATTTATTTTATACTCAACTTTCAAAAATTGCCTTATCATTTAAAATCATAAAAAAATGCAGAAATTTCTTTAAAAATTACATTACTTAATTTTTAAAATTTTACTTATTATAGATATATAGAACAATTCAATGCTCTTAAACAGTAGTTGTTTTTTTTCCATAAATTCACTTTATGTTCGTATTTAAAATTAACAGAATCATTTTATCTGACTAAAAATAAGAGCAATCTTTACACAGTAAATGTGGAAAGAATTTTAAAATATAAATTTTGAAAATAATGTTAAGTACTCACAGCAGCCAAAGCCTTGTCCTTCTCTTCCAATTTGGTGTTGGCTTGGGCCAGTTGTTCTTGGACCTGGTCAAGATCATTCTCAATCTGTTGGATCTTTTTCTGCAGGGCACGGACTTCCTCTTCTGCCTGTTAAATTAACACATTTTTTATTAAAAAGACAAATTGACACATTTGTTAAGATATTTTACAGTACATATTATTCCTATACATTGTTATTTTTTATTTAGTTTAAAAAATTGTCTTTTTATCATCTTAAATTGTAAATTGTGATACAATGAAAATTCCCAGCAAATGTAAACTATATTTAAAAAATGTTTTTTCTTTTTTTCTAAATTACTTCAGAAAAATAAAAACTTTAAAATAACAGTAACAAAATTATTTCGTACATATTTAGAAGCAGTATTTTTTTCAGACGAATTTTATAAGAATATGCATTTTTTATTTAAATTTCATGTTTATATTTTTTTTCGTGTTTGTTACATTTATTTACTTCGAATTCTTTTATTTTCTACTTAATATTTATCAATGATTATTCGAATTGATATTTATCAGAAAAATTAACGAATCAAATAGTACATATGTCATTAGAAATAACAAAATTTTTGAAAACAAAAATTTATTTAAAAAAATCATTTTCGCTCGAAAATTTAAAATTGAATGATAAAAAAATTATTTAAAATATTGTTAATTTGATAAGACTTAAAAATTATTTCTACCCATATGTAATGTTTTTAAAGAACGACCTTGCTGTATGGTTCTGATAAATTGAAACTTATTCTTCCATTATTAGAAAAATTAAGTGTTTGAAAAAAGTAATAATAATAATACAATGAAATGTATATATTTAATATTGCAAAAAATAAGTGTTTATTATTATTTTTTTCACGGTGTTTGAAAAAAAAAATGTATTGATAGTAACTACTGATTTTTGTAATGAAGATTAAATAAAATATAACTAATCTTATCAAAAAAATTTTCTAATTTTTTTTTTGCATGAAAAAAAATTGATATGATCATTTCTAACAAGAAAATTATGTGCAATTTCATTTTCCTTTTAAGTTTCATTAAATATAAGTTTGAAAATTACACTGTAATTTTATCAGGATTAAAAAAAAAATTTCAAGCTTTTTAACACAACTAAAATAAAATATTCAATTAAATTTTCACAGTCATTTTCCAAATTTATTAATTATTAAAGAATTTTATTTCCTTACATTCAAAATAAAAATGGTTTAAATGAATTCTTTTATTGAAATTTTTAGTGAAGAAAAGGATTTTTTAATAGTATTAATAATCTAACAAGTCTAAAATTATAAAAGTGAAGAAATAATTTAGAATTAAGAAAATGATTAATGTTGTTTTGTAAAAAATAAACAAATTTCTATCAAGAAAATAATATTGTTTCAATTCTTTTCGTTGGCTTTTATAATACATTTTTGCTAACAAAATAATTTAATAAATGCACCAAATTATTTTTTTAATGTTATTTTAATTATATTCATTAAAGAAATGTAAGAAGAAACCATCAATGATAAAAAAAAAAAAAAAAAAAAAAAAAAAAGAAACAAGAATTTAAATTTATAAAATTTTTATATTTTCATCTGAATTTTGTTTGTTGATAATTTCTTTTTTGATGCTTTAAAAAAAATTTTTAATTAAAAAATACGATACATTATTTATAACACCTTAAAAAGGCAATTTAATTATTAATTAAAAAATAAAGATCCCTATTACACAATTTTATAATTTATTATATATTATTCTGCCTACTTAGCGAAAATAGAAATAAAAGTGTATATAATGATAAATAAAAATAACGTAATTACAAATTATTAGAAAATGATAGCTTAAATTTAATAAAAAAATAATAAATTAAATAAAATATGAATTTTATGAACATATTTAAAAAAATTTGCGAAGTGTTTTAATAATTAAAATTGAAATTAATAGAAAATTGATTAAAAAAACAGCTATTTTATATAATTTAGTTTTCAATGTCTTATAATATTCTTTTGTTGAAAAATTTTATCTAGGGTTTTCGATTGTTGTAAAAAATTTTATATTTATAAGAAATGAAATAAGAAAGTTTTATCAAATGTATTTCCTCTTTAGCTTATTATTTAACTCTATTTCATATTTAATATGATCCTAATGCAAAATTTTGACGAAATGGTAAGTTTTAAGGAAACAAAAATTTAATCGAAAAATTAAGTCTTTTTTTTTTTTTAACGTTGACGATTATTTTCATTATCACAATTATCAGATTATCAGTTTCGTATAAGATAATTTTACGCATGAACGAATGTCAGGGTTAAGAATAATTTTTGAGACCGACTTTTGTATGAAATATTTTCATAAAATGAATTATTAACTTGTAATAACAGCATCAAGAATTTTCTTTATTTAATAGTTTAATTAAATGATAAATAAAAAGCAATGAAAAGTAATGCATCAAAATAAAATCTCTCAAAAAAAAAAAATGAAAAAGACATTTTTTTTTTGTATTGTTTTGTTATTTTAACACATAAAATTTATATTTATTTTATGACTGAAATGATTTTTTTTTAAGAATATGGCAACAATAAACGAAATAAAAAAGAATCAAAGATCGGTCATATGTTTTTTACTCATTTCTATAAGAAAACTTCATGTTTTCCTTAAAACAAATAATCAACTCTGCCCCTTTTACTCTTGGGAGTAATATAAACGTTAAGGTAATAAATTTTTCTTTTTTTTTTTTTTTTGCTTGCTTTCAGTTTATTCCGTGTCGAGAAAAAGAATACTCCTGGTTTCTATGACGTTAAAAAGTAGGAGAGCGGAAGTATATGGCAAGTGGAATAAATAGAGGTGCTATTTTGAGAAAGTGCAATCCCAGCTTCTCAGACTGCCTATCAGGGCAGACGCCATTTTTCAAGAGGAATGCTCTACTGGGGATGGATAAAGAGTGATATAGTATCTCGGAACGTTGGAACATTTGCCATCAATATTTTAAACACTCCGATTTTTAGAATACTCTTTCTAATAATTATTGAAGGATGTACGATTTTTAATATTGTCTACTGTAATGTCCATTCTTTTTTTTTTTAATGCATTGATTCTAACTTAAGTAAAAGTAAGAAATTTTTATTTAAAGAACAAAATTATAGTCCTTTAAATTTTTTTGTCCTAAAATAAAAATAATAAATATCTATCATTGTTTTGTGAGTAGCAGACTTGTGAGCAGAATTAAAAAACTAAATATATTTTTTTAAATTATTGTTTTGAAATTAAAAATATTAAAAACTATTATTAAAAAAACTAAATAAATAATAATTTTTTTTTTATGGATATTGTACTTTATCACAAAAGCAAAACTTTTGGAGGAAAAAAATATTTGAAATTCTAGGGTATAATTTTGCGGAATTTATTTAATAGAGGAAATGTCATAGAAATCTCAATACATGAAGCAATTAGGGAAAAATCCCTTGGTTTAAATTTTATTTGTATGCGCTCCTCAGAATAATCGACAGATTTTCACTTTCGAAAAGATAAACATGCTAACCTCTGAACTATTGAAAAAGTGTTATACTTTTATCTTTAGTATTTCTGAAACAATATTTCTGTTCAGTATTGCTGAGAAAAACGTATGCAATTTTCATAGTAAAAATATTAAAAGCCTAAATATATAAAATAATATCTAAAAAGGTATGAAATCCAGAAATCCATGCTTTAAAGACTATAAATAATGAAAAATTATTTATTTTATGTATTGTCAATCCTATTGATTTCTGATAAAATAAATAATTTTCACATTTTATTTAATTATTAATTTTTTTAAATTAATAATTTTGACCAATTTTTTTTCTCATATAACAAAAGCGACTTAGATGCTAATGTGTTATACATAAATAAAATCTGTAAATTTGGTAAGTACATTTTTTTTCTAACTATTGTATAGTTCTATCTGATGTCTTATAAAATATTACTTTACATTTGTCTATTTTTAATAAAATAAAAATCGAACTATTTTATAAAATAACAAATATAAAATTTAAAAATTAGTTAGAGAATCAAACTGTTTTTACTTATGCTTTTTCTTATAAAAAAAAAAAAAAAAAAAAAAAAGAAATTTAGATTATGCAGTTGTTAAATCTTGAATATAATTGATTTGTTCGATTTTAAATAGTTTATTTTTTTATAATTAAAGCACTGCAAAAACTAACGTCCTAAAATTAAGGTCTATTTTTTTTCTTCATAACTAACAGTTGAAATAAATCTGATAATATTTATTTTAGACTTTTTAAAATTTAGATATCTATCCCAATATTGTTGTCAATTACGGATAAAACTACATACTAAGTATTTGTGTTTATTCCTTATCTATGACCTTTGATTTGATTTATGACCTCTAAGTTGATTTTCGAAAAGGTTAAAAAAGGACGATAATGCACCTTGTTTAATGATAATAAATTTTACCCATAGATTTGATATGATTTCTTATTTTATAACATTAACATTTTAAAAAAATTTTTAACTAAATGAAGTACATTGTGGTATTTAAAATAACTGAGACAACGTCAGATTTTATATTTTAATGACTTATTATAAATAATTTGGTTTTCGTATTAGTTCGTATTTTATGAATTAGTATTAATATTTAGCTCTCATTTTGTAAAATAAAATTAAATATTTAGAATCAGTGAAAAATAAATAACTGAAAACTTATCAATGATTTATTAAATAACGTGTTGTTTGTAATTAATCTAAAAATTAATAAAGTTATATCAGTAATTTAATTTTAATTTCAATAATCTATAAAGCTAGTTTATTTTTCTTACAATTTTATCTAAATATTATGAATAGTAAAATAGGATTAATTCTTGGATTTTTTTATTAAGAAATTTTTGATAAACAAACAAGCATTATAAAATATATATTGAATCAATTTTAAATCTAAAACTAATAATACAAATAGTAAATAATATAAAAAATAAGAATGTATTTCGATTTCAGTAAATTAACATTTATAGTGGAAAAGTTTTACTGAAATTTATTTATAGAGGATAATATGATTATATTTTAAGAATTATAAAATTAATTAAAGTTTATTATACATGAAACTATTAGGTTTTTAATGCCTTTTATTTTTCTTTGTAAATGTAAAACAGTAAAGGGCTTTAACAAAACATTTAATGAATTTCTTTTAACTATTTAATGTAATGTGGATATTGCCTAATTTAAAAACAAAGTGAACGATTCAAGTAAAAAATTATTACACTTATAATAATTAAACATTGTTTTTATTATTATTGTAATTGTCGGGATATCATATATTGTTAGTGATTCATCTTTTAAAACTATTATTTTTTATAAATATCCTTTTTTAAATCGGAATTGTCTTCAATTCGAATTAAAAAATGCTTACGTAAAGTTAAACTTACATAGATGTTGAAATATCAGTAATTTGTAAGTGCTTTTATGCATTCTGATTCTGTAACATACAAGAATTTAAATAATCACATATGAATCTTTGTTACTAATCTTTAATTTATTTACTTATTTATTTTTGACTTTAATTGACAGATGAGTAAGAAATCATGTAACTACACTCATGACAAAGCTGCTCCGAGACTAAGCACAAATCAAACTGCTATATATCTTCTAAAGATATAGTTCATGTTTTTGTTTCTACTATTGATACTTAATAATAGGCAAATTTCGAATTTAAACATTCAGATGCAGGTATCAAGCAGAAGGAATTTTTGTGCTTATAACTATGATGTAATATTTCTGCCATATCGGAAACAATATTTATAAGTAGAATTCCGTGTCAGAGAATATTATTCATAATTGTTATTTTCTAAATCTTCGTGCTATCTTTCATTCTTTAGGATTCTAAATTATTTAGCGGGAAAATAAAATGACGTTAAATTGGCAATTGTGAAATATTGTAAGAAACGGATATATAGATTGTATCGATGCCATATATAGATTTTTCAATGAATTTCCCTTATTATCTCGACTATAATATTTTTAGATAAAAAAAACTTAAATGGTTAATATAATATATGTCATAATATCCTTTATGATATAATATTATTATAATATATATAATATTATATTTATAATATCTGTGAGTGATATTTTAAATTATCCTAAAAATTATTTTTAACTGAGATTAAAATGGCATTGAACATTTTGTTATCATTTACATTATTAACAATACAATATAAATACCAGTAAAAAAACAAAAACAAAAATGCTTAAGAAGACATGCAGAACTTTTATCCCAGTGATACTGTTGTTTATTATGTTTTTGCATGAAATACATCGAAACATTATTTAGAGTGATACTGCAAATAATTTTACAAAGTAATTTAATAGTGTCAAAAAATATTTAATGAAAGCTGATCAAAAAATATTTAATAAACCTATTAAAGATATTGTTCGTCTACAAAAATTCTTTAAGGAAAAGAGTAATTTTATAATAAATGCCAAATAATTTTTAAAAAAATAATTTAATAACATTGTAAAAGTTCATCTCAAATTCAAGTGAAATTCCTACAGAATTCTTGTTTGACTCATCGACTGACAAGTAAACAACATAAAATTTTATTCTTATGTTAAAATAGTTATTTATTTAATAATATATTTTAATTAATCAGTGATTTAAATATTTGTGAAATACTTATTTCAATTAAAATTATAATTTGATTATTGAATAGTAGTAGTATTTCTTTAATTTTACAAAATATTTTATAGTAAATATATAAGACAATAATGCCTTTTATGTGCTTATAAATTTAATAAAAATCCTGATAAATAGGTAATGAGAAAAATTATAAATGCGCTTCAAAAAGATTTACTATGACTCTTAATAACATGTATCAATAATCAATTTGTAAATCAATAATCAATCACAAATGAGATAATAATCAATTAATCAAGCAATATCCTGTATTAATAATTGAATAATTTACTAATGAATGAAATATTCTAATATAAAAATGACACATTAATAATTTGACATTTCGCATGTAAATTATTTTAAATATTTTTTTTAGTTTTGTTATTAAACATCGAATAGTGGACAAATTAACATATTTTATTTAGCGGTCCAATAACATTACTGAAAAATTTAAAATATATCATTTAAAGAAGATGAATTTTCATCTGATAATTATTTTTAAATAAAACAATTTCTTTGATTCTTCAAAACATAAATATTCTTTGCAAAATACAAATATTTTGATAGCATGTTTTGAATACATAAATTTCATTTGAATAAAATTTCGTTCACTATATCTGGAAAACTTACGTCATCATTACAATTAATAGAAAACTATTAACTTTTCAAAAAAAATTTTTTTTTTTGACTAGTTTAACTTATCTTAAATAAAATTTAAATAGCAATGCTGAATATTTAAAAGTATGTGGCGCAAATTTATATTGATAGGAATTTCTAATAATAAAGTATAAACAGACACATTGAAAAATTTGTATTTTTATTAGAAATTTCAGTTTTGACAGTATAATTTATCGTCTATTAAAGTATCGATTAATCTTTTATGTTTATAGTTTGAAAAGCTTTCTTTTTAACGAAAAAAAACCCATCAAATATTTATATGCAATATTGTTCTCGATGTTCAGTATGAACACTAAGCTAATGACTAAGCTATAAATTGTAACATAATGCTATAAATTCGTTTTTGTTTTATAAATTTATTATTTGTCTCAGAAAATTCATTTATGCAATTTTTATAACTTTACACTTAAAACTTTTATTCATCAAGAGTCAGAAGAAAAAAAAAATTGAGAATTATCAATTAAAAATGTATTATTTTAAGTTTAAATTTTGCAAACGATTTTTAGAATATTCGAATTTCTTATTCGAAAAAAAAAATTTTTTTTGAATTTCTCTCTTTTTTTTATTTATTGACTTTTTAGGATTAAATGAATAAGAACTTTTTTAAAAGACTGAATCTCTTAAGATCAAGATTCCAAAACAATTCATAGAATTAACATTCTCTTTCAGAACAATCAGAAAGTTAAAATATTCGAATAGAAAAGAAAACGAATTTTTCTCACCTTATCGGCACGCAGATTTGCATCTCGTGATTGGTTTTCTGCGGTCTCTGCTCTGTCGACAGCATTGTCCTTCTCCAACTTCATTCCCTGCATCTTTTTCTTGATGGCCTCCATTTTTGATGGGTCAGTCGGTAACTTCGCAAACTTCGAGTCAAGAAAAGAGTAGAGTCCGGCGAGAACGGTCTAGGCACCCCACACAGCCAAAGATCCCAGAGAGAATAAGCCACCGGAGCAGGAAAGACCTGAAGAGATTTGCTTGTGCCAGATAGGATTTCAATGGCTGTTTCTGGAAGATCCAGCACTCTTCCTATTGGATGCTCCAAGGCCGCCAATGGTGATGCCGAAGAGGTTCGGATTTCTCCCTTTCCACCTACCTACCTCCGGGTCGGAAAAGTGGGACGCTTCGCTCTTGGGATTCTTTATGCTGATCGAAAAATAGACAGCTTTCGAAATCTCAGATGAAGCGCTCTCTCTTAAAAGATTACCATTCCAAAGTGTAACCATATTGTTACGGAGATGTAAATATTTAATTTCAATGTATTGGTTTATGGATAAAACTAGATTACCATTGGGTGCTAGTTTTTAACTCTTGACGTTAAATAGGGTATCAAAATCAAATGATTAAATTCAAGCAATTTTCATTGTTTCCAATCTACTTTTTATTTAGGAATTACTTATATATCCAAGTTTATGCTTGTAAATCTATTAAGGAATTTTTAACTATAACAAATATTTCTCTCTGTCTAGTATACAGATATACTTTATAATGTTAACTATTTGACAGATAAATTGCTGTTATTTGTATGTTAGTGGTAAAAGGCATATCAACAAAACCAAAGTAAATTGTGTTATTTTTTATAAAATCGTGATATCAGACTAATTAACATAAAATAAACGGTAATAATAAATGGAAAATTTTAAAAGAATATTATAAGAATACTTTTAAAGAACTATTATCCAAAAACTTAAGTCTGCATCGACTTTCGTATACAGATTAACTTTAAAAAAAAAAAGAATACAATGCATAGGGACAGTTTATCAGTTTTTATTTTTCAGTTATAAACACCAAATGTTTTTGTTGTTGTTTAAGCTGTCCCACCTTAAGCATTTGGCATACGCCACTGATCCATAGCTTAAAGTATATACTAAGAGGAATAGGCATATTCAAGATTTATAAAACCAGCATACCGTTTTTCAAATATTGTAAAGATCCTCACGATTATAGTTAAGTACACAAATTCAAATTTAATTTAATTTATTCAATGTGATGTCCTATTCTGATATAAGCAAATATTTATGTTTGATGTTTTTTGTAGTCATGTTAGCAAAACGTATAAGTAAATTTATTTCTAAAGTCTGAAATTGAAATTAAATCTCCGAAAAATTACACATCACTGATAAAATTAAATTGCTTATATAAACGTTTTACATTAGCAAAAAGCTTATGGCCTAGACTATGCTTATAACTGAACATTTGAGTTATCTAATATTCCTGACAAATCTACCCTGAAAATAACATTTTTTATTATAAGCTTCACAACATCCTCTATTTCGTTTTTAATTTTCTATCTGTATAACTTATAATTAGGACGCTTTACTGAGGCGCTTTTACAGATGTACTTACCAGATGTTTTTTTTGGGGGGAAAAAAACGTGAAGTAGGTCGCTTAGAAAATTGTCATTGAAATATACGGCCCACCACAGTTAAACAAAGTAATCTTCTGAAAAAAATCTAAAGAAATACAAATTCACTTTTTTTAATACTTTTCAGTCTCGTTCTCACTATACAATCTTTCTAAAGCTAGTGAAAATGTAAAGAATAAAAAACAATGATTTATTAATGATAATATTATTTTGCGTACAGAGAATTTGCCACTTTTATGAATACATCCCCTATTTAAAAAAGAAAACACTTAAATAATATAATTTCCCCTGTTTAAACGAATATTGTAGACAAATAGTAAAAAAAAGACATTAAAAATGGTAAAATATCTAGACATTAAAAAATAGTAAAATATCTAGACATTAAAAATAGTAAAATATCTACATTTAAATATCTAGGCATTAAAAAATAGTAAAATATCTAGACATTAAAAAATACTAAAATGTCTAGACATAAAAAAAAAATATTTAGACAGTAAAAAAATAATGAAATACCTAGACGTATATATTTCATTCACTTATGGAAGATACTGTATAAATATACAGTAAAATACTGTACTGTATATATATATATATACAGTATCTTCCATAAGAGAATGGACACTTTGGAATTTTACAGGGAAAAAAAGCGATAGTTTGTAGTTAATGCTGAATTTTTTGATAAACATTTATGAAAATGTATTTTGGCAAGTTAGTACTTTTTAGGATATCCTTAAATGTTTTGGCATTGAATTCACTAGATCTTTTGTAATTTCATTGAGAATATTGTTCCATTTTTTTTTTTTGTCAACAATTGAGGTGGTGTTTGGATAACTTTAGAACTGCTGAAGATACTAAAAACAAACATTAGAATCGTTACCTGGATACAAAATAAACTCCTTACCAATGCCTTAATATAGGGGTATTTGCTTAAATTGTCTACAAAATATTTAAATAAAGCAAATGATTCATTATACCATGCTTAATTATTAAGTTTTCTAAACTTGAAGCTGACATGCATCGCTGTCCCAGCAAATTTCTTTGGAATAAATTCATCAATTCTTATTCTTTTTATCATTATATTGGCCTTCAAATAATTAAATAAAATGACAGTTCTATTTTATTTTTAAAATCTTAACAGAAAATTGTAAAAAAACTTTATTCGCTCTTTCAAAATGCTATTTTACTTTTTTTTATTTTACAATTCCAAAAAAATAATTTTATAAGCATTCTTATTTGTTTTTAATAAATTCAATTTACTTCAAGAAAGAAAATTCCTTCTTAGAATATCTATTAAAAAATATTTAAATTAAGAATAAATTTTATTTAAAAAAAAATTATTCTTACATTCCCCATTTTGTTTTAAATGACTGTAAAATTGTTTATATTGTTGTATTTCATGCTTTATAAATAAGTATATGATATTTTATTTAGGAAATGATGAATTTTTGATAATGATAAAGACTTTCTTTGAATAATTTTAAATCCAATAAATATATGACAAAAATCTTGAATAAGAATAACTTCAATTAATGAAAAATGCATTCACGTATCAACATATACTAAAATATTGCAGAATGTTTTTGTTTTTTCCCAATGTTTTTTTTTTTTTTTTTTTTTTTTTGAACATTGGTGGGCTTTGTATTTCAATCATGAAAACCCACTGACGGTCAGGGCAGGAAGAAAGAACATTGCTTTTCACGAGAATTTTCAGGGGGAGATTTTTAAATGATATCAGAAGAAATTAGTTCGTTTATTCAGTAAGGAATCGTTTGGCATAGGACTAAGACGTCATTAACCTTCAAATTTTTTTTTTCTTCTAGATTTGAAATAAAGGTTATTTTTCTAAATTTAAAACTGTTTTGTAACACATATATTTCAGATTTATAATTTTTATGTTATTTGAAATAAATGTGATATCCTATTATAATAAAAATATGACAACTTTTATAGTTTCACTTTTTACTCGGTTATTGATTTTGTCGTTTGGTAACACTGGTGATACGCTTTGTGAATCGGTACGATTCATCGGAGTTCCTTGGTCGCGAAGCGACCAAACCTCCTATTAGCAAGAAATAATTAAACAGTGGTAGTCGGTCACTGCCCATTGATAACGAAAAACAATTTGCACAATATATAGAAAAAGTGAAAATATAAAAGAAAACATATACAAGAAAATACAAAGCACAACTACTAAAAAAAGAGAAAAAGACCGGAGAGAACCTAAAGCCGAAGTACAACATAGCACCCACGCAGGAGTATTTAAAAGAACAAACAAAAATATACGCTTTCGGTGATCTTTATAATTTTCTGCTATTATTTTGATTTTACTGACTTATTTTGATTTTACTGACTTATTTTGATTTTACTGATGATGTTTTCATTCTAGAAACCATCTTCTTATTAAAATAATGTACGTATTCTTAAAAGTAATTTATTTATTTATATTAATTAATTAATAATCCATATGTATTCTTACAGAACTATTAAAAAAAGAAATATTAATTCCCAATTAGTGCCAATTTTTTTCTTAGTTCTCAGCCACAATTTATTTATTTATTCCTTTTTATCAATACATTTTTCTATAAATCCCCTTTCAATTTGTATTTTATTCTAAATTTGACTTATAGATTTCATCTAATTTATTGTGTTATAATTATGGAAAATCTTCAAATCTTTTTAATCAATTTTTTCTTTCTTTAGCCATATGTTAAACATTTTTTCTCCCTTTTTTTATCGTTAATTTTTTTCATTAAAGTAAAAATACAAAATTTTAGATTTTTGTCAAGAAAATGGTCTTCCTTCAAAATAAATTTGGAATATTTTAAAAGGTGGAAAATAAAAGAAGGTTTGACTGCATAAAATAACAGTAAATTTTATTACTTTCCTTTTAAAGTAAGGTATTTGTTAGTCGTGGTTCCAACTAAACAAAATTTATATGTAAAGTTGTACTCCAACTTATTCGAATTCGATTTACAGCGTTTCCCTTGGACCCATCTATCACATTAATTCAGGGTATTAACGTATATAAATAAAGTATTAACTTATAATATTAACAATGGAGTATGAAGATAATGGTTTTAACAATAACCAAGCTTAATTCCATTGCATCATTTTATATATATATATATAATGATGCAATGGAATTAAGCTTGGTATATATATATATGTATATAATTTTAGTGGTGAAATACTTTATGTTAGGGTTTTTCTATAATATTTTTAAAGAATGTGCCCTGTATCTGCTTTAATAGATAATTTGGCTTGTTTTATGTTTATAAGCACATCTCAGTTTCCTCAAGTTTGTATAATAACATATAAGTTGTTTTCAAATACTGCCTACTTTTATCCGAGTCACTTGAGGGACAGGTTCAACGTTACCCAGGGCAAAATATGAGAGAACTACTATGCCCCCATATTAGGACACAACAGTTTTGAACGAGCACCTCCAATGGCGGGGGGAGGGAGTATTCGGATGTTCGTACCCGATTTTCCTAAACCAATGGAAGATGGATTTCTTTTAATAGATTTACTATACCCTATTCCGGTATTGAGACAAAAGCTTCCTGTTGGCATCGTTTGTTGAGATTCAAATCAATCACTTTTAATTCAGAAACCCTCTAAGTCGCTCCAATGTTGTTAGAAAAAATTAATACTTTTGTTTCCGGTACAGTATGCCAGAAATAATTGAATTAACAATATATGTATATATATATGTATATATATATTTTATTATTATTTTGTATATTTGATTTTTTTTAAAATTAATTACTTGAAAATCATTTTTTTAATGTGTACTCAAACAGTTCCTTCTATATTTTATCCAATATTTTTGTACTTCTTTTATTACTAAATCATCTTCTTTTAAGTAACAAGAATCTTGTTCCCAAATCTATTTGTAATTGAATTTAAAAATTACAGTGCTGTTAACCCCTCTCATTGTTTGGCGGTCACGAGACCCACCAATGCGTCCCATAACAAATGCCTATCGTTTAAATGAGCTTCCTCAAGTTCCATTGATCATTATATCTTTTATATAGATAAAAACAATAATAAATTTACACAATATTAATTTACAAAAGAGCCTGATGACTGAATGACTAGCGCTCGGTGCCACATGTTTTGGATTCGAGCCCCGGAGGCGCCATGGATGCTTATAGTGGTTCGTAATCTAATGTAAACCGTAGGTCCCGGTCTAATATGACTGCAGAGCGTTGGGCATAGGGTTGACAATCCTTCCACGTAAAAAAAAAACCCATCTCCTGTTTGGAGATGTTTTCCATGGTCCATGGGATGGGTCCAGACGGCCATGGTCCACATGGACTGTAGTGCCATGGAGTTAGTTAGTTATTAATTCTCAAATTCTAAAATCAATGCAAATGAATTTACTATAAAAGTTTTCAATTACATTAACATTGAAATCACCATCTAAAAGTATCATAATCACTTTTTTTATGCATATCTGAATAACATCCATATATTTCTTCCTTAGCAATCTGATTTAATTAATGCTTTTTTTTCCTTGCACTATTACACGTGCGAAACCATTTCCATAAATTTCATAAAATTTCGTTACAATGTTAATTATTCAGAGTAATTTTTTTATAGTTTGTCAGTTAGTGAGTTTTTATCAAATAAGACAGTTTTGAGTTCAGGATTCAGTTCTGCATTCAGGAAAAATTGGCAATTGGCTTTGCTACTCTCACCCGAGAGGAGGTACTGCACAGCCACTCGCTTCTGTTGAGAAACGTTTAATTTACAATCTCTCACCTCGGAGACGAAATACATTTGACGCAACCGGGCGTATTAGTTGACCTATAGACTCTCATCCGGAGAGGAAGTATATTTCGAGCACCCTGCGCATAGCAGAATTTTGGGTTTTCAGCTTAGAAGTGGAATGCCTCCACGAATCCATAATTATAAGTCTTTAAATGTGTTGAATATTGTAGATCCCTAATTATATGTGCGTGTGTCAATAAAGCTGTGAGTTCTCCAACCTATGCGGGATGGACATCCCATGAGTAGTTTACTCATAGGATGTCCATCCCTCATTGCAGGACACTGAGGATTAGACGCAGACACATATTACACTTTTTTTCTTTTTTAAAGGAAGTTGATGCCGATATCAATTTTAGAGACTTTTTACTGTGAATATTTGAGAGACCATTTGATGTGGACCGGTAGATAGCACTTTGGATTTCCGAAGTTAAAGATATAAGTTCGAAAGCTGACAAGAGAAACCGGACCAAAAGCCTCCATACCTGTGTCACGATAAATCTTTAAGCTGGAATATTCTTCTGTTGGTCTCCAAGAAGAGGGTGAAAATACCTCCTCAGAAGCCACCATTGAGAATGCACATTCGAAATTGTGTTGGCAAAATGCGGATAGAATGTTATAGCAAGCACCCTTATGTACGACTTGAAAAACACTGAATATATTATATAGCCACCATTCTAGAGGCTAATCACCTTTTAAAATGTCTGGCATCTGAAAACAACGATTATTATCCGATGTAAATCTGATTACACCCCGTGCAATTATATTTATTTATATATTTTTGCCACTTTCCCATTTTTGTGGTGAGAACCATATAACCACGTTAACATTTAATAGTAACCACGTTTATTTTTCAAT
This sequence comes from Caerostris darwini, assembly GCA_021605075.1. Lineage (NCBI taxonomy): Eukaryota > Metazoa > Arthropoda > Arachnida > Araneae > Araneidae > Caerostris > Caerostris darwini. Next base: position 203,897 of record BPLQ01012349.1, on the reverse strand, counting down.
TATTTCTATTAGCTCACACTCTCCCTATATATATCTTATTCAAATTTTCAATCGTTACTAAAATACTTTTTATTCATCCACTCAAGTTCAAATACATTTTTTTTTGAGCTTGTAATGGATGATACTTGATGTTAATACAGTTTTTTCAAATATGAATTCAGTAATTAAATTTAATTAATTAATTTTAGTTTTTTTTAGATTTAAGTTGCATATATCTACCAATAGATGGCGCCAGATAAACTTAAAAAAAATGCATGAAAATTATTTATAAAGGACTTTCTGCAATATAGTGAAAAAAATAGGAATTGACTTTTAAATTTTTTTTTATATATTATTCGTTTTAATATCTGCTATAACCTAAAAAAAAATCTTGTTTAAAAAAAACAATCGCTTGATAAAAAAAAGAATTCTGGAAAAAAAAAAAACCCAACAAATAATTGTAATAAAGCATTGTAATAAAGTGCAAATTGCAGCTCTTTTTGTATGATATTATTCTCATATTTCTCTTTCTGAAAATGTGAGTAAGTGAGAAGGATGGAGCTATAAAAAGTGTACAAAATGGCGGAACCCTAAAAGAAGGAAAATTGCTAATGATGGGTGAAGCTCTTTCTGTTGCTATTTTTATATTCGCTTTCTCTAAGTGATAAACTCTTCTTAAAAGTGTTTTTAATTTTAACTTTTATTTTATTGAATATGCATTATTGTTTAATAAAAGGTTGAATTTTATTTTATTCGGACATACTTAAGCGAAATTTGCATGATAATTCTTATCATTTTACCAAACGTTAATTAATTTTAATAATAACAAAGATATAATGAATGGTGATAATGATAATGATTAATGTTAATGATTTGTTAATAATAATAACAATAATAACAATAGTGATTAATTGACGATTGACATTAATAATAACAATGATGATTTGTTAATGATTATGATTTTAATGATTTGTTAATAATAAGAAAGATATGTAAATATACATTTACACACATCAACTCATGCCAGTAATTCAATTTTTTTGGTACCAAATGGCAGATAATTATTTCTATTTAAACTCGAAAATTATGTTCAATAATATACAGAAATCTTGCCATTAATTTTCTATTATAGTGATTCAATCGTTAATATCAAGAAATGTTGGATTATTACTGTACTTTTTAATGAAGAGTGGATAGCAAAAAAATATAAAAACCTTTTTTTCAATGAACAACGTAAGAAATAGCAATAAAACAAGCAATTTCAAGTTTAGGTTGCAACTATCCGGTGTACGATAGTGGTTGCGGTTGTGGTTATTTTTAAATATTAAATATATACCATCACTTTGAGGGTTTTAATTGAAAAGTTTGAAGGTATTTGTACAAAATCTTCATAAATGGATGAAAATTTTTGGTAAATTAAGGCGAATATTTTTAAATCACCATGATTGTTATAATAACAGCGATTATGGGCGTTTTTTTAGTAGAATTGGAATTAAAAAAAAAGAAAACGAGATTCTTTTAAATTAAAATGCAAATTAATTATTTAAACATAGTAGTTTTAGATATATTTGAATACGTATTATAAAAAAATTCTATACAATATGAAATGTGTTGATTTCACTCATAATTTTTTTTAAAATTATCTATGTATTTTTTAATGTTGAAATCTATTTTAAGGAAATAAGATGTATTTGTAAAACAAAGACTTGTCCTCCATTATAATAACACCTAAAGAATGAAATGAATGAAGTATTTGATTGTCGTTACACCTTATAGTATATTTGATGCAAAAATTACAAAGCTTATTCAGTTATTATTATTATTATTATTGATTTAAAATTACAAAGCTTATTTACTTATTCTTATTTAAAGCTTATTCAAAAATTACAAAGCTTATTTATTAGGAATATAAAAAGCTAATTATTCCAAAAATTACAAAACTTATTGCACCAAAAATTACAAATCTTATTAATATATAAGTGATGTTGTGTATTACTAATGTTCTGAATTTCATCTAATTCATCTCTTTCTACATAATTTACTTGTAGAAATCCGTCTTCTAATTTATTTTATTTCATATGCACCTGTGAATTATAAACAAATATTTTTCTTCATATTACTTGTAATAAACTCGGCTGTTCATTTTAATAAATTGATGTTTAAGGATACGGTTATACTATTTGAATGTAATTTAAAATATCTATAATTTGTTTTTTATATTAAATCTAAAAGAAATAAGATATTTTTTAAAATTAAAACAAGAAAATTTTTATTATTATTCGATATTTTATTTTGTATAAATGTATAATTATTTTATGAATTAGTAACAAAAACTAAATCATCATAATTTTGTTTCAAATTTACTTTATTTATTTTTTATACGTATACTCTTGTACAGTATATTTATTTTGAGGAAATAAGATATTTGTAAAATAAAGACTTGTCTTTATTTATAAATTTTTCTTAATAAAGACAAGTCTTTATTTTACAAATACATCTTATTTATATTATTTTTTTATATGTATACTCTTGGGTGGGGAGGAGGTCCTAATAAACTTCAAAAATTTGTAAAAGAAAGATAATAATAATGAAACAGAACTACACTAAAAACATTGTAAGGATGCGAGATACAAAAAAATACCGACAGTGGATGCTAACAAGCACTGATTCTTTTGGAAATATACAAATAAAGATGATTACAAAAGAACTGATTGCTTGATGGATTCTTTAATTCAATTGAATCATCAATGTGACGTATAGAATGAGGCATTGTACGAATGTTATGTCTGGCAGAAGTAACTTTTTTTAGCAAAGCAACACAGAAATGAATGTATGTTGAAAAGGACAAACAATATAGCTATTTAAGCTCATGTTTAGAACCGCAAGTGTACCACATGATCGCCCATTGTGATATAAAAGAGATCGCAGGAGTGTTACAGATAGGGATTGCAATTTCGCACCAAAAGTTCAATACCGGTATTCGGTATTTTTTAGATCTTAATACCGGGATACCGGTTTTAATACCGGTAGTAGAAATTTTAGAAAAAGAAAGAAAACATGTTTTTTTTTTTTTTTTTTTTTGTTTTATTTGCCAGGTTTATTAGAGAATGTAAATATCACAAAAAAACACTCGAAATGGCAAACCATCTAATAATGTCATTTTACTTATAATTACATCCAAATTATCTTTTTTTTTTTTTTTTTTAAATAATCTAAAATCCCTGATGGCTTGAGCTTAGAAGTTGTGCTTAAATTTGTATCTTCAAAGCAATTAGATTCTTCCCTCTTTAATAAATTTGTATCGTGTTTCGTTTTTAAATGTGTATGGAGTCCGCTGTACTTCCTCCATTCAATTTGATAAATCTTGAACATTTTTTGCATTGCGCCACCCTATTATTTTAATCATATAAATAATGAAACCGAACCGAAGTATTATCAACTGATTTTTTATGTTCTTTAAAGTTATTCTTATTCATTAATATGGGGTATTATTTATGAGTATATATATAATAAATGTGAAAAATATTTGGAACTCTAAAATATGATTTGCAAATACAGTATGAATAACAGACTCACCAATTAAAAAAAATATCGAAAAATTACACTTTTTCGTAACTACAACCTTGTTTACACAGATAAGAATTCTGAATAATAATACACAGATAAGAATAAGAATTTCACAGATAAGAATTCTAAATTTCTAGTAAATATCGAAAAACCGGTATTTAAACTTGTGAATACCGGTATTACAAAATTGTACAAATGGCTCAAAATACCGGTATTCGGTATCCCGGTATTGCAATCCCTAGTTACAGAGTACGAGACTAGAGAATAACTCGTGCACGTGAATTCGCCAGGTAACTTGTACCACACATGTAATTGATGTTTTAATAGAGTCAAAGATCCACCGAGTAATTTTCAATTTTATCATTCATAATTGAACATTCCCAAAAGATTCATGCTTGCAGCGCCTCCTATGGGAAGCTTTTTAATTACACTTTCCAACCTATATAACTGATATCTTAAATTACAATTATTATTATTATTTTGCATTAAAAAAATCCCACATACTGTATCAACTGTACTTTCGTATCATTATTTGCTTTTTCTATGAATTTTTAAAAATTTATATGAACATTTTGTCCAAGCTGTGTATTTGCAACTTCTATGTTTAATTTTTTTAATTTAATATATTGGTATTGACGAGAATGTTAAAGGAATGTTTTTTTGCGTTTAAAATCATTTAGATTGCCTTTTTAATTAAAATTATGTTTATAGAACGATTTGTATAAATATATTGATTTAGTTATGATGAAAATAAGGCTGTTTAAAGGAATAACTTCTTGACAACATTGAAGTTAATAGAAGATTCTACATCTAAACCTTGATCCATCACAGAAGACATCCACTTCTACTTCGAAATAATTTACATTTTATTTCACTGCTTTTCTAAACACACACACACAAAAAAAAAACAGATGTGTTGATAAAGCGAATTCTTCTTCGCATCTGGCCCACACATACTGAAGCCGAGGCTCTCAGCCAACAATTGACGAATGCGAACAGATACCGAGAAAACTTTTACATGAAATGAAAGATAATGTTCTGCATGGCCCTCGGCAGAAAAATCGCTTCGAATGCGATTCATTTAAAGTAACGGATGGATATTTACAAAATTCAGAAGCGTTATTTTGTCTTGGCACTGGAATATGCTTTCCGGATGTCTGCTTAGCATTGACGTCAGCACCTCTTCGGCGGTTGCAGTGAGTTCAAACTTCGTGTAAATTAACAACTCCGCGGATGCACTCGTTTCCGAAAAAAAACAAGAAACCGTTTATCACCGGTAAAATACTTATTTTTCAACTAAAAATCTTCTGTAGCAATTCCCGCCAAAATATATATTTATATATTGTAACAGGATAACAAGAAATAGTTTAATAAGACTATGAAATTTTTTTTTTTTTTTTTTACTGTTTCGTTTTTGTTAGGCTGAGAAGTATTTTCTAATTTTGGAAGTTAAATTACTAAATTGGTTTCGAATTGAGCAAGAAACTTCTAGATTTTTGAAAATAAATTTCAAATGCTTTAGTAATGTCGTTATATGTAATAGGAAGAATAGAAAAAACAACGGAAGAAAAACTACTACAAATGCTGTTTTAATCCAAAGTAAAACATTCTCACCTGCCCCCTGCATATGATTTCTTTCTGCAAGAAAAATTAACAAATAAAATTAATATTCTAATTAACTTCCTATCATGTAATTAGAAAATCTGAAATCACCAAATACAGATTTATTTCACGAAAAACAAAACTTTTGATTTATAAGACCCGACCGATTGTCACGTGTGCTGGAGAAACGTGGATTAAATGCTAAGAATTTGGATTACATCAGGGCATTTGAGAGCAAGATTTTGAGAAAATTTTTTGGACAAATAGTTGACAATAATGTATGGATTAGAAGACCAAACAAAGAAATGGAACACTTAATTAAAAATAGAGACATTGTGAGATATACATCCAACGACAAAGAATCCGCTGGCTCGAACAAGTACATTGCAGAGATGAGGGAAATATCATTCAAAATATTATGTTATGCAAATTGTTGAACAATACGAAGAGTTCCTCTCTTCGTATTGTTCCAAGGGAAAGATGGATTGATAGTATCGAAGAGGATCTTATAAAACTGAAAATTATTAACTGGAAGAGATGGGCATTAGAGCTAGATAGATGGAGGGCTGTTGTATTGGAGGCTCAAGACTGTAATGGCAGTAAAGAAGAAATCACCAAATATAATAGCATCAGATGCCATCAATATTATGACTGATTTAATACCCAACATATAACATTCCCAACATAGCCCAACATATAACATTCTACGAAGTATATTCTGTAAGTTGCATTGCATTTTACGAATTTGTTAAAGTTAAATCACTAATGTGATCGGAAATGACAATGAAAATCTACAAAGTTGCATCTTTCATATAATGGATGATGTTTATTTTATATATGAGAACTAACTTCTAGAACGATCTTAAGCTAATCTTTGTAACCTTCATAATTATTCGTCACTAAGAATAAAGAGTCACACATAATTTTCTTAGATTTTTAATTGCAGAATGAAAATGTCAATAAGGTGTATAGAATAACATGTTATATATGAGATACAGTATATGCGTTTAAAATATGTATTTTAAGTAAACCCGTGTTTTATCATTCATTCGGATAAATTAAAAATATATGCGACCAACTCGTAACTCAGTGGCAACGTACACCGCTGGTTAGCATGACGGCTGAGGTTCCATCTGCTTGTGGCTTTGTTGTAGACACAGTTTAAAAAAGCGAAGAAGTCTCGATGGCATTTGGGATGTTCAGCCTCTTGCCATGTGAATCGGATTACCTGGTGGGAGTTTTCCGGGGTTTCTCCCATACGGGGTAGTTTCCCTTAAAAAGTCCTCCCGTATGGTACTGCATACCTTCTTCAGCGACGTGGAGCCAAGTCAGGTTTCTACATATAGGTGCTCCATCACAACAGAAGCTGCCCCCACCTTCCATGAGCACACTGGTTCATGGACAAGGTCTAGATGTTGTTGTCGACCAAGGGGATAAGAACGAAAGAAACAACAACAACGAAAATATATACGCCATTGACAAAGATATTCTTAACTTCTGGTAGGAAGACAAATTCATCCCATTGTGAGAAAAAAATTCTTGAAATTTCATCTAAGAATCTGCAACAGTCATATAAAAAATGGTTTTGTCATAAAATTTAGGGATATTGTCCTGATAAGGAATATTGAAGTGGGAATTAGATTTCATGCATAATTTTAAGGAATAAATCTCTTTACTGGTTTCAAGCTATTATTTATAAGTAGTACAGTGGAAAACATATTTCCAGTTATTAATCATTTTCATTTTTCGTAGTTATTTTTCCTATTAAACTACTATTTTTTAAATTAAATATTCCCTATTAATGGGGAAAACCAACACCAAGAAGAAATTAACTTAGAGGAAGGAAATTTAAGCAAAGCATTTTTTTCCCCTTTGCATATCTGCAATTGCATACATGCAAAAGAAAAAAAACATCCATGCATAATATGAAGATAAGTTTTATTTTATTTATTTATTTTTCCCTCTGAAGTGCGTCAAAACAATTATTATTCAAAAGTGTATAATGTAAAAAAAAGGTAAGTATTTTACACAATCTTTGTTTTTTTCAAGGTATTAAAAAGAATGCAGAACATTGATGATATTTTATTTTATTTTTTTAAAATTCTCCTTTAGAAAATGTAAACAATTTTCTATAAAAACTGAAACATTTATTCAGAGATTTTTTTTTTAAGTACAAATGTCTAAAAATTAAAGATTTATTGGCATTTAACTTATTTCCTAGAATAATCTAATTTTATGATGCACTTAAAATACTAACTAAATAAAAATTACATACAATTAATAAGTATTCATTTGCATTAAAAAATTGAGCTACAGTATAATGAAATAGAATGATCATATTAGTTGGTTAACTCCCTAAAAAATTGTTTTTCAAGGCCATATTAAAAAATTAAAAGTCTCATTATTTTAAAGCAAGGCACAAACTTAGTGATCCCTTTAAAACTCCCGAAAGAAGAAAACTGAACTGAAAAGACTTAGGAGGAAATTTTTCTTTTGCAGTTAACAGGATTTCATATTTTCTATACAGTGAATTAGTAAATCAACAAGAAACATTTCATCCATTTTTATGTTCTAGAAGACAATATTTGGTCTAATTAATATAACCTAAAACTCACATTATAGAAATCGAATTTAAATCAATAAACAAAAACCTGAATGGCATCAGTTCGGAATATGATTTAATTATCGTCTGCATCATTTAAAATCATTTTTAGTTTTAAAATATCGATGAAAAATAAGCAAAGAATTCGAAGGCTATATTTTTGCATTATACGAAGATAAATACTTTTATTAAATTATTTAAAAAAATATGAAATGCATGATTTTAATATTTCTATGCGTAAAATAAGTAAGTTAATTAATAAAAAAGTTAAGAAAAGTCAAAAATTACATTTGATTGGGAAAAACATGTTAAAAATGTATATCCACCAAAGATAAGTGAACCACTTATTATATCCAAAATTGCATCTCATGTTTTAAAAGATAATTCAACCTCCCTAAGAATTATCGCAAAATCTGTATATATCTTTATAGGAACTATAAACAAAATTATAAAATCTGATTTCAAATTAATCAAAAAAAAAAAAAAAAACATGCCTTTCCCATGCTAAAGCCATGTTTCTCAGCGTAAGTAATTGATAAAGAGCGGGAATAAGTGAAAGTATGTACTTACATTTGATGAGGTTTGGATATATATTTATCTGATTGTAATTGAAAAAAAAAAAACGATTAACTACCGAAAAAAGACCTAAAATGTTAATACAAAGAAAATAAGGAAAGTATTTGCTAAAGATTTTATGGTTATTACTAATTCCCTTCATAATGGAAAACTTAAAATTATGAAAGTAGAAAAAAAATGTCAAAAATAATTCGCATTACTAACGATTACTCTCCTTTTCAAAGAAGACATTCCATCCCTTTTTTTAAACAACCTTTACTGTGTTAAGTTCCAGTAGGATAAGGCTACCAATCCTATCTCTAAATCTTCTTCTCTATATTGTAAAAAAAACGAGAAATGAAACTCGAATTGGGTTATTTCATTTAAATGCATCCCACCCAAGTCCCCCAACATATCTGCTATGCATTATTGCTCATTTCAGCTTTTAAAACAAGCTCTATTTAAGCTCAGTCCCAAAACCCTGGATGGACTTTTGAAGATCGTGGAGGAGGAGCGAAACAAAATAAACCTTGATATTTAAAAAAAAATCTTGGAAATCAAGATATTATATGAATAGTTTAACGAAAAGGCTAGACTGAACATATTGGCCAAATCGCAAAATAGGGGGCATTGAGTTTTGGCGGGTTTTGTGGCGCCAGTTGAGCGATAAGTCACCAAATGCGGCAACCTTTTTTTTATGTTGTTTGCAAATGACTTCATCGACCGAAATTCTGCTAGCCAACATATTTCTTGTGGCGCTTACGTTTGCCGTAAAGACTTTTTTGACGTCGCAAATCTAACAGCCTACTAAGGTTACCAAACCAATAGAATATTTTGCCACTTAAAACCGCCAAATCTTAGCTGCGGTTGACCAACATATTTGAAAACAAATTTTTTATATTTTTTTTTATATTTATAAGTTCAAAATCGTTACATCGTTAATCGTCACCCTCTGTATGCTCATATTGAAGAAGATATCATGTGCATTTATATCAAAGAAAAAATAACTATGACAGAAAAATAAAAATATTGTTTTGACTTCTACTTGAGACATGATATTTCATCGCTATATATTAAAGATTTAGAAAATTAAATGAAATATTTCTTTAGTCCAAAATGAAGAAGATATCCCCCCCCCCCAAAAAAACAACAACAACATTCCCACCAATAGCTTGGGAAAAAAAAGAAATGGATGAAATCTTGCAGACATTTGAAAATCGTTTTACTGCCATTTAGTAACAATCGTATGTGTGTGTGTGTTTGATGAAAAATAATGAATGGGAGTGGTTGAGAACATCTGATTGAAAAACAATGATGTGTTTGTCTTAATGATGTAATTATACATTGCTGAATGTAAAGCATTATTCAAGACTTCGCTGGGGATGATTAAATTTGGGTATCCTATACGGACTCATGTGTTAGACGATTCCGAAGAAAAACAACATAAATCGAATTTCGCAAAAGTCTGGATACATCTTTGCATAAAAATACATATAAGTTTTGTACATTTGGAACCAAGAGCTAACAAAAACACTAGTTTAAAAAAAAATATTTAATAAAATTATGGTTCTTTTTTCCTTTTATTTTCCCCCTTTTCATGTTCACTTTAGATAACAGCGTTTCATACATTTACTGACATGAGTTAAGACAATTTCAACTCAGTTTTTATTTTTAAGTGTCGTCATAAATTACTATCCGATTCTAACAATATAAAGTTAACACAATACGAAATGGGATGATAATTAACATCAATGAAATGGAAAAACGTTTTTATCTTATCTTAAAAAGAGCGAAAAGGAAGACATATTCAAGCACAGCATTTCGAGTTAAGATAAAATAAGGCAATTCAGACGCGATTTATTCCTCATCTTAACATCCCTAGCTAATATGCCGAACGTTGCCTGTTTGTCATCAATATCAGATGGCACGTGACTTGTTGATGACATGTTATAAAGATAAGAATTTTTGCTTCATGTATTTTTTACAACAGATATGACTGAAATCACTTGGTTCATAAATGTATATTTTAAAGAAATTTTTGTCAGAGGATTTAAAATTGTAATATGTCATTGATTATTGCAAATATAGGTAAAAATTACGGATGAATATTTCTTTTTCTTCATATGCAGTAAAAGCTGAATTCTTGCTATGTAAAACACTTATTAGACTTATTTTGGGGTATTAACGGTACCTTGGTGACAGTTGCGTCAATAAAGAGCACACGCGCCAACCGCAGGTACAGATTTGGCGGTTTTTAAGTGGCGGGTTTAAGGTTTTTATTGGTTTGGTAACCTTAGTAGCTGCTAGATTGGCGACACTTAAAATCCGTCAACTCTGTCGCCAAGGTACCTGTTCGATAGCTCACGCAAGAAACAAACTCCAATAAATACTCGACACAGTGGACTGTATGTAAATAAAACTCTTTTATTTTGGCAGCCATCAAACTCGGAGATGAACTGAAGAAGACACAACCTCTCTCTGGGGTTACACTTATTGAACTCATTTATTTATGCAGCCATCGCACTCATGGATGGACTGCCACACGCAACCTTTCTCGTTGGTTACAAAAGTTAAACTCTTTTGTTTATGCAGCCATCGCGCTCGAGGATTGACTGTCACACAACCATTCTCTTTGGTCGCTGAGTTTCAACTCTTTTAATTATGCAGCCATCAGACTCGAAGATGCACTGCTACACAACCTTTCTCTTTGGTCGCTGAGTTTCAACTCGTTTTACTTACATTCCTTCTTTCTCTCCCTGGCCCTCACCCCCCGCCAGACACCCCCACAGACAGGGTGTTTTTCTGGGCATAGGGCGTTGACCTCCCCTAAGCAGGGGAACCTGGGTTTCGACGTAACAGTACCGTTAATACATAAGTACCTATTTTGGCCTATGGCTCTAAAACATGAACTTTAGCAAGATCTGATGAAGCCCATTTGGGTATATTTGAGCGGAAGATTTTAGGGCTATTCTTGGGGGTGATAGGAAAAGTGATTGTTGGAAAAGAAATTTATAACGTAACTTAAATTTATAATAAGAACACAGAAATTTATAAATGCTCAATGCTGAAATGAATTGATATATTATGACCCAGATATTATAAAACTTATTAAGATCAATAGAATAAACTGGGCTGCTTATGTATTTAGAATCCATGATTTGAACCCTGTTTGTCACTGAGTTAAGCATTTTATATAGGTTTTAATTGCAATAAAAAATTGTTTTATTGTTTAATAAAAAAATTATATCACATAACATTAAAAGAAAAACTAGATAAAAGAATTTCATAGTAACTATTGAATTTTTTTCTTTGAAAGTTGTTTTGCACTGCGTATGCCTGATTACACTCCCTCCCTCCAACAAGTAATCGATTCGTCCATTTCCGCCTTTAAAGCAGATGTTTATTTTTCCATACAAACGATACACAACTCATAATTAGTTCATTGATGGTTACAATCCATAGAATGATTTGCGTGTTTTGACTGGCCAACAGATACAGAATGTGTAATTTTAGAATGAACATTTTTTTGCTATTTCTTCTAAGAAATACTTAAAATGAATTTAGTTGATGATTGATACCTTATTGCAGTGGTTCTCAAAATTTTGAAGTTGGGGATCATTTGAAATCCTACAAATAATTGCAGGCGCGTTATGTACTAATTTCTGAAAAATATGTCTGTCAAATATCACAGAAAAAATGCGATAAAAAAAGTAAAATGAAACTTATTAATGAAGCCAAGTTTATTGATTATGAGAAGTATGAGTCTGATTTGCCCTAGATATTTGTTCAGAGATTTTGAGTATATATTCGATAGGAAAGCTCTCTCGTCGATACATTAAAGATTTTCTGTCTTTATACACTTAATTGGGATGAGGATAGTAAATCCTATTTCATATAAATATGGCATTGAATATTGCAATAAAGTGTTAAAATTTTTTTATATATTGACGTGCAATCTTTTTTATAGAAATTCGAAAGGTTACAATAGACAATTCCTTCTGTTTAATCCCCAATCCACGATAAGTGGATATCACTACTAGTTCTTCTTCAGTTAATGTTAGATGATCAACGCAAATGGCGGAAATTTTTTTAACATTGAAAATAACATAGATGCTAAAGCGTTCTAGTAGCTAACCATGGAAGTTACAGCTCCTATATTATCAAATACCTTCTTTGGCACATAATCGCTGTTTGGCACTTTTAATGTGAATGAAAGATTTAAAAAAAAATCATATCAGAAAGATTAGTTGTTTGTAATGAAAACTGACTTTGATCGGGAAAAACTGACAAGAAAAAGAATAAATATATTTAATTTTATATATTGACAGATATTTCTCTAAGATAGCTCACCTGTAAATTTTCTAGAGAACATCCTTTGAGAACCACTGCCACTTATTGGCTAATTTAGTAGGATCCTAGAACGAGAGTTGGAAACAAATAATGCAAAGAAACGATGAATGGCCTTGATCGGGACCTCGCAACGAGGCTAGATTCTTATTGATGAAAATTCATTATTTGAAATCCACTGAAATGTTCTAAATATTTATTTTCGACTTGTTAAAATCGCTTTTTATGATTGTTGGCGAATATGGTTCTTCTGTATATAGGCCAAAGCAAATATAACATTAAGTATTACTTACTATTTCAATATATCGGTAAAAAAAAAATAATAATAATTTAAACTATAATCATTGATGTATGTGTAAAAAATGAAAAATAAGAATAATGAATAGAAAAAAAATTTGATGGTGTCATTAAAAAATCGTTTGATTTAAAAATAAAGCTTTAAAGCTATTTCATATATAATTCACATTGTGAGATTTAAAAATCTTGTTAAAATTCCAGATATCATTACTAATACATCTAATACACAAGAAACATTACCTTTTTATAAATAAACAAAAAAATTTTAATTCCAATAAATTCTTTAATTAAATCTATAAATGCATACATAAATTTAATCATATGTTGATTCATCATATGAAAATTTTTACATTTTATGAAACAATACAGTTTAATGAAAATATAATCAAATGAAGCAATACAATATATCCAATGCAAGGTATAACACATACAATTAAATGAAATGATACAGTTTTTTTTTTAAATTTTCATTAATTTTCTTTTTTTAATTAAAAATTCATTTAGAATACAGTTTAATCCATACTTTTGGCAATGAAAATATTTATGAGTATAATTTGTCACATCTAAATCAGTACTAAAAAATGCTTTCATGTTCCAAAAAATCAAAAGAACCCTAGGAGCAAGTACACCTAAATTAGCGATTTTCGAAACTGCTTTAGATGTGTCGATTAAAACTACATTTTCACAAAAACAATTTTATAATTAAATAAAATGTAAAAAATCAGTTTTCCTTACATTCCAAACTATATTTCTAACACATTTAAATTATACTTTCTGAATAACTTCTTTTCTTAAAGACGATGTCCATTGAAATGATATTGTGCAAATATCATTTTTCGTTAAGAAGACGTGTCCATGGACAATGGCGAAACTTCCACCAGAATATTCTAATTTAGTTATTAATTAAAATAAATTTCTCTTTTCTAGTCCGATTTTTTTATTCTTAGAAGGAAATCTTTCAGAATGGCATTGCACAAGTTTCTTTTTCAGCTGAAGACACATAATTTCTGTCTATAAATACAATAAGATAAATAATGATTCAAAATGTTATAATTTAGCTGTTAATTAAAATATAAATTGTTCTTTTCTAGTCTGATTTTTTTCTTAGAAAGAATTCTTTTGGAAGGATTCGTTTTTCGGTTAAAAACACAGCTCTATAAACACAATAAGATAAACATGATTGAATTTTTCATCAAAATTGCCCGACTTAATTGTCCATTTAGGCTTTAATCTTTAAAAAAAATCAATGATAATGATATTTTACAAGTTTCATTTCAGATTAAGAACACAGTAAGTCGACTAAAAACAACATTTTCGATCAGCACAATGTATAAAGGGAACAATGATTCAAAATTTTTGCAAAATCTTCTAATTTAGAATATTGATATTTCGCTTTCCCATGATGTCAATTTTATTTAAATATTTCTGCATAGTTTTATTTATAAAACTCTATTGGTATAGTCACTTTAGAAATTAAGCGTGAGAAATCAGGATCGATGTTTAAAATATAATGCACATGTTCCGGCTGAATTTTCTGATTCTTTTGAATTTTAGATGCTGACATGATGACTTCAAGGACTAAATACTGCAGTACAGTCGAAAAGTACACGGCTGCTTTTTTACTAACACGCTGACCTTTAAATTTCTTCTTTAGCTTTGCATGAATGGACTCTACAGGAAATGACTCTTCTATTTCAATAGTTAAATTTTTATTATTCCGCTTACAACCTTTAGCCCTGTTGGAAGGCATCATATACAGCTAAGAAAAATTCCTGGAAATAATTAAATTAAGTCATATAAATCAGCATAAATAACTTAGTAAACAAACTAGAGATTTAGAACTAGACAAACTAGATTGCCACTTACTTGTTGAATTTTCAGTTTTATCCCAGCTCGCTTTTTTTTTCAACGGATTACATACAGGCTTCTCTTAGACGTGAAAAATTTTATACTAAAATCAATTTTCATGCTAATTTGAGTAGTTCGCAATAATCATGACGTCATGGTTTTCTAATCCAATGGGGGCTAACTTTGAAATGGTAACTTTTTTTCACTAGCCAATGATATTTTATAGTTATTTCGATTCAAATATTACACATAGAAAAAACACCTGTTTTAAGAACATTTTTCTTTCTCTTTGACAGTTAACAGTCAAAAAAAAATAATAATAATAAGAGAGCTGTAAGAATCGTATTAGAATTTAGAATAAAAGTAGAAAAAAATAGAAATTACTGCATGATACAATTGTTTGTAATACATAATTTTTAATGGTTAGTCTTATTTGAAATCGTAAGAGAAAGTTTTCATAAGAGCTTCACTAAACTTTATGCATACTTGGTCAATTTCTGGATTTTTTTTTAATTATGTAAATTCTGATTTTTGATAAAACTATTTTACTAATAATTTTTTGAAACGAAAAGGGTTAATACGATTTATTTATTTTTAATGCATAAAAAAACGCAGTAAAAGTACAAAAAGTGCAAAGAAGAATAGTATTATTAATAAGCATTCATGTTCATCATTATTTAACATACGAATAGCTCATTTCGAAAAGTAATGATTTCCGTCGAATCTTTCTATAATTTTTCTTAATCTTTCTATTTCTGTTCAAAATAAATATATCAAAAATACTTTATTTACACGCAAAATTACATTCGTATTTTTTTTTCCAAATTCAGCATAGAGAATTGAAATCTGGTAAATGTTTTTATTTAAATCATTTTGCCATGTAATGCACCTAGAAAGCTCTCAAAAAATATTGTAAGAAAATAAAAATTTAACCATAATTTGGTTTAAAATTCGAAATAAAACTCCAATTCTTTTTTGTCACAATGGCAATAGCCCCAAATCGTTAAAAAAGATCCCCCAAAAATATTTTGTAATTAAAAACTATTTTTATTTGCCTATAAATATTATAATGATATAAAGTAAATGCTGGTATTCTGTAGAACGTGGGAAGACATGTTACATAAGAAATAAACTAAAATTTAATTTTTTCAATATTAGATAGTACTATGTCAGAAAAATCCGCAATTTTACTAATAATTCCAATTCAAAACTTTATTTATTTATAAAATTTTATTTAAATTAAAAAATTTACAAGTCTTTTTAAAAGAAAACAATGAGAATCGGGATGTTATATGCTCGAAAACGATTTTGAAAAGTAAGTTAATTTTTTTTTTTTTTTAAACTACAAAGAAAATTCTCATGTTATTCAAATTTAATTTATCCTTTTTACTGATAAATAACACGGCTTGCAGAAAAGTCCTTTACAAATAAAGTTGAAATTTTCCGCTTACATCAGGCGTCATCTATTGCTAGATACATGCAACTTAAAACTAAAAACAACTAAAATTAGTTAATTAAATTTAATTAATGAATTAATATTTCATAAAATGTATTAACATCCAATGTCATCCACTGCAAGTTGAAAAAAAAATGTATTTGAACTTGAGTGGATGAATAAAAAGTATTTTATGAACGATTAAAAATTTGAACAAGATATATATAGGGAGAGTGTGAACTAATAGTAGGAATTTAAAAATGCAAAATTATACTTTGAACGAAACAACAAGATGATATTTCCAAATTCTCTGATGTTATATTTAAGAAAACCATAACGAAATTAAAAAGTCATGTGAGATCAATTACAAAATTTTGCTATAGTCTAGTAATACACATGTTGACTATCTTGATAGTGATACATGTTGTATTACTTGAAGTTTAGGAATATTGCTGTGCTATGCTATTTGTAAACACATTAGAGGTCAAATCGCAAAATAGGAGGAATTTGGACTCTTTGAAATTTGAAGACTTTTTTGTGGCGCGAAATGTGCAATAAGTGGCCAAATGCGGTAACCCAGATTTCTCGTACTGTTTACAATTCATTTCACTTACAATTGCTATCCCTTTTCTTGGCGCACTTTGGCAAAAGTAATTTTTGTCACCAAATCTCATAGGTCCCTATTCTGCGATTTTGCCAAGTTAGAAAGCTTCAATATTTTCACTATTCACCACAATCATTTACCAAAACGTTAATATTAGCATCATTCACTGTTGAATTAAATTAAATGAAAACTATAGAGTTTGTTGAATAAAAAGGAGTAAGAGGCATCTCTTAGCTTTAAAAAAATTTAAAAAATGAAATTAAGTGAAATTTGATTACTAATTTTACGATATTATATATAAACATTTGGGCCTGAATGGCCGAGTGGCTAGCGCACGGTGCCACAGGTTTCGGGTTCGAGTCCCGGCGGTGCCATGGATGTTTGTAGTGGTTCGGAATCCACTTTAAAACGTAGGTCCCGGTCCTAATAGGATTGTAGTGCATTGCGAGGGCATTGTTACTCCGCGTTCGTATCTTCAAGTTACACCGAGCGTCCTCTGGGTAATGCAAAGTGAGTAACGTCTGTGCGACGCTTGCCTTAAGGCATCCAAGACAAAGCTGTCTAAGTATTTGCCAGCTGCATTGGAACAATATATATATATAAACATTTTAATTTTGTTAATCAAAATGAGACAATTTTTTTTATATGATTGCAGAAAAAAAAATTTCTTTTCATATTTCAGTCTTAAATTAACGTAATCTGAATTTTCATCTAACAATTTTATCTCTTTTTTTTTTCAAAGTAGTGGTAGAGTCAAATAATTGAATAATAAATTAATAGTCATTACATGGAAACGATCTATTTATTGAAAAAATCGTGATAAATTTTGTCGCACATACAATAGTTGTTTCTTAAAACGTGATTTTTGTGACAGCGTGAATCACAAGTAATAATTTTTGTAGGCTTTAAAGCTTACTATCCATATTTTTAAAAAGTAAATTAAAAAAAAACAATTTTTAAAGGTTAAGCCATACTGTTTTTAAAAAGTAAATTCTTAATATACTTTTAAAAAATAAATCGATAATGTTTTTAAAAGGTAAATTAAAAATAAAGTAAACTCATAATGTATTTTTTAAGAAGTAAATCCAGAATTTTTTTTAAAAATAAATTCATAATAATATTTTTAAAAAGCACATCCATAATATTTTTAAGCATTTAATCCATACAATTTTTTTAAAAAAAGGTAAATCCATAATATCCTTTCAAGAAAGTTAGTATGTAAAATTTTTAAAAAATAAATTCATAAGACTTTTTTAAAAATAAATCCATACTATTTTTAAAAAGTAAATTTTTATTATTTAAAAAAGTAATATATAATGTTTTTAAAAGGTAAATTCATAATATTTTTTAAAGTAAATTCATGATGTATTTTTTAAGAAGTAAATCCATAATATTTTTTAAAAAGCAAATTTGTATTAATGTTTAAAAAAAATTCCGTAATATTTTTAAACATTTAATCCATAATATACTTTAAGAATGTTAATATATAAAATTTTTAAGAAGTAAATTCATAACACTTTTTTAAAAAAGGTAATCCATACTATTTTTAAAAATAAATCTGTAGTATATTTTAAAATGCAAATCTATATTGTTTTTGAAAGGTAAATTCAGGATATATTTCTTAAGAAAAAAATTCCTTTTTTTTTTTGAAATAAATTCATAATAATGTTTTTAAAAAGCAAACCCATAATATTTTTAAACATTTAATCCATACTATTTTTAAAAAAATAAATACATATACATACTTAATAAATTAAATACTTTTAAGAAAGTTAATATATAAAAAAATTTTTTTTTAAAAAGTAAGTACATAATATTTTTTAAAAAGTAAATCCATGATATATTTTTTTAAACTCTGTGATATATTTTTAAAAATCCAGAATATATTTAAAAAATAATAATAATAATTTGTTTGAAAAATATATCAATAATATATTTGGAAAAAGAAATACATAACAAAAAAAAAAGCTATTATTATTTATTCTAGTGCATTTTTAATGTATCTATCTTCAGACAAAACATCAAAATGCGTGAAAATCATACTTCACGCTTATTTCAGCCAATCTTTCTTTCATTTTTTGAGCTTTATTTATATCGTATGCATATTTGTGGGTTTTTTGAGTCACTACCAAAACAACATCATGTTCAGACATCAGAAAATGAAAGAGTCAAATTGTGTTTTAACCAACAATATACTTTTAAATAATCAAGAAGAAAAAGGAATGTAAAACGTCACTATAACATTGAACAAATTGTTTCTTTTAACTTGGTGTGTTCTTAATGATTATGCAAGACAATAAAGAACAGGCCTTTTTTATTAAATAATGCTTCTGTTATTATTATTGTTGTACTACTTTTGGCGTGAAGTAGATGCTGAAACTGCCATCTTATTTAACACATTTAATACGCTGTAGAAATTGCATTGCAAAACTTTTAAGTTCTTATTTCGTGCTATAAAATGGTGACGCAAATTTGTCGAGATAGTTTGGCGGACTTCAACATTGTTATATATCTTTAACAACCAAATAAAGAATGTTTTAAGAGATCTGCATTAGAGTGATGAAAGGACTGAATTGTGATGAAATAAATCTAAGCAATGAATCAAAGTTCAAAAGAAAAATTACATAATAGATGCTTTGTGAATTGGAAGTGAAGGAAAACAATCTCTTTCTAGATCACTTCATAAGTAACAGCTGTAAATGAGAACCTTTATACCATTTCAACTATCTTAAATACATTTACTTGTTTCAATGTCACCTATGTTTTTTTTTTCTATCTAGTATCTAGTGTTTTGTGTTACTTTAAATGTAATTCTTCTATATTATATTATATTCTTCACTTTTGGTAATTTTAGCGTTATGTTCCAATAAGAACAACACTAAATCATAAGGCAATTTTCTAAACAACTTAATGTAAATTATTTTGCTTAATGTTTTTCACAAAACAAATTATATTTCCGTACGGAACAAAACTAAAATATAAGGCGACTTGAAATTTTTTAACAAATTAATATAAATCATTTCATTTAACAATTTTCACAAAATAAATTATATTTCAATACGAACAAAACTAAATCGTAAGACAAATCGAAATTTTCTTAACAAATTAATGTAGATAATTTCATTTAACATTTTTTACAAAACAACTAATTAAATAACAAATAAAAAAATTGGCAAAAAATAATTATAATGTGTAAAGAATAAAATTTTCTGATGTGAGGATTTAAAATTTCATAAAAATAAGAGGGAAAAAAATTTATTTAAATCATTAATTAATCGCCTTTTATGTTACAAAATAAGTATAAAAAATAAATAAATGATTTTACCATAGTTGTATTAATTAATAAAATATTAACATTCTAAAACAAATTAATTTTTTAACAAATAAACTTTAATTTGACAAATGAGTTGAATTATATGAATTATATCAAGTAAATTTATATAAATTGTGTGTTGTTAACATTATATAATATGTGAATATCAAGTCAAGTACCCTGTGAATCATTTTGAATTTCTAATTTTTTTATTATAAAATAAAAAAAGTAAAAAAATAATGAAAACTTCAATATGTTTCCTTAAAGCTAAAAAAGAAAAAATGCAAAATGGAATGTTACTTATCATGGATTTCAGAAATTGCTATGAACGCTTTTTAAATATTTAATAATGCAATAATTTTATTTCTAGAGTAAAATTAGAAGTCTTAAAAACACTTTTTAATTATGTTAAACTGATTTAAATATTAATTTAGAGTTCATGTAGGAAAGATTGTATTCACACTTTTTATTGAGTATCAAATGATACAATTAAATGACGCAATATTAAGTTGTCAACATGCTCTTTAAAGTCAAATTTTTTTATACAAATACATTAAGGTTACAGTCATAAGATACATCTTATTCAGGAATAAAAAAAATATATATAAAGCAGTTTAGAATTTTGGTGCATTTTTTTATTGTTTTTCATGTTCTAGTTATTTCTGTGTATAGATATCCTCCAAAGTCATTTGCAAGGAATCGTTTGGAATAAAATTTCTCCAAGTTTCATAAGATTTTAAAGATTAAGTCTTTAAGATTTTAAAGATCTAAAATTGTTTCTTTTTTATCTGTTAAAGAACATTAAATAGTGGAAAAGCTTCCGTTAAAGAATAATTCTGCTTTGAAAAAAACATTTATTTTAACTAATTGCTTTAATTTATTCTTATATGTAGTCATGAATGATTCTTAAAATTTGTTTTTTAACCAAAACAAGAAAGAAAAAAAATAATTAAATAAATATAATCTGGAAGCATAAGTTCAACCATTTGTTTAATCATTCCACGCATTGAGTAATGTTTGCATTTCTGATTTGTTTTTGGATCCACTGAGAGTATGATGTTTAAATTTTGTTTTATGTTTTTGAAAATGCTTTGTTATATTTTTTTATGTTTTGCTAGCAGCTGTGATTGATGTAGCAAGGACTTCTTTCTGTTGTAGTGTTCTTATACGGATGGAATCTCTAAATGCTATGGAAATTAACATTGTAAGATCCTTTGAGTAACGTTTTTAAAGATTACAACTTCGCGATATAAGGCATTCTTTGTTCTATAAAAATAAAGAGAGAGAGAGAATGTAATTGTGAAAAAATAATCATGAAATTAAAAAAATAGCAGGCTTTAAAATTAGGGAAATTCAAAATACTATCACTAATGATTAACATACTTGAATTGCAATAAAAATTAAGCCCATCTTATTTAATTAGCTTAAAAAGAATATTATTAGATTTTGAAAGTTATTTTATCTGAAGGAGAAAAAAATTCTTTTTTTTTACTATATCAAAATGAAAAAGAAAAATTTAGAATAATTTAACATTAAGAAAATGTTGTTTGTTTAACATGAGAAAAAAAATTGCACAGCCTTCAAAAAATAATTCTTTAAATTGGGAAACCATGGTTGTCAGTAATCAGATAATTTATTTTAAACCGTAAAAAAAAAAAAATTTAATTTAAAAAGAAAAAAACTTCGATTCTACTTTTATAAAATATGTATATCATAAAAAGTAAATAATCTGTCGAGCTCCATTCCTCCTACTCCATCTTGAAAAAGACATGTATTACAATTGACTTCCATCCAACCACGCCCCCCCGCCCCCCTTCTTCCTTTCTGTTAAACAAAATAAAAATTCTTAAGAATTTTATTCTTCTAGAAAACATTGCTTGTGTGCAATAACAGTTTAAATCAAAAAAGCCCAGCGTTCTTAGCCAAAGGTGGCAGAACAAAAATCGTTTGCAAAATGGAACAGTTCCGATTTCCGGCTGAACTAACTTTCTCTCCGACCCCGGTAGTTCGTTCTGATCCCAAATAAGACCACGGAAAGACTCTTGCCTTTCCTCGCTCTCTCCGAACGCTTTTCGCATCCACGTTTTTTTGTGGTGTTTATTTTTAGAGTTCGCTAGGATACCCTCCTCTTTTACTTAAAATACGACTCGTCGTCTTTGCATTGCAGCCCACTCATGGCCTACATACTATATGCTTACGAGAGCCGTTTTTTTTTCTTTTCCCCTCCTCAAAGCACCTGCGAGGGACATAATTGAACGTTTAAAAGCTATTTGACTGTCTATGTTTAAAAGTTTTCACAGTACGGTCATGGTCACGGTTACTATTAAGTGATAGGCGTTTTAATATATTTATGTGTAGTTCGAATGGCAACACTGGATTATTCAAAAGACAAAAAATTCTGTAGGATTGCTATCAAAGCGTTTTTAATTGGGTTTATTGAAACCTGTTCTAAAAAGAAAAAGAAAGAAACACTATCATTAAAAACAGACCATTATATTTTTGATCATTTATATATGATATATATGACCACTATATGATTATTAAGTCACATAAGCGTTTTTAATTAAGTTTATTGAAAGCAGTTCTAAAAAGAAAAAGAAAGAAACACTATCATTAAAAACAGATCATTATATTTTTGATCATTTATATATGATATATATGAACCACTATATGATCATCAAGTCATTGGTCATGTATATATTTTTTTCTACATCTGAACGTTAATCAATTTTAGGTCAAATTAAATCTATTCAAAATATAAACATGTCTACATGGTTTTTATTTATGTATATAAAAGAAATAATATCTTTCTGTAAAACAAATTTGGTGTTGATTACAAATACGAATAAAACTTTTTGTTGGATTTTTTATTAAATTTACTTTGGTAATTAACAGTGCTATAATGGGGCCTGAATGGCTGAGTGTCTAGCGCTCGGTGCCACAGGTAGTTTGAACCGGTACCGGCAGTGCCATAGATGTTTGTAGTGGTTCGGAATCTACTTTAAACCGTAGGTCTCGGTCGAATATGATCGTAGAGTGTTGTCTTGAGGTTTAGTCAGTCTTCAGCCCCCGTGGTCCTTCTCTAAAAGTGAAGCTGCATATTACTATTAGCTATGGCTCAGTCGCCTGCGACGGGGTCCTTTGGACCTGGCGTAGGCTTTCCTGCATCAGTGGGATTAGTAAAAACAACAACATAGTGCTATAAGAAATGCAACGCTTTATCTTTTTTGTGTTTTCGCTAGTTCACAACTTAATCATAATAAAAAAGATCATTTCTAAGAAAGCATTAGTGTCAAAGAGACAGAGAAATATATTCAATAATTATATGAAAGATCATAGGATTGAAATAATTGCTGTGAAAATGTATAAAAAGTTTCAGTGAAAACCCATAATCTGTTTCATTTTTACCATTTTTTTAGTGTTAACATAATTGCTCTCTTTCTGAGAAGAGGGCATTTTGGCACTCGAAGCTATTTCGGGATAACTAGATAAACTACCAAAAACCGAAATGCATTGTCACATTAACTATAACCAACAGGTTATTATCTAAGGATTTCTTTTTTGAAATATAGCATTATTAAAATGCAAATAGAACCCAAATGAATAAATTCCTTAACTATGCCAACTTTCTAACTTATTTCTTCATTAAAATAGATAAGCCTATCGTTCCAAAGTCATAAAGCTGAAACAGATTTTGTTGAACATTATATTTTTGTACGATTTTTGAATATTTTATGTTCGTAAAACAATTCAAATTAATGTTTCAAAAGTTAAAAATTTTTAATATGAAAAAAGATACTATATTTCTTATAAAATAGCATAATTTTGTCAGTTTGATTTTAGGTATTCGATTTTATGGCTTTAGAAAGGGCATTAAATAATTATATATTTCAAAATTCAATTTTATATTTATAGAAATAAATTTGACAAATCGCAAAATAAAATGGATTACAATATTATTAATTTAAAATTACTTAAATTTGTTGATTTAATTAATCTCAGCAGGTGAAATATTTTTTATTAAAATATGAAAAAGAAAAACATTTACAAAAATTTATTATTTTGACAAAAAAAAAAGGTAATAATAATAATAATTCTAACTGATTAAACTGGATTGAGTAAATTCAGTACAAATCTGCCTTTATGTGTCAAATAGATTAAGTCTGTCCAATAATTTTGATTAATCTTCCAAGAATATGACTTATCAACAATAGCAAAGTAAATGAATATGAATGCATAAAAAGGTTTTATAAAAACCACTTATATTAAAGATTTTAATATTTATATAAAGTAATAAAAACTGAAATCCTTTTACGAATGCCAATTTATCATGTGTGAACATACTTTGCTGATCAAACACACATGAGAATACACCATTGTTCAATAACCTAAGAAATTTATGAAGTAATGGGTCAGAATACTACAAGAACGGCAGTTCTGCATTTTAGGGTTCTGCTTGCATATTTGCCGATTTTTTTCCTCTTGCGGATACTACTGCTTTGGCAATTCCATTTGGCGGGTAAAATTCCTTGGCGAAATCAGAACCCTGAAGTGTAGAATCCCCACAAGTACCATCGAATTCAATATATAATATATTCAGGAATATAATAAAATTTAATATCTCTAGAACTTTATGAAGAAACAATTGTTCAAATACTACAAGAAGCATTACCCAATTCAGGCAGAGAAGTGATGGTTAAATTAACTTTTATAAACTTATATTGATCCTTTGACACCGTTTAGAGGAAATTGACACAATAATCTGTTTATATTTTGAAACCCAAGCAATTAAAAATGAATTGCAGAGCACGTGACTTGATATGGGTCGATCATTATATTTAGCAAACACAAATTTCATGCCTGTTTAAAAACCCACATAAATATAAGTAAAATCATTTGAAAATCAGCGTTTATTTTAAATAAAAGTTTTTGAAATGAAATTTTCTTGATAGAAGATTTATCCGTTTTAAATAATAACTTATACTCTTTTATTTTATAGCTTCACCTTTTTTGGAGATCCCACAGACCTCTAGCTAGAACAGCATCATGCTCTCACATGATAATAAATAAATATTAAAAAATATTTTTTGTTGTTGAACATCATGTCCACTTACATAAGCCATGAACAGCCCACTGGCATGGGATGAGAACAGAACATTACATGTTAGGGAGAGCTTTAAGGTGTAATGTTTTCGCATTTTGATGTTAGATCGCAGAAAACCTAGAAACTCCGACCTGGTAGACAGACTAATGAAGCGAAATGGTTTCATATGTAGTATCCTAATACCTTTGTTTCTGTAATAGCTGCAATGATATCGACAGTGGATTTGAACCTGAGTCCTCCTACTCATTAGCGCCTCAAATTGTTATTGGGCCACGAGTCCGGCTATGAAAAAATATTTACTAAATGGTTTTCGCTTCTTTCTCACTAGTTTCAATATTTAGATAAGAATTCATAATTTTCCTAGTAAGAATAACATAAATTCACGCATTCTTCTTCTTCTTTATTGGTGGAACAGCCTTCCATCTGCCTACTGGCAGATTTCGAATAAGGAGATGTTTTCTTTTTGCCGGTTAAAATTGTCAACTCTACGCCCAACACTCTACAGCCATTTTAAATCGGTACCTACGGTTTAAAGTGGATTCCAAACCACTACAAGCATTCATGGCACCGCTGGGATTCGAACTCTGTGGCACTTTGTGCAGTTTCCTTCACTTCTTATTAGAATCGACACTTCTTCAGCCCATGGTCTACCACCCATCCCAATGCAGCAACTCATTATGTAGACCATATTCCGTCTGTAATTGTTTCGAGCTGTGAAGGTCGCCCAGACAGTCTCTAATTTCATGAGGTCTCATTATTTATGATATCAATTATTTGCTATTATGTCATATTTGAGGGATTGGTTGTTCTCCTTAGTACAAAACACTAATTGCTTGTAATGAAATATCCCCGACACTCCATATCTGCTGTCAGATTTGAGTGATAGGTTGTTATTATGCACTTGTTAACGAATATATAATACATTTCTTTCCCCTGATAACAGAAATGCTATAACTCTTCCCGTGGGAAAAATTCT
Organism: Caerostris darwini; assembly: GCA_021605075.1. NCBI lineage: Eukaryota > Metazoa > Arthropoda > Arachnida > Araneae > Araneidae > Caerostris > Caerostris darwini. The sequence goes on along the minus strand of BPLQ01012349.1, from coordinate 177,668 downwards.
TCAATAGCAAGAGGAACAATAGAATTACTAGAAGAAATTCTAATTTCTGAAACACAGGTTTTTACCAACGTCTCAATAATTTCAGTTATGTTCAAGTTTTTGCTGACTCTACGGACATCATACTAGGATATTGTAATGATCAACACACGAAGGAAGGAATTACTGAAGACATGGACATTCTCCTGCAATAATATTCGAAAAACTGATAAAATTTTGTTAAGTATTTAAAAATCTGTTGTAAAGCTTATTTTCAAGTAAAATTGGGAACGAGAACGAAATTACTATTTTTGTCTCCATCTTCACATAAAGTAGCATTTTGCTCTGCCATTTATGTTAAGTCAAACCAATTCAAGAGAATACTAATTGAAAAAAGGACTTTACGTTAAATATGACTAATTTAAGACAATACAAATTAAAAAAAGACTGTCATTTATGTTAAACAAGACTAATTAAAACAATACTAATATGGAAACAGACTGTCATTTATAACAATGTTAAATAAGACTAAATACTACATGTTAAATAAGACTAAAGACATGTTAAATAAGACTAAAGACTACGTGTTAAATAAGACTAATTTAAGACAATACTAATTTTAAAAAAGACTGTCGTTTATGTCAAATATGACTAATTTAAGACAATACTAATTTTAAAAAAAACTGTCATTTATAACAATGTTAAATAAGACTAAATACTACATGCTAAATAACACTAAAGACTACATGTTAAATAAGACTAAAGACTACATGTTAAATAAGACTAAAGACTACATGTTAAATAAGACTAAAGACTACGTGTTAAATAAGACTAATTTAAGACAATACTAATTTTAAAAAAAGACTGTCGTTTATGTGAAATATGACTAATTTAAGACAATACTAATTTTAAAAAGGACTGTCATTTATAAAAATTTTAAATAAGACTAAAGACTACATGTTAAATAAGACTAATTTAAGACAATACTAATTTAAAAGGAGACTATTATTTATTTCAAATAAGACTTCTTAATTTTTTTATCTAGCTATCAGCCATATTTTAAAATTTTGAACAAGACTAGATGAATCACAACAATATCAAATAATGTTGAACTTCTTCCACTGGCTGTCATGATCTATTCAATCTAAGTGTATTTAATTTTGTCTAAAATTAATTAACCTTCTAAAATTCGAAAATTGAATTGCTTTTTCCTCCCGCCTCCGCATATTTTATGAGTCTGCCGTTTGTTCTGGGAACGATATTCATACCCAAAATACTTATGTGTGGAGGTGGGTTCGAAAATAGATAACTAGCACCTGGCCCCCTGTTGACAGGGTTTCATCAGAAATGAATGTCTTTGTGTTTCAGGGGAAAAAAGAAAAGAATTAAAATCAATGGAAACGATTCATTGCGTATTGAATTCAATACATGAATATTTACTAATACTTTTATGATGCCTTATTAAATAAAGTCAAGATAAATATTTTTTAACAGTATTCTTAAATTTGCTTTCTTTCGCATGTTTTTAGCCCGTTGAACTTCAAATTTATCATCTTTCTCCTTTCTCTCCAACAGTATTTTTGGTTTTCTTTACTTCTAAACATGCATTTTTTCACGTTTCCTGTTTAACTTTTACAGGATATTGGTTTTGAATTAGGTAATCCTTTCCAAACTTCCTGCTTGGCGTTCATCTGGTTTCCTTCCGTTAGTATTTAATTTTATTCTGTAACGTAATAGCTATTATCCTTTTTTTTTTAAATATACAGTGACATTTTTTCCCCCAAGTGAAATTTTAATTTAGGATCTCTTAGAGATCGGTGAAAGACAAAGAAGGAAAAATGCAAGTTTTCAATATCATTTAGTTTGCTTCTGTGTTGGGTATGGACGAGATAAATCTGTAGGCTGAAATGTACCTTCTGTTGGATTTGAAGAGCACGGTGTGAATCCCGCAGATGCTACCTTTGGGATTTTCATTAATGATATTTAATAAATTAAATTAAAAATACACATTTTTAACTTTAATGTTATTTGAGTTTATTCTTTAATACTTATTCGCAACTTTGGTGATAATTACAACTCATACATTTACCTCTAACTTTCGTTACAGACTCACATTTAAAACATTTTATCGTAGCTGTAATGTGCAGCTGGATTGTAATTCGGAGTGATCGGGTTCATATATTTAAGGCACAGTTTGGAGAATTCACAGCTCTATTGAGACACGACAAACACCACACGCATACATTAGTGGCATACACTATCCAACACATTTAAAGACACATAATTATAGATTCATAAAAGGATTCTACTTCTAAGCCGAAAACAAGATACTCAGGTATGTGCGAGATGCGGAAAATATACTTTCTTTCCGGATGTGAGTCTGCAGGACAACTGACTTGGACGACTTGTGTGATTTTCATAATTAATATTATTTTACATTATTTATTTGAATAAAGTTATGAGAAATGATGTTTAAAATAGCCAATTATAGACTCTTCTATTGGATAACTTCGAGATAAATTCTCCATACGCAGGCATAAATCTCAAAGTCAGATTAGATTAAATCTAACAAATTCTACTAATAAAACTTATGCTCGTATATTGTAAAAAGTTGCCGTTTCGGCGAAGAATTTAATTCTACATGTATTCTCTAATTCTACACGTCACGTGGTTGCCCATAATAAAATATGTTAAAAAGGTACTAGATGAAATTTCATTAAAAATATCTCTCGTGGTAATAATTAATATAAAAATTTATTTGTAATATACATGACATTTTGAGTTAATATAATGATTTACGTTATGAAGTTGAGTATGTAAGAGTATTAAATTTGAAGATTAATTTGTAAGATTCAAAATTATTTCCATTATTGATAAAAAAAAACCAACAAGAAATCTAAAATGTTTATTAATATCTTATTATAAAATACTTTATTTATTATCAATTAGAGCTTATTTATTTTTAATATCAATGAAAAGTGAAACTTAGAATATATGTTCATCAGAATAAAAATGTAAGCCATATTATATATATACTGCAAATTTACAGAAAAGAAATTTAAATAGTTACTTAATATTTTCTTTAAATAATAATAATAATAAAAATAATAATAAATATATAAATAATAAATAAATAAAAATAAAAGATTGTAAATCTTTTAATGATTATTAATCAGACGATAATACTAAAATATAGCATTCACCGTAACTCTAATACCTAACCAATATCAAATGTTAGAGAAGCTAAATAAAATGAACAAAGGATTTATTAAAGCATAATCCATATGAATAATAACATTGGTTTTGCAAAACTTTTATGTGTCTTAATATTATAAGTCCCATATAATATTTAAGATTTATTACATGTATCCCATATTAAAAGAGAGAAATAAAAATCAGGAAAAACTGGTTTATGTTTTGAAGTGCATATTAGTTGCAGCGACAAAAGTATTCTAAACAATATTTTATCCTAAATATACCTTTATCATGGAATATGTATTACAGTGGTATAATAGTTTGAGCAGACGATTCTTTTAGAGACTTTTTTCAAGTCACGTGAGATGTATGTAGGTGAAAGCAACCAATGGGGCACAACTGAAGTCTTTTATTTGTAAACATAAGATGCCTATTAGTCAAAAGAAAATAGAAAATTTGTTTATTTTTATTGCTATGGAAACCAATCTAATTAGCAAGATGATATAGCAAATAAGACAGTTTATTGCGAAATAGAATACTATAAAAATTAGTGAGTGAATTTTTCAAAATGTTAGAATGAATTTAGATTCTATATAGTGGCTTCCAAAAGTGTTTGTACACTTTAAAAATTTGTAAAAAAAAATATTGTAGCTTGGAACTGAATTCGAATGTAAAGTTGAATATTTTTTCATATCATTTTCATACGATTTTGTACAATTTGATTTTTTAAATGTTGAGCTATTTTCTTTTTATAAAAATGAAAATGCAAGAATTCAGATAAAGAGAATTTTACAAAAGTGATCTTACATCGAAATATTTCCGGATGAACCCAAAAGAAAAATTAAGGTCTGTAACTTTTATTTTTATTTTTATTTTTCCATTTTGGTGACTTTTAAAAAATCGTTTGGCTTCAATCTTTGTCTGTTTACATCGTTCTATCCTAATTTATATTTCAAAATGGCTCGTAGTCATAAGGAAACAACGAGCAGCATTTGAAATTTGATTATTTTTCTAAATCAGTTCAAAATAACTCTAAATTAGTAAATTTATCTCCTTCTACGATGCAATGCGTGATAAAACGCTTTAAAGAAGAAAATCGGATCGAAAACAAGGTAAGAAGGTAGAATTAATTTATATTGATCAGAGATTTATAATTAGAAAAGTAAAAAATTCAGATTTTATTGCTGTAAAATACCCTCGGAGTTTACTAAAAGATTTTCTATTTCAATTTAACTTGACACTGTTACATGAGTGCTCAGATTATCATAACTGTATGGTCGTCTTGCCAGAAAAAGAATTTTTTAAGTGGGAAAAATAGAATGGTGAGGCTTTCCTGCTTGAAATCCATGATAAATAAACCCGAAACGTATTGGAACCGTATCTTATTTACAGATGACAACAAATTTAACAATTTTGGTTCAGATGGACAAATAATTATATAGAGTATAAAAAAATAATGATATAATTAATCACAAGAACATAGTTGGAACTCTAAAGCATGATGATCGAGGTGTCCTGGTGTGAGAATGTATTTTGGTATCATTATTAGGTAATTTGGTATTTATTGATTGACATAATGAACTTCACTCTATATTTAAATATTTAAAAAAATTTTAATTATCCGTCTAAAATTTGGACTAGACACAGACTATCAACTTTCACTTCTAGTGTCTCTGTAATTGTCCAAAAATTCTGAAAATGTACCTTAAACGCCAGAATTAAAACTCAATAGAACACATTTGAAGAGAATTGGAAGTTATAATACAAAGAAACGAACGAAAACCGAACTAAAACAGCAATTATAGAAGAATAGAATAATATTGATGCAGAAATCACAAAAATAAAAAACTAGTAAATTCTATGTCCATACATTTAAAAACTGTTGTGAATTTGTATGAAAATTTTTAATGAAAATATTATAATATTTACTATTAAGTAAATATTTTTTTAAGTGTTTGAAGACTTTTGTGGAATAATTTTTTTTTTGTTACTTTTACATTGTTCATCCTCCCCCAAATAGAACTCATTTTTTAAAAATTATACGAAATTATAAATAAATAAATAATTATAAATTTATATATTATTATAAATTATAATTATAAATTTATTATACGAAATAACTATGCTTGATTAAACGAGCCGCTTTATTTTAAAATAGAAATAATTCCAGATATTCAATTATTCTTTGAGATATTTAAAATTTTTAAATTTTTCGAATTATTTTTTAAAATTCGTGATCGTATATTTTTGTTTTTAATTTATAATTAAAACAATATATAACTAAAAATCACTATAAATTCATTTTTTAAATTAAATTGGACAACATAATTTTAATTAAATTGGACATTAAATTAACATTTTCTGTTGCTTTAGCATCGCTAAAGATAATTAAATGATTACTGGAATGAAATGGTTTAAATATTTCAGGCTAAAGAACAATCACTTAAAAATAATAAGTGGAAGGAGAAAGCAATAATAATAATTACATATAACGTGCCAATACTAAATATATTTTTTCATGTATAGTTAAAAATTATATTATATATTGGTGAAAAGGTGACAAAATTTAAAAAGATATTTTAATTATGATTTTAACATTAAATAATAACGAATATGTTATTCGTTATAATTATTTAATAGAATATGTTAAGTATTTTCTTAAAAGTTGCAATTAAAGTAGTCGCCAACGATCTTTTTAAAAGAACAAAAAAACAAGTAATATAAAAAAAAAAAAAAAATTAAGTCAATTCCTACTTTTTTTTCACTCTATTGCAGAAAGTCCTTTATAAATAATTTTCATTCATTTTTTTTATGTTTATCTCGCGCCATTTATTGGTAGATACATGCAACTTAAATTTAAAAAAAAACTAAAATTAATTAATTAAATTTAATGAATGAATTAATATTTGAAAAAACTGTATTCACATACAGTGTCATCCACTACAAGTTCAAAAAAAATGTATTTGAACTTGAATGGATGAATAAAAAATATTTTATGAACGATTGAAAAATTGAACAAAATATATATAGGGAGAGTGTGAGCTAATAGAAGGAATTGAAAATAATAATAATAATAATATTTTTAAAAAATCGTTTGATATAAATTTATTGCACTGAAATGTTAAAACATTGGAAACTAACATCAAATTAAAGTGTTCGTTGCTTATGGCCTAGGGTAAATAACAATTAAAATAGGACATAACCACCATTCAAGGTTCCAGAGAAGGTCGTACTCAAAAGCGCGATGATCCAGTGAATTAACAGCGGCGAGGAGAAAAGAATGCAGTTAAAAAAAGAACGGAGAAAGACTGCCGAGAATCCAAAGACAACATGCCATTTTGAAAGGAGTCTGAAGTATAAATATCCCGTCTTCTAACTCAAGTCTCTCAGTGAGTTCCACGGCTTTTTTGCTGTGAGTTCTGTAGCGATTCTAGAGCAGATATCTACTAACCTAAAATCTTAGTTCTTTGAATTCAGTCTTTGTAATCGCCAAACGTTTTCGGAAGTTCTGTTTTATGCTTTGCTAGACGTGCTACTTAATTAAAATATGAAAGGGAGGATTTATATATAAAAAATTATTGTTTTGTTTTAAGAAATAATTACTCTTATAAATAATTTTAATAGAGATTATTATAAAAATGATCCCTGCAATAGATATATTCTCTCTTTATTTATGGTATGTCAACAAACAAGCCTATCGAAAATTGAAATTAAAAAAAAAGTTATCAAAATCTTTACTTCAAAAAATTAGTTAAAAAGCAGTAAAAATAAACTTTTCATTAATTATTGAAAGATTAATAAAATAAAAATAAAAATTAATTTTTGATTAAAAATATGTCACAACTTTAATGAAAAAATTGGAAATATAAAAGAATGTGTTTACATCAAATTATGAACAATTTTTTGAAATTTATGAATTATACACAACTTTTTCCTAAACTTTTTTTTAAGTATTAAATAAATTTAAAATAAATAAATATTAAATTCAATAAAAAATTAAATAAATGTATTTAATATTTTACTATAATATTTAAATATCACATACATATTTGTTTACATTCAGAATGTTTAAAATCCATTTAAAAGAAAAAAATTTTTCTAAACGACTCTCGAAAATTCATACACTTGAATATTTCAAATAGGGTTTAAATATTTATTTTTAAATAACCTTATAATGTATAATTAATTTTTGGTTTTATGATAGAATAAAAATTTCAAAATTGATTAATAATATTATATAGTTCAAACAATTAGGATTCAGTAAAGGATTATTTATTGCTTAAATCTTTATTTTAATAATTTTGGAACAGTCTTTGTTGGGTTTGTTTACTCATATTTTAATAAAAAAAAATACTTATCTGTAAAGAGTACTTGGCAAATGTTTTCCTATACGAATGACTGGTCTTATAATCTCAAGGAAAAAAAGTAAAAATTCCAAACAGGAAAATAACATCAAGTATTCTATTTAATACGATATTGTTTATTAAATATATTTTTTTCAAATTTTGAAAAAATTAAACAAAAATATTTTTAAGCTTGAATAAATCTCAAAAAAGTTTTTGCATACGATTTAGATTCGCATCAAATTTGTCTGCTTTAAACTAATTATCGATAGTAACATAAGAATACTTTTTAAAATACAGTTTTTCGTATTAAATAAAATCGTCTGTTTAAAATCGTTTGTTTTTAATCGTCTAGTGTTTATTTACATAATAAGAATATGTATAATAAATTCAGGCAAAAATACATCGTTCAAAATTCTCAAGTTGATTATTAATTCGCACTTAAAAAGGTTATAATACTGAAAATTTAATCAAGTACTTAATTTAAGTGATTCAAATGTTTTTTCTAATACAAAATCTTGTAAAAGGAAAAAAAACACTGATATGGTCGAGTGGCAAGGAAAAATTTTTTCATTAGTCTAAAAAATCGAAAACTTCAAATTTCATCTACCAGAAGTATGAAAAAATTATTTTTACAATGCTATATTTGCTAATCAAAGCAAATGATATCATGAGTTCTGGTAAGATTTTGTTTTTTTACCAAAATAAAAAATAAAATATTGTTTAAGTCACTTTTTGATAAGTTTTAAATGAATACTATGCATTTATTACATTTGAATAAACAAAACTTAGAGATTATTTTAGAGCTACGCTAAACGAATAATAATTTGATAACGCATGATGAAGTATATAACCTTAAGAAAAGCTATTGAAATAGTTAAAAAAAACCAATATTCCTATTATTTTAATTGAACATCATTGTTTAAAATCTATCATTTTTATTGCACCCGTATTCCTCGTATCGTTTATATACTGCATCTGAACCATAAATTTTATTTCTCAGTTCTCGCATTGTATTGCTGAATTTTAACACTCAACCAAAAAGCCAAATCTGTTTAAGTATTTAAAAATATTTTATTTGGCATTAAAGCCTTATTAATAACTTTGTAGTTATGAAGCATTATATACCAGTATTAGAATACTTTTTTACTTTTAATTCAATAATAGAAACTTAAATCAATGTTATGAATACATTCTTCAACAAACACTCATAATTAAAAGACAACGAAATAAAGATTCTGTTACACACATTTTTTACTTAGCTTGAAAATACTACTGGATATGCATGGCATTAAAAATTTTTACACAATGAATATATCATCATCCTTTTTAGAATATCGAATGAAACCCTCCCTGTTTTTCCAGAATTCTTCTCTTTCTGCAACGAATTTGTGCAGGTCTTTAGCGATCTTCAGAGCTCTTGTAGTATATGACGTCTTAGCTCGTTTTAGTCCTATAAGAAAAGTTCGAAAAAAAAATTGTTAATCAAGCAAACAAGATTTTAAATTTTTCTCTTTTTCTGTCTTTGCTAATATTTTTCTTAAGAATGTAATAGTGTTTACTTGGGAAGTAACTTGAAAACTCATATGATTAAACCAGTAAAACCTTACAGTACTATATATTTTTACATTAACTTAACTAATGGAGCCGAGGTTAGCGCCAGTCAATTCTTTCAGCGTGGCGCCATCTGGTGGTGGCAGTGAAACAATACGGTTTTTATTTAATTAAAAAAACAGCTAATAATAATACTTTTGTAATTTTTCGATATGAATCAGACATAGAAATAATAAATTCAAATAAAAAATTGACTTCTAAATTATTACAGTTTCGAAGTTTTGGGAAATGCAAACAGACATCAGTCAAATCTCTAGACAGAGATGACATATTAATTAATGGTGATTTCAACACTCTTCATTATTTTTGTTTGTTTTTTCAATATTGGCAAATTAAGTAACATTGAATTCATCAATACTTATCTTTTTTACATAAAACAGCATCGTGTATAAAATTTAAATACGATAAATATTTAATAAAAGGTTTTTTTTCTTATCCCACTTGGTTGACAGTAACATCTAGACCCAGCCCAAGAACCGATGTGGTCTCATGGAAAGTGCCACAGGCTTCGGGTTCGAGTCCTGGAGATGCCGTGGATGTTTGTAGCTCTTCGGAATCCACTTTAAACTGTAGTTCCCGGTCTAATATGACTGTAGAGAGTTGGGCTGACAATCCTGTACAATCCCATAAAAAGAAAACATCTCCTGTCTCTTGGCCCACCATGGGTCTGTTGTGCGAATGGTGGAGAAATGAAGAAGAAGAATGATGATGAAGAAATGGAATGTTGAAGAAAAAATTTCCTGATATGGTAGCATAGCGAACACCACTATGGTGGATCAAAGTTGTTGCCTCATAGAAGTGGTGGTTCTTTTGTTATGTGGTGAACAAGCTTGTGAGTTAATCTTGCGACGTGTAATAGCATATAATTAATAACTATTTGAAAACTAAAATTGATAATGTCATTAATTTTAGATTGCAAATAACTAATTCTTATGTGCTTTAAATGGTGATCATACGTGCTTTTTTGGTATTTGCAATTCACACGTACTCACCTTTATTTTTCAAAATGCTTTCCAAAAACATTTTATCCTCCTCAAGAGCGGCTGTAATTTTCGGGCCAATGCAGCTCACAGGCTTCTGTTTTTCTGCACTTATTTTTTTACTCATTGCCAGTCTGAGATTCCTGTCCGATTTGGTTTTCCGAACAGGTTTTCGATCATCATCTTCGGATATATCTCCTACTGAACTCGAAAGACTTACAGCAGAAGTATCATCTGAAGAATCGTCACTTTCTAAAATGCCGCCTAAATAAAATTATCGTATTATCATTAGCCTTATTTATATATACAGAACTCTATTTACAATGAAATTAAAATTAAAGATAAAAATTAGATACACAAGTGCAGTTAACTCCCAGGACGGAGATTTTCAGTTCTCGAGTTCTCGTGCCTACGACAAATCTAATGCACCCGGTCTGCAGCAGACCTTAACTATCACACTGAGTGATTCACGAAACCACAAGGGTCTCACTTTGGAAACAGGCGGAAACTCCGGCCTGGTCAGTCACTTTCAGAAAAAGAGAAAAACACTTTTTATCGACTCGTCGCAGAACTCCCTTGTTTTTCTCCAAAAACCTCGCTTTAAGAAAATCCTTCAATAGGGAAGAGGGATTAAGCTTTCCTCACTTCTTTTTGAGGTAGTAGACATTTTCTCAGCCCGTGGTCTATCTTCCATCACGATGCAGCAACTCATGATGTAGTCCATATTCCTTCTGTAATTGTTTCGATCTGTGAAGTTCGTACAGATTGTCGCTCATTTCACGAGGTCTCTTAATCCATGACACCGAATATCTGCTATCAGATTTGGGTGACAGGTTGTTCTCATTAGTACAAAACACTAATTGCATGCAATATAAATTTCCACAATGCTGCCTATCTGCTGTCAAATTTGAGTGATAGGTTGTTATGTACTTGTCAAAGAATATATATTCCTCTCTCCTGGGAAAGAAATGCCGCAACTCTTCTTGTGGGAAAAATGCTACAACACCCTTGTGGTATGCTACAACGTTGGATCTGTTACAGACGCCGTTTTAGAAGGCGAATAATTTCAGGTCATAGTGCTCAGCCTTCGAAAACAACAGTGTACTGAAAATAAATCCTGATATAAAATAATTAAACTTACTCGAAATATTCAAATTGGAATCCGATTTCAGAGACGGAGATGGATAATTTTTTTCCATGTCGCATGCAAAATTCTCCAATCTTATTTCCGAAACAGTGAGTTTGGTGGGAGACTTCTTGCGGCTGCCTACGGCTGTTTTTGGTCTAGGTTTTGAGTTTTTATGGGACTGGTGACTAACATTCCCACAGACCGTTTCATCCTCATCATCATCGTCCAGCTGCCGAACAATGTCGTCTAACCATTCTTTCGAACTGGGAAGTTTGGTAGGAGATTTACTTCGCATTCCTATGGCTGTACCGGGTCTGCTTTTTTGCTTCTTAATGGACTGGCGACTGACTGTTTCGCTCGTTCTTTCTTTGTCAAGCTTGCCAGTGTTGGTGTTCAGCCAGTCTTCCGAACCGGCGAGTTTGGCGGGAGATTTGTTGCGTTTTGCAATGCCTGTCCTGGGTCTTCGTTTTGCACTCTTGCTACTTTCGTATGTTGTCCTCGCTTCAGAAGTGGACTGAAATACAAGTAGTCAATTAGATTTTAAGATAGGCCATAAAATTGAAACTTAAAAATTATATTACGTTATAAATACACTGGTGTCCAAAAGTTAAGCATAATTGATAATTATGTGAATAAAGAAAGAACTGTAAATCAGAATGGCGGGAAGCGTGATATGCGAGTGTAAAATGGTTATAAAATAAGAAAGCAAATCAAAAGAACGATAATAATTAATTTTATTATCCAAAGTAGCAGTTTGAAAGAAAACTAAGCATAGCAAGGGTTCACACTTTAAAGAAAAAATGAAAGAAAACATTAAATAAAATTCTGATGCTGCAGTTTAATAAGGCGTGTGGTCACCTCTGACAGCCAGGCACGCTGCACAGCGATTTACCATACTTGCTATACGATGATGAATGAGTTGTGGGCTCAAACGGTTCCAAGCTTCTTGGAGAGCTCTCTTCAGTTCTGTAACGGAGCTTGGTGGGTGCGAAAGGGCTGCAGTTTGTCTCCCGAGCATATCCCATACATGCTCGATAGGATTTAAATCAGGGGAGTTCGCAGGCCACGGCATGCGCTGGATGTTTTCCGTTTCAAGGAAGTTATCAACCAGCACCGATCGGTGACATGGCGCATTATCATCCATGAATATGAAGTCAGGACCGACAGCACCTCGAAACAAGCGAACATAAGGCTCAAAAACTTCGTCTCTGTGTCTTTGACCAGTCACAGACCCCGTGTCAAAGAAATGGAGGTCTGTGCGGCCGTCCATACCATTATGCCATGCCAATACCATTACTTCCCTTGATGGAAAATGATGTCTTTCCGTTATGTTCCTTGGTTCAAAACGTGTTCCACGTTCTCTCCATATCGTTATCCGACGAGAATCACTACTCAGACTAAACCGGGACTCGTCACTGAACATTACATTGGCCCACTCTCCCACACTCCAATGTTGATGTTTCAAATTCCAGTTCAAACGAGCGCGTTGATGCGCAGACGTGAGGGGAATGCAAACTGCTGGTCTTCTGGCATACAGGCCAGCATGATTGAATCTCCTGTAAACAGTTTGTCTTGAAATTCGTATTCCTGTGGCGACTGTAAACGCCGAACCCAGTGCTCTGGCAGTACTGTCCCTCTGACGTCGCGCACTTATTACCAGATATCGGTCTTGGCTAGGGGTTGTGACTCTTGGTCGACCTGATACTGGTTGTTGGGTAACATCTCCCGTTCTTTGAAACCTCTGCCACAGTCTTGAGATCACAGACTGGTCCACATTCAAAATTTGAGACACTTCGGTTTGTGATCGTCCGGATTCCAGCATTCCAACGATTCTTCCTTTCGCAAACATGTCCAATTTGCGTCTTTGTGCCATCATTCACCTTGTTTGATGGTTAACAACGTTCCTTCGCACAGCAGTTGCACGAAACTTGTCTGAACTGCCTATGCTGCGTGAATCGGTTTCTCTGCGTTCTGACATGCGCAGGTGTTTCGCGCAGGACGTAGTCGACTGAAAAGTTTTGCATAAACCCAATGTTTCTTCTTCACCCAATTAATATCCGCAAGAAATTTGGAATAATTTTACGAATATTTACTCCATGTTTTTCGCATTTTACGATTTATGCTTAACTTTTGGACACCAGTGTATATATTTATTTATCCCAATAGGAAAACGTTTACGTATTTGGCCCATGAATCCGGAAATTTTTAGCCACTCATAAAGGATTTAAAAGTAGTATTAGGTCATGTGGGGCTTGATGGCCGAATACGTAAGCGTTTTCCTATTGGGACTAGAGCTCGGTGCCACAGATCCCTATCCAACTAGAGCTCGGTGCCACAGATCCCTATCCGACTAGAGCTCGGTACCACAGGCTTCGGGTACAAGATGCGGTGCCACAGATGTTTGTAGTGGATCGGAATGACTTTAAACCGTAGGTCCCGGTCTAATAGGAACTGTTGAGCGTAGGGCTGAAAATCCTATCCCGTAAAAAGAAACCATCTCCTGTCTCGAAATCTGCCAATAGGCAGACGGCCTTATCCCCCCTGGGGCTGTTGTACGAATGAAGAAGATTAGGTCATGTCTAACACACTTAAATATAGCCAAAAGTTGGCTTAGATTATATTTATTCTAATTGGCTTAGAATAAATATAGCCAAACAACAGATGGGAATGTTCTTATCAACATCATTTCTCTACTAAATGTACCTTCTAGCTTACAAATTCATCGCACTTATTACGGACGCAAACACAAGAGTTTTTACTTCGGCTCGTTTGATAAGCTGCAAATTTAGCTCCTTTTATTCAGAAACCCCACTTCAATGATTCATTAAAAATATTTTTAATTTATATAATAAAATAATATTTTTTGTCTAAATCAGATAGATTCCATTTCCAGTCGTACTGTACAATAAATTTAAATAAAAATTAAAGTCTAAACTCGCAAATTAACAAAGTTTAAGCTGATACTTTGTTATCTCTCTTGGAATGGTCTGATAATTATCGCGTCGGTCTTTTGAGCAGAAGTTCGGTTCATAATAGGACAAGAGTCATCGAACAATATTTACACCAGATATTGTCTTCTTTATTGGAGCAAGAGCCCCATGCTGGGTCGAGGCCGCCTGCCTGCTGGCAGATATCGAGATAGGAGATGTTTTCTTTTTACGGGGTAGGGTTTTTATCCCAACAGTCTTATTAGACTGTTTTAGACACAACAGTATTTACAGTTAAAATGGATTCCGATCCACTAAACATCCATGGCACCGAACGCCATAGCGCTAGTCAGCCATCAGTTCAATTACACCAGATATAGGCACGTTTAATCTGTAGTCCAGGATATCAGTCTTTAACAGTCAACGACTTTTTTTATTTATTTTTTTAAAAAATAATATGACTGAGAAGGAGGTATAATTGATTTAAATAAGAAATATTATTTTGTTGTACAAATTAAAAAATAATTTGATGGCATAAGCAGTTGGCGCGTTGGGTTACTGAATCAAGGAAGCTAGATTCGACGTCTGTCAAACTAACCGAAAACTAAGTACACGTATTTATGCCAGGAATAAACACGATAGATACTTACAAGTCCGTTAGGTTAGAAGAGAGGAGAGGACTGTTTGAATATTCCTTCTTGACACTTTTAAAAATGTCCGTTCCAAATTGAATTGGTACTAGAGACCTAATCAAACCTAAACATTGACCTAATCAAACTTGATGATAATTTGTAAAGTAGCTAAAAGCTCATGGGTAAGTTGTGCAAACCCGCCTATGGTGCTGTTGGTTGCATTCGTTGTAAATTACGGTGCAAACAGAGATTAAAAATTGGTCTTTCAGCATTTTCATTAGTACTCGTCAGTAAGTGTACGAGTTCATGGATCAAACATCAAGATGCTCAAATACTGCATAATATCCACAATAGATTAAAAAAATAACTACAACCGGTGTCATGCCCATGCAACTTTAGCATGAAACTTTTTGTTTTATTATTATCTTTTTGTTTTCCTCATTCAAGAATTAAGAAATGATTCCTAATTAACTGTCACTTGAAAAATAAGCTGAGGAACACTCCCTTAACCTCTCGTGACTCTTAACGCCATATATCGGAGTAGCCATATTAGAGACATGTGAATATTAGGTGAACATTATAGTTTGATCCCCGCCCTCAAAAAAGAGTTATGCTGTCCTTTTAACTATATTCTTTGTATTGTTTAATGGTTTTTGTTCCATTGAGTATCAAATAGTTACTTGAGTCAAGTTGCCCCTTTACAAATGCAATATTATATTGATGCCCATGTTTGGCTGTACTTGTTCATTGCAAGATATTCAAACTAAACTGAACAGCTTTGTCAAAAAATTTTGTAAAACAATAATTGTTTAATGTCTTGATTTCATTAAAAATAATTAATACATAAAGTTAGTCAGGGTTAAATCTTAAGAATATATCAATATAAAATACCATATAATATTATGGTATTTTTAAATAAAAAATTTTACCGTCATTTTCAATTCCAGTCTTGTTTTGTACGCTTTCCTTCTAACGTGCGCTGTCGTCGGTCTTCTAGAGAGAGACTTGTTGATGTCTTCTCCGTAAGAAAACACTGAGGAAGACTTATCTGATAAGGAAGAATATTTTGATGGATGCAAATGGCGACTGGAAATAGTCGTGGCGCTTTTGGGCAGGGAACCACTTGGAGAGAAAGAAGTCGGTCTTTCTTTGGCCTGAAATCAATAACATCTTAAATTAACTTCCATTTAAAAAATTTTTGAAATATATAGTCAGCAATTATTAAAAAAAAAATTACATATAAGTAGCATTTGTAAAAGGTCTTTTCCACATTAGAGCGAAAGTTTAATCAAATAGGATGAAACACGAAATGCATGTAGATTTTTCTGTAAGGATATGAAGAATTATCACTCGGTCTGGTGTCGAATTTTGATCAAACATCAAAGGAATTATTAAATTCCAACAGACGCATACAATGAGACAGACTTTTTTTTTTATATAAGATGCATGATCAAAAAAATGCTGCCTAGGTAATAAGGAAATTTTGATAATCGATTTTATAATAGCCAAGGCATGACTCATGGCTCAGTGGCAACGTGCGCCGCTGGTGAGCATTAGAGCGTACGTTCCATCCACTGGCGTCATTATTGCAGACACTATTTCAAAAAATGAGGAGAATCGATGGCGCTTGTAATGTTCGGCATCTTGCTTCGTGAGTCGGACTACCTGGTGGGAGTTTTTCCGGATTTTCTCCCATACGATAAGCAAATGCGGGGTAGTTCCCCCTTAAAAAATCCTCCCGTAAGACACTGCCCTCCTTCTTCAGCATCGCGAGGTCAAGTCAGACTTCTACCTACGGGTGCTCCATCACAACAGAAGCTGCTCCCCTGCATTCGCTCCTTCCAAGAAACCACATGGGTTCTTGAATTTGGTCTAGATGTTGCTGTCTACTACGCGGGCTAAAAAACAACAACGTAAACATTGTCATTAAATTACATACAGCTTTTTTCGAAGTTAAAAAAGTTTGATAAGTTTGACTTTTCTTAAAGTTTGATAAGTCATATAATTTCTAACAGGAAACCTCAATGAAAATTTTATTCAAAATATTTTATTTTATTTAAAAATTAATTAGGACGCATTGTTATGTTTCCAAGATTTCACAGTGAATCCGCACATGAATCTTTTGATTTATTTCTAAAATGACTCACCGATTTGCTCCTCTTTGATTTAAACTTCAACCGTTTGCCGTTCAGTGTTGCATCACGATAAGCTGCAATGAAATACATACTACATTTCACTGGGATTTCACTCAAAATAGTCGTGCTGATTAAACGTTTAAAATATTGAATTCAAAAATCTTTAAATTATTCTGTTAACTAATAAACACATTAAAACAATTCTGAAAAATTAATTTTACATTTTTTTTTTAAAAATTAATAACAAGCATAGTGCAAGTTTCAAATTTGATCACAAAATTTGCAGACTTAATTTAAAAAAAAATAGAATGGGATTTAGTAGATTATGTCACTCATTCTAGTTTTTTTGCATTGCTGGATATTTTGACCTGAAGTCATTTGCCTTTACAAGGACAGATGTACAGCAGATTCAGCGTTACCAAGGATTTTATTGATACACTACCAGCTTTTTGCCACTATAATTTACAAAGAACTTTAGCAATGATGGCATCATGTAGATTCGCACCTTCTTCCAGTGAAAGGGAAAGTTTTTTTCACCTACGGATCGTGTATATTCCCAGACATTGACAAGGAAACTTTGGATTTGTCATCACTTATCGGGTTTCGAGCCAATCCCTTTGGTTCAGAAACCCAGCACTCTATTCTATCAGGCAGCAGCGACATGGCCAGTTGGCTAGCTGTCTGGCCTTTGGTACCACAGGCTTCAGATTCGAATCCTGGCAGTGGCATGGATGTTTGTGAGTGGTTCGGAATCCACGTTAAACTATAGGCCCCGGTCTATTTAGCCCAAAGTGTGCAAAAAATGGCCATAGAACAACAAACCAAACCAGGGAGCGGCCAATTCTTCCTCCCTCATTGTAAATTGTTCTATTTTAAAATATATAGACACAACCAGTTACAACAATATGTTAGCTACTATACTAGCAGCTCGTTGTGTCAGGATGGAATACTCTCTTTTTAATAATACTAATCTTTTTATTTACACTATGAATACATACATACACTTGGCACCCTGTGCCACTTCTACAATACTATTGATATCTAAAAACCAAAGCCGGTCCCTGACCGTCTGTTTTTATTTGACGCTCCTAGCGTTCACCTCGTGGTCTCGAGATCTCACCGCAACTGCCACTTACCGCATTGGACCACAGTTACTGGTCACAGTTACCAGTTATAACCGCGACCTCTCGCGGCGGTTATAATTAAACCTTACAAATACAATAACCACAAACAATCCTTATAAAAAATGTGAAGGCCTCCAAGGTGTAAATCATAATCCTCACATGATCATACACTTCATATGATTTTTACTTTGTTGTTCATCATATACGTTGAATGCTTGGCGATTTTTGGCAACAATCTTTACTGTTGGCTGTTACTACTTTATGCTGTTGATTTGTTGCTCTAAGATCATTTTGTGCTCAGTTTGGTCTAATTAGACCGGGACCTACAGTTAAGTGTGGATTTCGAACCACTCACATATATCCATGACATCGCCAGGATTCGAACGTGAACCCTGTGATACAAAAGGCCAGAGCGATAGCCAATTGGTCTTCAGGCCACATACTGTTGGCGCGAAGAGAAAAAATGGTCTACTATCATTACAACGATTTTCAAAAACAATAATTCCTTTTTTTAACTGTAAATAAATGTAAATTTAATTTTACTAAATGTTTAATATTTATATACTATTAATAAATTTTATTGTGTAATATTCCCCAAAAGAATGATTAAAAAATAAAATATTCGTTTATGTGAATTTTTCGCAATGTTTTAATATATTTCATACAAAATGATTCCAAAGTTATAAGCAAAATAACAATTCTTAAATCTTTTTGTCGTTAGTAAGCACATAGTAAAATAAATGCATGACAGGAGAAGAATTTCAGGCATTTCTCGGAATTTACAGACACGCTTCGTAACATATTTACTATTTCTAAACAATTGTGGGGAATAGAAGCCAAGTGGCAATACAGCGCCAACTCTGGCTGCCAAGGACGGAAAATGTTTACCCAACTTTCCGTTCCTTTAGAATAGGGGGACGCTCTCTATTTTACTACTACTCTATGTATTAACAACATCATTCTTCAATGTTTCACGCAATTCATTCAATGTTTCTGGACAACTTGTGTAAATCCTTTCTTAATCCAGGATCAAGGAGTTTTGGTTCAATACAATATTAATTTTATTAGTTATTTTGCTACTTTAATAAATCTACTCGAAATTACAATACTTTAGAATCACCTGAAATCTCATCGAGCGCCATTCGAATTTTGTGCACTCCCCGGATGCATTCGGTGTTGTTGGGACGCAGGCGCCTTCCCTCCACGAAGCACAGCATGGCTCTTTCCAAGTCCCAAAGCGAGTACAGGATCTCGCCCTTCAGAAGCAAGGCCTTGGAAAAAAAATGAATTGGTATTTGAACATCAAGTTAGTCAAGAGAAAGCTCCCTCCCAGATTCTTAAGACACACTTTGTTGCTTTAAAAGAAAGTGGATTTTTACTTCAGCAAGAGATATCACTCCAGAAACATTATTAGAGAGTTTTTGCATACCGTACGTTAGGTTACCGTAGGACGTCCGTTAGCTTTTCTCCTAGCGCGCATGCTCAGTTTCCTATGAGCATGCGTTCTAGGGAGAAAAAGCTAACGGACGTCCTACGGTAACCTAACGTACGGTATGCAAAAACTCTCTATTATTGTGTAAATTTTCCTTTATTTTGCAATGCAAATTTTGTTAGAATACGTACGCGAATGTATATTCCTTCTTGAAACGTTTGGTTCTTCCCATGCACTTTTAGACGAATGTGCAGCTTCAAACAGTCAACATTCGAACTATATTTCCCACATTTTTTAAAATGTCATATTTATGTTTCTAGTACTAGTGGATCCCTGGACACTGTGACATTTTAGGTAATTATCAGGCAGATTTGCTGACTAAGAAGGGCATACAGATAGTCCAGCAGCCTAATATTTGCAAGTCCTTTCATTCTGTGAAACTTTATATCAAAAATCAAATGAGACTTAGATCCAAGGCATTGCTCACTGCGTTTCTCCTCGAAGAGTTGGAAGAACAATCTGAAACAGGGTATTTTGGACAAATCTCGTGAAAAAGCTGTCGAGAAATTTCAGACTTGCAGTGGGCTATGACTGTTTGGCGAGCCATCTGCACCCCATTGACATTTTTGGTAGCCCAAATTGCCCGCTCTGTGGGAAAGACGAGGTCATGGACAGGCACCCTATAGTAGGACGCCTGACCGTGCGTTGGGACTCCGAGGTGAAAAGCTATTGGAATGATAGAACTTTGGCAATGAGACATTGACTTTTTTCTCCTATTGTTTTCATTTTTCTTTTATGTGTTTTACATTGTTTTGATCTCGTAAATGTTTATCATTTTCTTTTGCCATTGGAAATAAAAAAAATATCCTTGAAAGAGGCATATTAAATGTGTCCAGCGAATGTGTACGGTAAGCATCACATTAAATATCTGCATACCAATGCTGCTTAGGCCTACAGACTCTCACCCGAAAGGGAAGTATATTCCACGCATCCCGCGTAAACTTGAGCATGGGTTTTTCAGCTTAGAAGTAGAGTCCTTCCACAAATCTAGAATTCTGTGTCTTTAAATGTGTTAAATATTGCATGCGTGTGATCTGTGCGTGTGTCAATAAAGTTGTGAGTTCTCCAACCTGTGCCTCAAATATTTCAACCAACCACACCCAGTTATACTCGAACAACAGTTTCCCAACCTGCATACTACGGTGGGAGTTTTCCACTATACCACACGCAAATGCGGGACAATTATCCCTAAAATTCTTCTTGGAAGCCAATGCCCTACCTTCATCATGATATATTTAAGTGGAGTACGGCATGAGATCCCTTTTATGCCCCATCCAAAAAAAAAAAAAAAAATACTTCTAATACTTGATACAAGACTTCACTTACTTGGAAGTATTTAGGATCTAACGCCAGCACTTCATCCACACGTTTTAAAGCGACCTCTGGTTGCAACATCTTAAAGTAGCACAGACTTCTTTCTGTCAGCCACTCTTTACGCTCTGGATCCACTTGGAGAGCCTGCAATTGCATAAATGTAGAAGTATGTTCATTGTTTTCAACCGTTTTTTTTTTTTTTTTTTCCTTTTCTTTTCAATTCGATTCCTTTTTTAACGTGCACGTAAATAATAATATATCAATATGACAGCGGTCGAAAAAATAAAATGAATATCTTACATGCCATGGTGCCATGGATATTTATAGGGGTTCGGAATACACTTTAAACCGTAGGTATCGGTCTAATAGGACTGTAGAGCGTTAGGCGTAGGGCCGACAACCCTACCCCGTAAAAAAGACAACATCTCCTGTCTCGAAATCTGCCAGTAGGCAGATGTCCTTGGTCCATCATACGGCTGTTGCGCCACTGATGATGATATGGATCTACACTATCTGGAAGAAAGTGACGGGACACCCCTCGAAAAGTAGAAAAGTCGACAATACAGCTGACACATGCACAATAATGGGTATCACGTGTCAGCCATATCCTATAAATACTCTGTGGAGTCGACTAGAGTTGTTTTTTGTCAAGATGCCGCCACGGGAAGAGTTGTCTGAGTTCAAGAAAAGTGTGTTGGTTGGATTGCATCTTGCCAAGGTGTCAATTAGGGAGATATCCCGTCTCCGTAACAGCACAAAATCAACTGTAGCACGTGTTGGGTGTCGCTACAAGACTGAGGGACACTGTCAGAACAAACCCCGAAGTGGACGACCTACAGTTCTCACCAGCAGGGACCGGCGGGTGATCGGCAGGGAGATTCAAAGTAACCGTCAAACATCCATGGATAACATCGCTAATGAGTTTAGACAAGCCACAGGTGTGGCCATTTCGACCAAGACTCTTCGTATCGAGGCCTATAAGTTAGGTTACACTGGACGTTCGGCGGCCCATAAGCCTTTGATTACGAAAACCAACAAGAAAGCGCGCCTTCGATGGGCCAAAGACCACCGTACTTGGACTCTGGATGACTGGAAACGCGTCCTTTGCAGTGATGAGTCATGATTCATCCTTTTCCGTTCCGATGGACGTGTTTGGGTATGGCGTTTACCAGGAGAACGCCTTTTGCCCGAATGTGTCGTCCCAACTGTAAAGTTTGATGGAGGAGGATTGATGGTATGGGCCTGTTTCTCCTGATATGGGGCTGGCCCACTGGTGAAGGTTGATGGTGCAATGAATGCCGATAGATACTGTGATATTCTTGACAATCATGTCCTTCCTACCTTGTGGGCAACGTACGGTATAGATGATTGCTGGTATCAAGACGACAACGCAACATGCCATGTTGCAAGGATGACTCTTGATTGGTATGTGAACAACAACGTTAAACGCATGGAGTGGCCGGCGCAGAGCCCTGATCTTAACCCAATTGAACATCTCTGGGACGAATTGGACCGTCGGTTGAGGGCCTGCACCCCACTCCCCAAAAGCAAGCCTGAACTATGGAACTTCCTGTTAAACATTTGGAAGGAAATTCCTCTTGCCACTATGGCTAATTTAGTGGAAAGCATGCCCAGAAGGGTTGCAGCTGTGATCGCAGCCAAAGGAGGCCCTACCTCTTATTAATTTTAATAAATATGGGTTTATTTCGTTATAGTGTCGTGTCCCGACACTTTCTTCTATTTACCTAATTTGTACTTTAACCCCTTGAATGATTACTTCGTTAATATTCCAATGTTAAACTTCAATTTAACTCTTTTGATGGATCACCCCGGGTATATTCGTATCTTTTAGAAACAGCACGAGTAAATTTGTTCGAAAATTAATTTATTCTGAACTAAAGGGAGAATTTTGGGCTACCTCATATACTAAAGTAAACATGAGTTCACTTCTTCTTCATTGGAGCAACAACCCCATGGTGTGTTAAGGCAGTCTGCCGACTGGTATATTTTGGGACGGGGGATGTTTCCTTTTTATGGGGTAGGGCTGTCAACAATACGCTCAATGCTCTACAGTCATATTAGACCGAGACCTACGGTTTAAAATGGATTCCGAACCACTACAAACATCCATGGAACCCTGCGACTTGAAATCGAAGTCTGTGGCACCGAGCACCAGAGCGCTAGTCACTCTGACATCAGGCCCGATCACAATTCTAGCGATGTAAAGTTTTGATTTTTATAAGAAAAATTGCATCTGTAAAAAAAAAAGTTCCTTTAATGGGTTCAAGATTATAACTTTTCTGCCGGTAAGCTAAAAAGTCATCTTTAATCATTCTGTACAGCCTGATACTTAGGTATCTGGCATGCAGGCCATGGCCTTATCAGATACCATTCATGCAGGCCATGGCCTGGCCTGATGCATGGTATCTGGCAAGTATCTGGCTTCGTTGACTGAAGTTTGATTTTCGCTGGTTACATCCACTGCCTTTAAAACTAGTAGACTCATTGTAGACCGTCTCGCATTGAGTCAACTATCTAGTGAGAGTTTTCCGGATATTTTTTTCCATATGATATTATAAAGCAGATTGTTAGTTAGCTTTTAAAATCCTTTTGTAAAGTATTTAACATTGATGTTATTATCTCCATAAATTTGACAACAAATTAGGAGATTTGCATTCAGATAATGCAAAAGCAACTGAATAACATCCTCTTATTTTAACTTACCTATCGAGGAAAGAGCTATAGAGCACAATATGTAAAACCAATTTTCCTCATAAAATCTTCTCAATCTTTCTTAACTGTTAGCATTTTAAACACATCGTTGTACATCTTAGATTTTTAATGTAATTAAATTAGGTTATTTTAGGTTAATTAACCAGATAAGTTAAGTTATTCTAAATCAATATACTTTTTTTTTCAGGGGTGGAAGGAGGATTCGGAAGGAAAATCTTATATAGTTTTGTTTGGATTAGGTTTGATTTATCGCTCTGCGGTCCTTTTCTGTACACTTTGGGCTAATTAGACCGGGACTTACAGTTTAACGTGGATTCCGAATCACTCACAGACGTCCATCCAGCCAGACCTGAAGCTTGTAGTACCAACGGCCAGAGCGCTAGCCAATTGGCCTTCAGAACGCTGGATTAGATTTGAAGTAGTTATTTCACATCAAATTTGTGTTTTATAAAAAGCTTCTCGTATATTTCATAAGCAATAAGTTATTAAAATTGAATTTTTTACATATTGTGAGTGAGTAGCAAATTTTGCAGTGTCTAAAATTTACCAAATAAGACTAGCAAGTCTCACCTGATTTATGAACACAATCGCCTCTTTGTACCTGCCCTGATGCACGAGGAATTTAGCTTGCTGGAAATAAATCGCAGCGTTTCTGGCTTCAGGGGTTTTCCGAAAAATTTCAACTGCTTTCT
The DNA here is from genome assembly GCA_021605075.1 of Caerostris darwini. Lineage (NCBI taxonomy): Eukaryota > Metazoa > Arthropoda > Arachnida > Araneae > Araneidae > Caerostris > Caerostris darwini. Next base: position 153,382 of record BPLQ01012349.1, on the reverse strand, counting down.
TCCGATCCAGCGACTCTTTGATGTCCTTCGTGCCAATCACCACCATGGCAGCTCTGGCCTTGTCGGTGAACACCTCTTCCGGACGAACATCTTTTTTTTCCTCTTCGTCACCATAGTCGGCAGAATCCACGCTCAGAATCTTCGTCAACTGTGACTCGGCATCGGCGAAAAAACTCATCCGACGACTGTCCTCGCTGATGACACTCACACTCCCAACTTGAAGACTTCCTCTGTGATCCTGAGGACCGGGACCGACTTTTAGTTTGGATATCTCTTTCCATTTGGGAGTCGAGTCTATGGTGACTTTGCGAAAGTCTTCACTGACGCTCTCCACCTCAGAAAGCTGCACCGTCAGCATAGTGTCTTTTAACTCCAAGTCTTCAATTCCAACTAATACTAGTTTTTACATCTTTTGGCACTCATATCCACACATGAAATTCTTGTTTAATTTACACTTTAATCGAATTTCTTCTACAAAAAATGTATGCTTGGATCTTGAATCAGTGATTTTAAGATCTTCCTATTATTAAACATAAGATCTTCAATGTCCTCAACAATGCTAGTTCATATGGTTGAATAATACTTTCAATCCTCAAAAAAATTAATTTTGTAGTTCTGATAAAGAGTTTTTTAAACTTGCAAATTGTCTTTTCCGAGTGATTTTTATTCCATAAATCCATTAAACATTACCATTTGAAATGTTTGACTTTTATAATTTGATAAACGTACTCTCAACAATGATAAAAGAAGCAAAATTGCTTGAATATATACTTCAGCGGCCATCGACATTTTTGTTACCGATATCAATACTGCTTGAAACAGATAGCTAATTTCTCTGTTTCGGTTTTTGTCTTTGTTACCAAGGCGACTGAAGATGACACGATAGTTCAATCACGAAAACTTCCGCAAATGGTATTATTCGAATATTTTAACACACGGAAATGATGAGATGTTCGTGCAATTTTACGATACAGTTTTTTTTTTTTTTTTTAATCCTTGTTAAATGTGTTTTTAATATTAAAAATTATCTCCCTTTATGTACTGGAAGATATATTCACAGATTTAATTAACATGCAAAATTGTAAAAATAATTTATTTGCTACATTCATATCGACAAGTATTGTCTAATTTCTGTGATACCATTTATGATTTCTAATTTATATTTATGACATTAAATAAAATTGAGTCATTCTAAAAAAATAATCGAAATTCGTTACAGACAAGAAATTCTTTTCCACAATGGAATTATGAAAACATAAATAAAATTTATTAATATTTATCAAGAGGCCTGATGGCCGAGTAACTGGCACTCGGTGCCGCAGGCTCGGTTCGGGTTCGAGTCTCGGTGGTGTCATGAATGTTTGTAGTGGTTCGGAAACCATATTAACTTTAATTCAAACAACGTTTAATGGATTTATGAAATAAAAATCATTCGAAAAGACAATTTGCATGTTTAAAGAACTTCTTTTCAGAACACAAAACTAACTTCTTCGAAAGTTATTCAACCAAATGAACTGGGATTGATGATGACATTGAAGATCTATATATGGCTTAATAATATAAAAATCTTTACGTAGGTTCCAATCTTATATGAAACCTACCCTCGTCATATGAACCCTACTCTGTAAAAAGAAAACATCTCATGTTTTGGAATCTGCCATCATGGGGCTGTTGCGTATTGAAAAAGAATATTCATTAACAAACTTTTATACATAACAATAGCATTTACTGCATTCATATAAAGTAGGCAAAAAAAAAAAAAAAAAAACATTATACTTTAAAAATTCATAATAAATAATGATACAGGAACTGCAGCTTTCACTAAAAGCATTAGAATAACATTAATTAACATGCAAAATTGTAAAAATAATTTATTTGCTACATTCATATCGACAAGTATTGTCTAATTTCTGTGATACCATTTATGATTTCTAATTTATATTTATGACATAGGATATAGAATTTTTTTTTAAACAGCAAAATAAGGTTGAAAACGTTACCGACAGGATTGATCTTAAAGAAGATTATGCAAGAATTGACAACTCGGCAAGTCCGTTATTCGAGTTAATCATCAATATAATATGCATGGTTTGGCTTGATTTATCGCTCCATGATAATTTTGTACACACTTTGGGCTAATTAGACCGGGATCTACAGTTTAACGTGGATTCCGAATCACTCACAAACATCCATGCCCCCGCCAGGATTCGAACCTGAAAGCCTGTGGTAAAAAGGCAAGAGCGCTAGCCAATTGCCCATCAGGCACACCAATACTGAATAATGTGTAGATCAACTTTCCAAGCGAAAATGTTACCGCTGTCTGATACAGCTTTGTTAGTTAAACAGAGCAGAATTCAATGCACACTGAGAATGACATAACAATATGTCTATTCAGGTTCTTGATATAACGTGAAAGGATAGAATGACAGCGTACGACACTGCTTGTTTGAATGCAACTTCCATTCGAATTCACGAAGTAACTTGTCACATTGATAATTCAGTCAAATAAAGGAACCACCGAGCAGTCAGTTCTTTTTTATAATCATCCTTATCTGTATATTTAACAATTTTTAGTGTTCTCTAGCGGTAACTTCTTGAATATTTTTTTCCTGTTAAAAAAGATCCCTATCCTGGCAATGTTTTTAGTGAAATTTCAAATACTGTTTAATTTTTAAAACTTTATAACGAACTTGCTGTACACCCTTTCTAATACGGAAAAAAAAAAAATATGATAAAATAATAATGCTTGCAAAAGCGTTAAAGCAAGTTTTTGAATAAAATATTTTTGATGAGGAAGAAATTGTGACATGAAAGTGACAAAATTGCATGAGGGCTGAGGTTTCATCCGCAGGCGGCTTTGTTATAGACACTTTTTCAAAAAACGAGGAGACTCGATGGTGTCTGGGACATTCAGCAGCTTGCTTCGTGAGAGTTTTCTTCCATACGATACTCAAATGCGGGGCAGTTCCCCTAAAAGTCATCCCAGACGAAACTGCCCTCCTTCTTCAGTGTCACGAAACCAAGTCAGACTTCTATCTACGGGTGCTCCATCACAATAGAAGCTACCCCTCCTTCCACGAGACCGCACGAGTTCTTGGACTTGGTCTAGATGTTGCTGTCTGCCAAATGGGATTAAAAACAAAATTTTATTTAAATCAAATTAAAAACGAACATAAAAAATAAGAACAATGCAATAATTTTTTAGCTAACTCTTAAAGTGTGAATAAAAAAAATAATAAAAGAGTTCACGCTTTTATTGTTTTTTGCAAAAATTTTTCAATTTGTTTTTAACTCCCAATTCTTTTATAGTGTGTTATTCCTGTTAAACTATTTTGAATTGAAGTTACAATTTATTTTAGATGCATTAAAATTTTTCTAGTACTTTTTAAAAACCGTAGGTTTTTATTTCCATGATAACTTTAATCTAGCTAAATTTAATAAGAACTAAAGCAGATAAGTCTTTGTGACTTTACCATCATACATCAGTTCCCCATCAAAATCTGAAAAACAAACAATGAGTAATAATTAAAATTGTAATAATTTCTTTATGGAAAATTCCAAATAATTAATGAAGTACAACTAACAAACAAAATAACTTTTTCTTTTATTTATAAAACAGTTTTGCAGCTGATTCTGCATTATATAGAATGACTGATGGGAACTTGCTACATTACACCCATAAGTTCTAATGACAAAACTGGTATTGTCCTGGCTCTTTAAGTTAATTGGGTCACATTAATGTAATGTATGATAACGTAAATAGACCCACAACATTTAGATAAGTTGCCAAAATTTTACATACTAGTAACTTCCCTATTTCCTGCAAGCAACCAACACCCATATTCCTATAAACTTTTTAAAGAATCTAATCCTAGCGAGGCAGAAAAAAAAAATTAAAAATAAAAATTATTTAATCATTATTATATAGATAAAACGGCTTCGTGATTTCAATACCATAACATCCAGCTTTTATTTCATTTATTTACACTATTTACAATCCAATACTATGTTTCCTATAGATAGTATTAATTTAATGCTTCAAAATTTAATTTATCCTTCTTAGCAAATGTAAATATTTCACACAAAAATTCTTAAACTAAAAAGTTGATTTAATTTTCTTTTGCATTGGTTGTCACATACTGGTGGTTTTATCTTTAAAAAAATCTTCTACTAATCTGAAAATTAGTAATAGTGACAAAAAAAAAAAAAGTAAAAAAAGATTAACAATGATAAAATTAAGAAATAAACTGATAGTAAATAAATAAGAATATATTGTAACCATAATGGTTGATAATGATATTTAGCTATTATTTAAATATGAACATTTTGAAATATGAACAATTCTTTTTTTGCATTTATCATCTTCCTATTTTATCTTTCAGATTAATAATTTTATGATTACACCAATTATAATACAAATTAAAAATAACTACAGGGTAAAATCAAGCATTTATAAGATTTTAAATTCAGAATTACTATAAACAGAATTATTATAAATAGAATATTTTAAACTAATTTGTTATATTTATTTTATGCATTTTTTTTTTTTTTTTTTTTGTAAGCTATTAAAAATAGAAAAATTTAAAATAAATGGCTTTTTGTTGTAAGACTTAATGGTTTGAAATAGATATCAAGCAATTTTATTAAATTTCACAAAAGTATTAAATTATTTTAAATATAAATGTGGATAAAAATAGTAAAGAGCATATGTTTAAAGAAAGTTTTTTTTATTATTATTCTTTTTTGTCACATTTGTCATTGATACTTCCAGCTATATCAGAGAGAACATTTGAAAAGATCATTTAACATAAATGTTAATTATAAAGTTCCATGAGATAATTTTCCGCACATCACTCAGATTTACCACGTGTAAAATTATTTTCATAAGAAATACAAATTAAAATACACATTTACTAACAAAATTTCTGAAATACATTGATTTCTTAAATGAGTCAATTGTCAGGAGTATCTTGTAATTTCATTGAATAAGTTTATAAATAAAACAACCTTTATAAATTTATATAAAAATCCACATAATGACATAATATTTACTGATAAAAAAATGTCTATTCAAAGAAATGAGTAAAAAGGAAAAATCATGAGATGACTGCAAAAATATTAAAACTTAGGTGCTGAAATACATATTTTTTAACAAAATAATCTAACATATGCACAAATTTTACAAAGAAATATACATAATTTTAGAAAGATATGAAAAAAAATAAAAACACAAATTCAGTATTAACAAAGCATAATTAATTTACAAAAGATATTCAGCCAAATATTTATCCAGAAATATTAAGATTTTTCTATAAAATATTTAACTAGACTAAATTATATATATATATATACACACACTTACAGAATAAATAGAATAGAATTTAGTATAGTATACGTTTGAATTGAGTATGAATTGAGTAATTGAGATAGTTTATCGTTTGACTTAGTTGAATTTCTTTTATGTACATTTATCACTCAATTTAATAGAAATTATAACCATATTTCATTATTTAAAATAGCTTTCTTGTGTCCTTTACCTCAGAGGAAAAATTGTATCTTAACCTTGAAATGCATTCCTTTCATGATTTAGAAAAATATTACTGATCATATTTTCGGCAAAATGAATAAGCTTCATTTTGTTATACATGAATGTGTTGCTAAATGTCAGTGCAATTACCCATTAGACTAATAATTTTATTATTGCAAAAAAACTATTTGAAAACACATGTTTTACAATCTTATAATTCTGTTTTATTTTTAAAACAGCCTTCAAAATCTTGGTATACATGCGATTACTTTCAAATTTAGAAATTAATAATATAGTCTAACCATGGACTGCATGGTATGGTAAACATGCAGTTTAATGGTGGAAACGGGTGAATCGATTATTTGTTAGGGGTGCCAGTTCGAAGCAGTGCAAAGCAGCATTGAAAGAAAAAAATTGGTGATGACGACATATTTAGAATAATTAAGTAAAACTTTAATAAATTAATGAAATAAGTTTTAAAAAAAAAACCTTCTATTTCTTCACTTGAAATAACAAAATGTTACATAACTTTTTTTAATTTCCAAATTCATTTTAATTTTGAAATTACAATTAGCATTTTATTTCATTAAAAATAGTCAAAATTTAATATGCTATAGTTAAATGCACTAGTCAACTCAAGATATATTTACTAATAATGATATAAAATTGTATCGGTATAGCTATGAATCATTGGTTAATAAAGAAAAAGTTTTTATATATTCCTCTACAAATACTTTAATATATATTAAATATTGAATAAATATATATATAGTACGGTTCCTTCACATCTAGTACAAACATACAATCATTATAAAGATATAATAACGATTTATATCAATTATTTTTCAAATTAGTTTATAATTACTTCTAATAATATACAATTTCTTATGAAGACCAACCAAGTTAAAAAAAAAAAATCTCTAAAGTAGTACTTGTAGGATAAAATACAAACATCTACGACACACAAATTTCTTCAAAGCATTACTACTTTACTTTTTACCAATTTATCATATGCAATTTGCATGCGTAACTTGAAATTTTGTTGATACATAATTCCCACACAAAAAATAAAGTTGATACAGAATTCCCACACAAATAATAAAGTTGACATATAATTCACACACAGATAATGAAAGTCAGACATTGATTTACTACAATCATTAATTTAGAATTTTGTTCAATTTAAAAAAAAAATTTCAATCTACTTTATGCTACATTTAATTTAAAAATAGCAATACTCATTCACTTCCTTGTTTATATTAATACTAAAATACACAATATTTTCTTGCAGAGTACATTTAAACTATTGTTCATATGTACTTCAAAATTAAAATTATTCCAAACTAATAATAACTAAGCACACATTATTAAAATTTCCTTTACTGACATTCTTTTCCATAGTAAATCCATCAACAATTTAAGATATAAGAATTAATTTTTCTAGAAGCAATGGGCTATCACTAAATTTTTAATGAAAAACATTCCTCTACAAATACTTTAAATACATATTAAATATTGAATAAATATATATATAGTACGGTTCCTTCACATCTAGTACAAACATACAATCATTATAAAGATATAATAATGATTTATATCAATTTTTCAAATTAATTTATAATTACTTCTAATAACATACAATTTCTTATGAGGACCAACCAAGTTACTATTGTTCATATGTTCTACAAAATTAAAATTATTCCAAACTAATCATAAATAAGCACGCTTTATTAAAATTTCTTTTACTGACATTCTTTTTCATTCTTTCATATGAAAAACAGATTATTTTAACAAAAAAAATGCTAATGCAGGACAGTCATACATATATATACACAAAAAAATTGACAAGAAAACTGATTTCAGATATGAACACAAAGTTTCACAATAAATATTTACATATTTAGACATGACACTGATTAGTAGTAGATGTTCTTGTAAATAAAGGTCCAGTTCCATTTTAATGTAAAATTTCCCAATACCAAGAACAGCTTTCAAAACCAAGTAAATGAAAATTATCATATAAAGATTTCTGCACATTGCAGTATGTATGTGCAGTACAAATGTTTTGTTTTTTCTTGTTTCATCCCTATATGTGACTTTGCACCGGATCTTTTAGCAGAAATTTTTTTTTAAAATTCAGTGGATTAATGTGAATGACTTCTGTAAAAATTGTATACAGTATACATATCACAGGGCTGTAACATCTTCAATTTAGCTCTCATAAAACTGAAATATTTTCAAATTAAAAAATATTCATTTAATCTTAGAATGAATTTTTTTTAAATTTACAAATTTTAATGATTAATTATATTCTAAACAATTTCTTCATAAAAAAGAGATTAAATGACTAACAAAATAACTTGGAATTGATATATAATCCATTTATATGCTGTCTTTCAAATATCAAATTAAAAATTTTTAATTATTATTAACCACACTGATATTTAACAATCATTTTCAAATTTTTTTATTTTTGTATGAGAGAAATTTTTTTGACTAGTAACAAATTAGTTTATTATTTTCATTTTATATTGCAACACAATATTATACACTAAGGTAATAGATTTTAAAATATTAAAATACTGTATCATTCTATTTTTTACTATTACTTTATTTTACCACACAATTTTCACAAAAGGCAACTTCTAATTTATGGAGAAATTACAACCATTACATGCAAAGCATAGTTTTTCACGATATTTATCTACATTCATAATTAAATAAATATAATATTGTAATTTACTTTTATATAATATGATTACCACAAATAGCAAATACAGACATTAATTTACTTTCTGCAATTTCACTGTGATCTAAAAATTGATATACTTGCAAATTAACAAATGAAAACATGTACTTAAATACAAATATACAAATAGTTCATTTCATGTTCTATTAATAGTACCTCATGCCCAGTCTACAGCATTAATTTTAATTCCAATAACCAATGCAATTTTTTTAATTCTATCACTGTTGTTAATGAACAGGATTTTTTTTTTTTTTTTTGAGTTTTCTAAATGTGACAATTTTTCTTTCAATGGTGTAGTCCTACATCCAACTCCCTGGCTTGCCAATCATGAGGGCTAATTAGACCAGGACAGTAAAGTGGATTATAAATATCCATGGCACTGCTGGGACCCCAAACCTGTAGTACCAAGAGCCAGGACACTAGTCACTCAGTGATCAGGCACAAGAGGTTTACACCATTGTAATTGGTGCCAAAATGTGTCAATGCCTTTATTTATGGGAATGGAAGAACAGCTTTAAGTATAAGCATTTACTGTAATTTCATTTATAGAACACGAACAGAGCTATATGTACTTGCGATTATAAATATACGATTTCAGTTTATAAAAATTATTAATAAATCAATGGTTATATTGATTTTTGTATGATGCAATACATTAATACCACCAATTAAATTTGTCATTGATTGTATTTTAGATAAAAAAAATATCAACTTTTAAACTAAGTAATTTGAAGTCAAATTTAAAAACTATTAGAGAAAAAGTATTATTTAAATTTTTATTTTTAAGTATTATTTAAATTTAAAAAAGATTATATTTCATTAAAATACTTTCAAAGCCTTTTCTTTTAAACAATTTTTATTATCTTATTCATTTCATATATTTTCAGAAAATGATATAGTTGAATCAAGTATAAATTTTAATTATTATAACAAAACAAACTTTAAAAAAATTTTAACTTAATTTTTCTATGTAATACAACCACTTACTAGAAGAAGCTAGTTAATGAGGCAACAAATTTAAAAACCAAACAATAATGAAAAATACAATATTTAAGTAAATTAAACAAGCTTAAAAAATTATCTGTATAATATATTGTAAAATCATGAATCTCTGTAGAGTAGCATTTTCTTATAGCATTTCCTCCCAACTAGTTTTGCATATTCCTTTACTTCATCTTCATCATTTGATTCTTTATTTTTGTTTTTGTAGGAAGAATAAGGCATTCTTGTTCTGTCGTAAAGTATTAACACTTCACTCAAGTTCACTACACCATTTGCATCTTCTAAAAAAGGATTAAAAAATCAATAAAAAAAAAAGAAAAATACTGCTATAGTTCGACCATGGATTGCATAGAATAGTAACCATCCAATTCAATAGTGGAAATAGACAAATTGATTTCTTTATAAAGGGAGCTAGTCAAATATATGAGGTTCAAAGCTGCTCTGCAGGAAAAAAATATAACAGCTAGTATGGAATCTTTTCACCTAGTTTTTCTTTTAATATTGTGAAATCTAATAATTAAAACTTTTTATTGCAATTAAAAAATAAAAGAATGACATAAAAATGACCTCCTAAATAACATTCCTTCCCATTTGAAACCCGTCATTTTGAATTCAATTTGGCTGCTTTCCAATTGTTCACACTATCGATGGTCGGACTATAATTTTATTTTTAACATTCATCTAATATAAATTGAAAAAACTAATTAAATGACGAAAATATAGATCACTTTCAATTAAACTCATTAAAAAATTTTCTTCTGCAAACAAATATAAATAGATAAATCATCTACAATTCTACATGGACAAAAACAATTATTTTATAATTTTTATATAAATCTTTGACTTGACTCTATTTCAAGTATGATGATTTATATGTATGATTGATATATTTTATGTAAAAATTCTGTGTTATAATACATGAATAAGAGTAGAATTGCACAAATATTTTGTCTAGAATTTAGTATTGTTAATATAGTATAATTGGCAATAGTAAATTATATTAGTGACGAACTGCCTGATTAAGATAATTTCCAAAACTATTGTATGTTTTTTTTTTTTTTTTAATTTCTTATTCTGTTTTATATTTTTGAATTTAACTACTTGGTTAATAATTAACTTTTTCGGTAAATTTTTTGCATTTTTAACACATTTAATCAAATAAAAATCTAATTTATGATATTAAAACAGAAAACCACATAAATCACACTTGAAGATATTATCCATAGAAATGTGACTCGCTTTTTAAAATTCTAATCAAAAGTTTTGGTTACTAGTTGAAAGATGTACTTTTAACATCATATGCATACTTAATAGCCAGCATCCAAGTAATTAAATTTTTTAGTTATTTCTGCTTTTGAAAGAATTTTTTTTAAATTTACTTTTGTTCTAAGTCACAACTTGTGTTGCATTCAGACATTAATAAATCTACAATTAGTTAAAGAGGACAGAACACAATTTCTTTAAATACCTTTAGTGGAATCTTCTTCAAGACGGTGATATTTGGAAACTTCTATTTTAGGTTTGCACTTTTCTATAGGTTGAAAGATGTAAGTTTCTGGACATAACAAATAAGATGGATAATATTGCCCCCTAAAAAAAGTCATTGTTAATTTAAGTGATAATATTTTAAATAATAGTTGTTTAAAATAAAATATTTTCAATTTACTATCATTTTTCGATGCCCAACTAAGCTTTATGTCAGAAGAGTCAAGAATTCAGACTCAAGATTCATGTTGACAACCAATAAGTGGGAGAACTATTTCAGAATCTGACAACTTCACACAAAAAGTTGACTGCAACATTTTGACATGCACATATAAACATCACAATCTGCATGGATATCCGTTATTTGTCTATACCATTGCAAGGTACCTAATTGACAATCATATGTTATTGTGGTTCCTAATACATATGCTGCCCTTTGCTTTCACCCACCACCTGTGTTCGGATTAGTATGTTATTCAGCATGATTGACTACAGTGTAGAGAAATGTTAATCTTTGTTGGCAAATTAAATTAAATTTTGAATTGATGATGTATATATGTTTTAAGTCTCCATGATGAATATTTCAAAGTTACTTACTGTTTGGAATGGCACAAAGCATTCACTTCCAATGTCACAGTTCAGGATATCATTGCATACAACATTTAATCTCATTTAGTAATAATTCACAGCACCATGATAGCCCAGTTACATGCTCACATATCTTCCAACTATGTGTTGCCTCTCATGGCAGATTTTCCAGCATGATAATGTTTGGTCACACACAGCAAAGAGTGTCATAATATCATCCCTCAATACTGACATATTTTTAAATGTGCATGATCCCAAGATCTGTCACTGATTGAAAATTTGTAGGATGACAAAATTGGAGTTGGCTGGTGTAGCAGTCAGTCACACTAACTTTCAAAAATTGAAATACATATTTAAAATTTCCATCGATTCTGACCATTCTTTTCTGGCGAGCTAATATTTAAGACAGGATGAATACTTAAAGATGTTGTACCCCAGTCTGCAACAGGAATAGAAAAATGGCTATGTTCTACACCATATACAATATGTAACGAATTAATAACATAATTTTTTTATTTCAATATAACGATGCCCACCATTATTTCATTCAAACACAGTTTAAAAAAAAAATTTTTTTTTTTAATTAAGCAGGTTTTATAGAATTCTTAAAATAAAAGACAGAAGGACAATATATCAATCCTTTAAAGAAATTTGTTTAAAAAACTTTTCCGATAAAAAGCTTTCTAATGAAAAAAAAATACTTTTTTATTTAACACATGCATATAAAAAGTATACTATACTTACTTTGTATCTCATTTTGATACAAGAGTGTACATAGTAACCCATGTAATAATATTGTAGATCTGGATATTTGGTATTAAGCTCACGTGTTAAAGCTATTTCTCTATAAAAAAATTAAAGAATAATCAGTACTGAAATAAAACATTAAAATAAAAGTAATTGTGTACCAAAGAAATCTTTTATATAAAATCTTGAGATTAATAAAGATTTTTTAGAGAATATTACCTATTTTTGTGCAAATTGCACACTTTAATTACAATATATTTAAATATGAGAATCGAAATTAACAATAGAAAAACGATTTCTAATAATTAACACATTTAAATTAATTTTGAAAAATTAAACAAATTTGGTAATATTAAAAGTCAATAAAAGAATACTATTAGAATCTAAATAAAAAAAGTTATACTATTCATAATTCTTTTTATGATTTTACAAGCATCCTTTCTATGATATGAATAAATATTTTTTTTTCTATAAGATGAAACTGAATTTTTATAAATATTATATACATATATATATTTATTTATTTATTTTAAAGAACTACGTTATAAAATCAGACAAGTGTAGATATGTATGATATATAAAATAAGGGTGTGTCAATCTATATTTCTAATATATCTGATTTAAAAATTTGTGGTATCACAACAATCCCACTTTGCCAATACATTTTACAGTAGAAACAATGTTTTGTTTCCTAGTATCAGACACTATAAAATAAATTAAAAATTAAAATATGAAAGTTAGTATTTCTCATTATTATTTTTTACTAATTAAAGATCAAACAGAAATTATATATTTCCAATACTTACAATTATGTACAAAGAATTTTTTTTTCCAAGCTATAAAGTAGCAAGCATCAGTTATAATATTTTTATAAATACCATTTTTGTATAAGTATGTGCTTTTTAATAGAAGTTTAAATTAAGTAAATGAAAATGTCAATAATAAAGTTAAGACAGAGATAAAGTTAATTAAATAATTAATTTAATTATTTAAATAACTTTATCTTTCCATGCAATGTAATAAAATGTTTTATTAACAAGAAAAACAATCCCAACATTCAGTTGTATAATAAAAAAAAAATTATTATAGTTTTCAAAATTAGATTTTAGAATTTACTTTTATTTCATATGAACAAATAACTACAAAACTCTAATTAATAACTTGGCAAAATATCAATATGTAATAATAATTATAAAGGATTTCTAAAGAAAGCTTGTCTGATTTCCAACTGTATTATGCAATAACAAAAAATTTCAAGTTATTTGATCCTGGACCATCTAAACTAAATTTAGATATTTGAAGCTAAGTAGATCTGGGAACAAATATTAGATGCCTTCTGAATACTATATTAGTATTCTTATATTTTTTACGCAACAATAAAATTACATGACCTAGTCTATACATATATAGCTGCATGGCCTTGTGGTGTTGATATTTTAGTTTTACAGCCAAATTCTGTCTAGTGAAACAAAGTTTTTAAGGAAATATTACTAAAATGATCAGGCGATATTTCTCATTGAAAAACCTTTGTAATAAATTTAAAAAGTTGTGTAATCAGAAACAACCTCAGAATTAAGAATATTTAATATTGAGAATTATACAACTATGGAGTGAATAATACATGAACTGAATCATTTATTAATCCATGAAACACTATAAAACTGCAATAACATAAGAACTTATTAAAAAAATTATTAAAATTTAGAGAATAAGAAATTAGCTTTTTATTTTTAAATTTAACACTCATAATTTCTTTAAAAATGTAACATTTTTTATAAATTGTATTATGTTTTCTCATACAATGATGTACACTGTGTGAAAAAAGTAGAAGGACAGTCATTTTTTTGTACAATATGCTTTTATTTTACTGATTTTGACCTGATTTTTGTAGAGAGTTGTTTTGATAGAGTTTCAATTTACATTAAGTGAAAGTTAAATGAGATTTTTTTACTTACCGCTATTTTAACTTAGGAATGCAATACTTAATAACTTTGGGTGTGTGAAAAAAGTAGAAGGACACATCCAAAAAATCTATTTAGAAAATGTGGGAAAGTTTATAGGCAAGTGTTTTTTCTCTTTTAATTCCTTTTTAACAAGAATAAAATATTTAGCTAGAAATTCATAGTTTTTGTTCGTTTTAGGATGCCCAGAGGAAATACCCTTAAATAAGTTTCAGAAGGGCCAAATAGTTGCCTATAAAAATGAAGGCAAAGGTGTGAGAGAGATTGCACGGCAGCTATGAATAAGTCCTAATACTGTTTCGAACTTCATAAGAATCCCTGAAAGTGACAGAAGAAAAAAGACAAGAAGATAAAAAAAATTCACCCAACGTGATCAACGAAAAATCATTCGTGAACTCAAAAAGACTGGTGGAAGCGTCAGCGAGGGGCAATTTCAATCAGGAATTACACATGTAACCAAAAGAACTGTCTATAACTACATAAAACGCTCAAAAAAGTTCGTCTTCAAAAAATGGATGCACCATCCGAAGTGGAATGCAGGACACATGAAGAACCGACTGCAGTGGGCTAAAGACCACACGTCCTTGAGCTCAGAATGGACCTCAGTTATATTTTCCGATAAGAAAAAATTCAATTTGGATGGTCCAGATGGTTATCAGTACTATTGGCACTGTCTTGGTATTGAAGAAGACACTTACTCTACTCAACAGATGGGAGGAGGTTGTTTAATGGTATGGTTAGCAGTTGGCTATGGAGGCAGGACTAGTTTAGTCTTTCTAAATGGTAGACAGAACCATAAAGACTACATCCAGACTCTAAACTCAAATCTTCTCCCGTATAGCACTGAGTTAGGAGGAGATGACTGGATTTTTCAGCAAGATGGAGCATCAATTCACACTGCAAATGGTGTTAAAGATTGGTTTGCAGCAAACAATGTTCGACTTTTACATTGGCCTGCTAAAAGTCCTGATCTCAACATTGTAGAGAACATATGGGCAATGATTGTACATCGTGTTTACCAGGGTGGAAAGCAGTTTGAATCTGTAGCTGAGCTGCAGAAATCATTAAACTTTGTATGGGACAATTTTTGCCAAACAAAAATTCAATCTTTATACAGTTCGATGTCAAATAGGATCTTCGAAGTAATTCGGGCCAACGTGAAAAGAATTCCATATTAATTTATAAAGTACACCTCTTTTTTAGAAGTGTCCTTCTACTTTTTTCACTGATCATGAGATCGCCAAAACCAATTTTTTTATTAAGTATACTTTTTTAATTGTGTACTTTTTTGTTTTGTCTACATGTAAAAACGTTGTGAATAAATTAATTGTTTAAAAAATGCGGCATTATTCATTTATCAAAAATAATCTAATGTCCTTCTACTTTTTTCCCGCAGTGTATGTTCATTACAATTATGTATGATTTCTGATAAAATATTTTAATATATATTTTATGATACTACAGGATGCGAAACTTTAGAAATTCAAGTGTATTTAAAGGTCTCCACATTTTTTGTCCTTAATAATGTACTTATATACAAAAAAGAACTACAAATATAATAGAAAAAGTAGCAAAAAATTGCATTACCTCAGAGCAGCATAGGTTCCTAGAGAGAGGAAGCTGTAATCAGGATCATAATAAAAATAAACAGATGACAAACAGTAAGGCAAAATGTCTAAGACTGCAACTGCTATTATCTTGCCATCAAGCCAATATTGCTGATGGAAAGACCCATAAGATGGTTTAGATGAAGATGATGCCTAAAATACAAATAAAAAGAATACTTTTCCTGATTTTGGATGATTAAGAAAATTTAATTTGAAAAGTTTATGATTCACAAGAAGTTGAAATTCCACTTTTATTTAAACATACTATGATTTTGTAAAAAATTATATCAACAATAAACAGAATCTGAAATTATAACTTGAAATAGTTATATGTGAAATTAAATAAATAAAATTATTTGATATGAAAAACATTTCCTTTTTGTCAGATTATTAATTTGTGTACTAGCTTTTTACTTTTTCTAGGTAGCTTTTTTCCATATTTTTGAATATTAAGGATATACCATGTTAAAAAATAAAAACATAAGTTGCTGATAAATTTCCAAATTATTAACAATGTTCAAATCAAAAACTTTTTGCAATTATTTTAAAAATTGTAAATTGTAATAAATTGAAACAAATTGTATTACTTATTACCATTTGTGATAAGTAATATGAAGTTCAGAAGAGACAATAAGATCTTTTATCTAAATAATATGCTAAAATATGTAAAATACCAATACTAATAGTATAAAATATATAATTACAGAAGAATGAAAATGTCCATTCACCTAAATAATTATTTTGATTGGTTGTCAATGAATACACTACCTATGCCACTTGGACGATAAATGTGGTAGTAGTTATAAGATTATATAAGGATCATTAAGGAGTTTGGATAGTTTTCAAGTAGTTACAGGATTACATTGGTAGAAATTATAAAGTTAATAAAATTTTAAAGTTTTCATAAAATCAGAATTGCAAATAATTATTTTTTATAAGTAATAATATCTTAAACCATTATTGAATATTTGAGTTAACATTAATTTTTCTGTCATAAATATAAGCTGAAAGAACTGTATTATTGCAAAGGAATCATCTTGTATAAATATACATTATATAAATCCAAAATAGTTACATTTCGAACAAACAAAAATCCTGATAAATATAAGATTTTTATGTATAACCATTCAGTTTTAAAAAGTTTCAACTTCTATAAAAATTAAGAATTCACATAAAGCAGTAGAATTAAGCCAATATTAAGTTTTATAACTAATGATAGAAAGAAAAATATACCTTGAAAGGCGAGTCAACAAGAAAATTCTCATAATTTTCTTTATCACAATCCTCCACTTTATCATTATGTATTGCCAATTGATACTTTACATAGAGTTTGTGAGATTCATCAAAAGTAGAACGATATTCTTTAGATTCTGGATTAGATGATATAAGCCTGAACTAAATAATTGATAAATTAAACTTAGGAAAAAAGTTTTGAAGCTAAATTAAAAAGAAATATTTCTTGTCTTAACTGGAAAGTGAATAGACAGCTTTTTCATTGTTACAAACAGAAAAATAAAATAGTATCACGAATATATATACATAGAATAAGGACTTGGGCATATTGGACTTTAAAATAAGGAAACTTAATTCAAAAAGAGACAACTATAGCTCAACTGAAAGCATCTGTTTAAGATAGGAAAGATATATCTAAGTCAGAAGGTCAATCTATTAAGCTCAAGAAAGGTGCAAACCTCCATATGTCTTCCTTAGAAATTTGTGTTCCTAATTATAATAAAATATGAATGTCATGCAAAAAGGCTTCCATGGTAACACCTTGAATCTACAAAATATCTGAAGTTGTAGTGACATTTCACCAGGCGTTGGAAAATAATACATTTAATGAAAATGAATCAACCAGAAAATAAAACAGTACACAAAGTTTTTGATATGCCATACTCATATTTAAATTTATACAAATTAATGTAAAAAAAAAATTTCAGTTTGTCTTTACATTTCTCCTTCAAAGCAGAATAATTTCAAACAGTATAACTAAAACTTCAATAGTGAATATACTATTTGACAACCTCTTTAGTTGTAAAAGAATATTGGCTTGCAATAAAGAATTTTTTAATGGAATTCAAATAAAAGACAGAAAAAAAAAATTGTCTTAAAATATTTACAACCTGCGATCCCGAAACCAACCACCGAAACTAGCTTCTTAATTTAGAAAACCCTAAAAGAATCGATTGCAAAAAGGAAACCAACAATTTCAAATTTAAATATGAAGTACTATGAAAATGCAAAATACATAATTTAAGATACTGTTGAAATAATTAAAAATCATGCATCATGGGAAAAAGCTTTAAAAAATTTCATGAATAATAAATATGAAAGAGAAAAATAACCAAGCTAATCAATGATTATTGCAATCTCACTGTAATAAAAAAATTTCCATTTTAAAATGAAATTATACAATGCCAAATATTTTTGCTTTGAATTAGAAAGTCAGATCAGGAAACAAGTTGGTCAATCAAGAAAGCCAGTTTAATCCCCAGAGATAAAGCAAAATCTTTATTTAAAAAAAAAAAAATGAAACTTATTCCATTTCATGATATAAATGATGTTTTATGAAATCCAGAAGAATTTTTCAGATATATCTAGTTTTTACCATTCATTAATTACTCCATTATTGATTTTACTGTGACAGCAATATATCATTCTTAATTAGTGCGAAGTCACAAAACAGGAAAAAATTAATACTAAAATGCACATTGAGTGACATACAGTTACTGCAGTGATACTACTACATCTAAATAGTACAAAAACAGAAATATAACACTAAATGTTCTGTTATGCGAAATCTAATAAAATTGTTCAACTAACATACTATCCTAACAGTACCAATAATAAAGCCATTTTGTATCATTCATTGCAATCACCACAATGACACAAGGCATTATTAATCACTTGATAAAAAGTGGGAAAATCCTTGTAGAATGACATCTTATATGATATAAATTGCAATGAGTGTTACAAGTAAATCATATTTGATACAGTTTCAGGAGTCAAAAGTTTTACCTGAAAAGGATTGTTCACCAAAAACCTAGAGTACTGTTTAGTCGAAACTTTCTCAGCAGGATCCTTGTGTATAATCATCTGATATTTTTTGTAAACATTGTATGACTCATCAGAATGCTTAGAAAAGAGGGGGCTTTCTAATTTTGAAGGAACCAACCGTAGCTGAAAGCAAAATTAAACTGCCTGTCAGAATCACTTTCCAGTTTAAGACATGTGTACTTAATACAAAAACAAAATAATAAACATAACATTAATGTATAGTCAAATAGTAATAGTCCAACCACAGATAGCATGGAATGGTAAACATTTTGTTTAATGGCGAAAACAAAGAATTGCAATTAAGAAGAATTGCTAAGGGCGCTAGCCAGATAGATGCAGCACAAAACTGCTTTGAAAGAAAAAAAGTATTATAGTTAATGTGGAACTTTTACGTTTAGTTTTTCTATTAATATTATGCAATCTAAAATTTTAATTAATAAAAATTAGAATACATTTTATTGCAATTAAAATCCCTCTTAAATGACATTTCTTCACCGTGGCAGCACTCTTTCTGAATCCGTTCAACTTGGCTGCTTGCTAGTTTTCCACATGATCAGAGGTTGGACTATACAATGCTATAAAATTGCTACAAATCAAATGATTTCGATCAGATCTTATACATTTCATTTTAAAGAATTATTATCTTTAAAATTTTCCCTATACTTTTACATTATTAAAAAATATAATTAGCAAATAAAAATATTCCAAAACTTCAAAAGAAGAAACGAGTTGTAATCTAAATACAAATGATTTTTTAGTTGATAAAATAGGTTTAATTAATTTTGCTTTATATGTTTTATCAGAATATTTTTAGTTTTTTTAAGCTGTCCTATAAAGCTTCATACTTTAGTTTGAGCCATACAGATACTAAAGGGGATATTTTCCTTGATAGAAACATTGTGTTTTATTATTTAAGAGCTTTTTGATTTCATAATTTATCTCATACCCCATTAAAGTTCTTCATTTCATATTTAATTACCTTTTAAATAAACTAATTTACTAACTATCCCTTTAATTAATTCCATAATTTATTTATCTATATATATTTTCAATTTTTAAATTGTTGAATATAATAACTTTTTTAATTCATAGTTTACTTTTCTTAATTCTATGTTCTAGTAACATATTTCTTAAATTTTCTTCAATTCTTTTTTCATCAAAAGTTATTATTCCTTTCAGTAAACGTAAAAATTTTATAATGAAATGCAAAAATTACAATTAAAGAAATAAAAAATTTGATTGCTGATTAAAAGCATACCTGCAAGATCTGAATAATAAAAAAGCATCACATTGATGGATAGTATAACTATCATGCATATATTGTATAATGACGTGATGATGAATATACAAAATTGATGCAACACACACACTTCTATAATTCATTTGAAAATTAAACTTATATTTTATAAATTCAACTGCCAGTTGTCATAAAAGGAAGTCCTTTAGAGTTCTGGATGTTGCAAGTCTACCACATATATTTAAAATAAATTTTAAAACAACAAGACTTTTCTTTCACACAAGTTTATGTTTTAATTTAAGGCTATTGATATAAAAGCTTGATTCTCTTAAAAAAATCACTGATTATTATTAAGTATTGCTTGAATAATCATAAAAGTTTTTAATTGAAGATAATTATAATACTATAAATAATTATAACAGTTAAAATTATTTTTTTTAAAAATTATCACATATATTTACAAAATACACTTAATCAGCATATATTTGTCTCATGTGTTTTCAAGAAAAATTTAATAAAAGTAGTAGAAACTTCTTGGCAGAATATTTTATTTTTGAAATAAAATAGAATAAAATATGAATACAATAAATCAAATTTTCATTAATAAAAAATTAACATTAAATTTACCTACATATAAATATTATTTCTCATTGAAATTTTATTTTAACAAAAATTAATACAATAAATACTAACTTCTAATTTATGAGCAGGATTTGGAGGAAATGGTTCGTT
Organism: Caerostris darwini; assembly: GCA_021605075.1. NCBI lineage: Eukaryota > Metazoa > Arthropoda > Arachnida > Araneae > Araneidae > Caerostris > Caerostris darwini. The sequence continues at coordinate 132,690 of BPLQ01012349.1, read as the reverse complement.
CAGAAAATCTTCAATGCTTTTAGGCTCATTAGTCTTTGGCTACAATAAAAACTAATGTTAAAATATTTTTATTCATTCATATAATTATCATTAAAGAAAATGGTAATTTAAAAAGTCTTTTTTTTTTTCTAGAACTTCTAAGATACTTTCTTTATTTGCTACCAAAATTATCAAATTTTTAATCTTACTTATGTCTTTTACATATATATAAATAATTTCAACTGCATTTTCAAATATTTTAATTTTACTCATTAATATAAATATAAAAGATAAGCTTCTCAAAAATAGGATTAAATAAAAAAAATATTAAAACATGTTAATAGTATTTTTAAAGAATATTTTTCAAAACATATGCATATTTTCAATGCATAACAACCAGAAAAATATATATTTATTAAAATCTTGTAAATCAATGATTCTAGATTAATAAATAATTTTGGATAAAAACATGATTAATAATTATGAAAAATTTTCATATTGAAAGAAAAATAAATAGTATTTTAATAATGTGAATTTATATTTTAAATTCAAATATCATTAAATTACATTTAAAATATTAAATCAATTTTAATAATTTTATTCAATTATCTACTTTAGTTGATGCCGATGCTTCTTCTTCTGACATTCCTTTTTTCAATAACTTTTGAAGTCGTCGTTCCTTTCTAATTTCTTTTGCTTTTCGGCATTGAGGCCTATTAACATTACCTAAAAGAAAATTTTATTTTCAAAGATTCTAGGAAAAATTTTCATTTTAAAATATAATTTAAAGTGTTTTAAATACTATTATAAATTTTGTTTAAATATTTTGTGGCTATAATAAACTGTATAATATCTATACTAGTATAATTTTAAAACATACATATTTTTATCTTTTAAAAAGTAGTTAAACAACATTTAATTGTATGTTCAGAAAAAAATTTTTAGCAGCACTATATAAAAATAATATTACGCATTTTGTTTTCCAAGAAAATTAAGATGAAATAAATACAAAAATTGATATAAATAAAATTTATAAAATTTTTTTTATTATAAAATACAAAATTGATTTAATAAACGAACAATGGTAACTGTTAACATTGCTTTATAAAAGCCCTTTACCTTATATTTTAATAAATTTTTAATATAACACATATTTCATTTTTTTTTATTTTAAAATAATTCTGATCAGTTCGATGATTATTCACAAAATAATAAATTGTTTTGAAACATCCACATTTAACAAAACTGTTAAATTAGATACATAAATAGATATATTAACAAAACTGCAATACTTAATAATATAAAAAATAATAATTTTGAGTTTTACACATAATAGTTGAAAAATAAATATACTCTAATGGATAATAAAATAAAAAATCATACATAAATGAAAAAAATTATAGTAATTAGTTTTATTTTAAAAATAGTTAAGTAATTGAAAATTTTTATAAAATAGCATATTGGCTTATGTAAAACATTAAAAGACAATACATTTTCCCAAAATTAATACCAATTCAACATAAAAACATACTTGCAAACATCTAACATTTATCAATGGAATACTAATACTTCCATTTTTTAATGTATTTTAATGTAATGACAAAAAAAAATTAAAATATTTTTTACTAGATTTAAGAGGAGAATCACTTGATGCTTGGGTTGATTGACTAGAATGTACAGAGGAGACTGGATCTGCAGATGAAATATCACATTTCTCACTAGATGATTCATTTAAGCATTGACTATCAGCAGCGATTTCTGTAATAAGTTGAAAAATATAAAGTTATAATTCCTTAGTACAATTCATAAAATATATATATTAAAATAATCATTAAAGGATTTTTTTTTTCTTCTCTTTTACAGAAATGAAATATATTGGGAGTAGCTTTTTTTGTACTGAGATGGGCTTTATTGGCCACCATTGATTTGTAACAAATATTTACAATTACATATTTTTTTTTTAAGTTTCTGAATTGTGATATTTGATAATTAATAATACATGTGTGATTAATACAATTTGTGGTATTCAATAATTCCTGTTTAAATTAATTGAAAATAATGGATAAAAAAATGTGTATAATATACAAGAAAAATAATATTAAAAGAAAAATATTTGCGTCAAAACATTTATATTTATTTTCATATTCACTACAAAACATTCATATCACACTTGTTCGCGCCAACGCGCAAGTATACCCCTAGCGGCGAAAATAGAGTGTGTGTACGCATGCGCCTGCGAGCGCATAAGTGTGAGTCTTCAGTGTAACGCCAGAGTGGCAAGAGAGAACATCACGGCTGCGAGTGGCTGTGACTGTCGTGTAAATAAAGTGTTGTTACGTTTTCATTGTGGTTATTTATTGTGTGAGTGTGATACAGTCCGCTTGTGAAAGAAAACATGTATGAGTGGTGTCAGTGCTATTGACGACAACAACACTGTTTATGTCAAAAATAAATTTTTTAAAATTACATTCAATGAAATGCCAGTAAATAAAAAATTGTAATATAAAAAATAAATACATGATCTAATAAAAATCTTTCAGCAATCAAATTCTTAACCAACACTGTACTATATAATTCAAGATTATCATAATAAATATTTGTATTAGCCAAAATTGTTGCATAATATAAATACAAATCAGTTTTCCAATTATAATCCATCAATAAAAAAAAAAACTTAAAATTTTCTTGTGTGAATTATAGTCAGCTATGTACAATCTGTATGCAAAAATTGATGTATTTTTGGCACATAAATAAATTGAAACATCAAAAGTAAAAATATAATAATTTTTTTTCAAACAACATAAAATTTGACTTTTTTAGGATTTAACAGGCAAATTGATAAATAATTATAATAGTTAGGCCTCAATGTTGATAAATTTATAATCTAAAAATTGATGGAAAAATATTCTACACTAAAAAATTTATTTCAATAATAATTAAAACTCAGCTTAATAATTTTTAAATTAAATCATTTTTATTTAAAAAATATCAATTAATATCTTATTTAACCATTTACAACTTTCCTAAGTAATAAAATTTGAAATATTCACCTGTGCTGTCTATTTCAATATCAGACTGTGTTAGAGTCTTTACTTTTTTTATTCTTTTCAAACTTTGCATATCAACATCTTGAGGGTATTCAAATGATATATCCATATCTTGATCACCTTTATCACTTGAGGGTTCCTTACTTAACTAAATAAATAAAAATAGTAACATAAAAATTGAATATTTACGAAGTATAATATGCAGTGTTTTATTTACATTGGCAAAAACATTTGGCTAAAATTATTTTTAATACTTTGATTTAAAATGAAACATTGGTTTTCCACTTATAATATTTGCATATATAAAACAATAAATAGATATTAATGGTCAAAAATAATTTATAATGAAAATTAATTAATTACTTTATCTTTCTCTCCATATGCCAGAAATCTGTGAACCTTTTTTAAAACTTTCTTCTGAGATTTTGAGAGAACAACCTTTTTAGCTTCACATCTAAAGAATGAAGAAAATAATTATTGAAGTAAACCTTAAAAGCAACTAACACATCCCAGATTTTTTTTCCTTTTTATATATTTTTAAAATAATTTACCTGATTGTATATAAAGGACAACATGTTACATTCATCATTGGCTTGTAACAATATTTTCCACTCCTAAATTAAAAAAAGGAAATTAATTTTACAAAAATTACATATATCTTATAATCTTCAATATGATGGACAACTTATTATGGATTACTTTACTTGCATCCATTTATTTGACAAAAAAAAAAAAAAAAATGCATTTTAAACTTTTATAAGTGTTAGAATATTGTATATATATTGTTAGAATTCTTTATTACAAATTCAGAATAATAGAACCTATAAAAGTTTATTAAAATGATTTTTTTTTTTATTTATTTATTTTTTTTTTTTTTTTTTTTGCATAACAAATTTTAATTTTATTTATATAAAAATTATTTTATTCTATTTATACAAAATACATGAAATGAATATATTAAGATCAAAGCAAGGATTATAGATCATGCATAAGTATAGGAATACATGTTGTATCAGATATAATCAAGACCAGGGGTGGCCAACCCAAATGATCTAGCAGGTCACTTTAGAAATTGCATAGCACCTCTGTGCGCTACATATAAAATCATATATCCCCATATTAGATTTAGTCCCACTAAAGACATTTTTTGGAGTGAAAAATTGAAACACAATGAGTTATTTTTGTGTTTACTATTATTCTTACACATAAGCATAGATAATATAATAGTAATGATACTAAATGCACATTGTGAAGAAATACATAACACTAAAAATGAAATATAAAAAATATATAAATATAAACGAAATAAAAAATAGTGAAATCATTAAAAAATATTTATTTTACTAGGTGCGATATTTGTTTCTCTATTCTTTCACTAGCTTTGGTATTGGCACATCGTAATTGGTGTTGCAGATTAGAGTCGTTATGTTTGAGCGTTTTGTGTTTGGTGAAATTTCATTTTCGAAAAAACGATTCGCATGTGTAAGTTGAATCTAAAGCACTAACAATTTTTTGTGTCAGATTTCTCAAATTGAAAAATTTCTCTTTTGGGACATAAGTGTTGTAAAAATTTATTTTTGATTGTGATGTTTCAAAGATGCGTTTTAATTCACTATTGCATTAGTCAACCAGTTCCATTTCAAGACATTCTGGGGCAGACTAAATTTCAACATGAAAGAGAGATGAACCCATTTCAAAAATTTTGTTGTATTTGTCTAATTCTAAATTACAGAATCGGCTTTCAAAATCAGCTGTAAGTTTTCTTATTTCTTTTGCATATTTGATGTAATTTTGAATATATGGATGCACAAATGTATTTTTTAATATATTGGTTTTCACTATTTTGGCCATTATAAAATAAATATATTTTATAAAAAAAAGATAAATCTCACAGGCCACAAAAATATTCAAGGTTGGCCACCCCTGGTCAAGACAATATAAAAACATTTCAGCCATTTTGTGATACAACATTGAATTAAAATGCTAAATATGATTACTGAGCTCGAAATCCCCTTCCAAATTGAAATAATAACAGTTTATGAATAATTAAATAATTTTAAATAATAAACAATATAAATCTGGAATAATGTCACAAACTTTTTTTTTTTATGCAAGTAAATAATTTTCCAAGAAATAACTAGAACCAAAAATTCATTTTAAAAACATACCTTCTCCATCCTCTATCTATAAGATTTTGATAATCCATGGGTGTTAAAGTATGAGCCCACATACCTAAAAAATAAGATGTAGGTAAATATTATGAATTAATCTTTTTAATTCCTTTTTACATGAATGCTATTTTTAAGATTTTTTTTTTTTTTTTTTTTTTTTCCATGGAGTGCATAAAAATTTAAAAGCAACAAAAAGCTATTTTAAAAAAAACTAATAAATAAAAAAATTATAAATTTAATATCTTAATAGAAGAAATACATATATTGTGATAAAAAAGTTCAAATATGAAAATTAGGTTTTAAAAAGTTTTAGGGTAAAAAAAAAATCTTATCCATTTTAAAGTTCATAAAAACAAAAAACTGTATATTAATTATAAATTAGCTACATGCACTTTCATAATTTAAGACAAAAAAGAAAAATGTAGGGAGTTTCCCAATTTTACATAAGGAAATATGATTGATTACAAAGTTAACTGTACCTTATAATGATGAAAAACATCATTTGGTTCAGCCAAATATATCAAATACACTTCCTTAAAAAAAATATACATTTTTCCTTTCTACGTGCTTATTCAAACTTCAACTTTACTTTTCTCATTTCTTTTACACAGGTAAGGTTTTTATTAATTACATTCATATACATTACAAATAATTCACAAAAATTGTACAAACTATGATTAATACTATGCTAACACAATCACCAATAAATAAAAATTTAACATTATTTATTACAAAAATACATGCATATTCAAATTAAATAAAATTTCCAAATTAATCTTGTAATTAAGGAAAATATAAATATTTTTTTCTGTGTGATGCTTAAGTAGTTTATTTTTCTCGTGCAGAAAATAACCTTAAACTATAACATTCAAAATATATTCATAGTTCTACAAAGAGAGGAGAAATTGTTGTTTATTCAAAGTATAATTACTCTTATTGGCTCAAGTTATAAAAACAACATTCACTTATGATTTTCAATATCATAGAAAGAAATGCATGTAGTAGTTATAAAAGATATATAGATAAAAATTTCTATTACACTTAGAAAATAAGCTTAATAAATAATCTGTATTAAGCATGAATTAAGTTTACCAATAAGACTATTAATATTTTCTTTAACAACCATATTTCTTTTACCTTTTTTTTTAGATAATTTTACAGCTTCAAAACATTATTACTTAAGATGAAAAATTTTTAAAAATGATTACTTTTAAAGAAAGGGAAAATGTTTTTATCTTCAAATAATGAAAAATGCACGTCAAACGAAACGGATTTAATATAGAATAATTAGCCTAGCTACTTTTAAAAAGAAATAGTAAGCAATGATTCTAAAGGGACCTCGTTACATTACCCCTCCAAAAAAATTTAAATATTTATTTTCCATAATAAGAAAAGAATATATTTTAAAGGAATACCATGAGAATAACAGCTATCTGTAGAACTGCAGTATCCACATCTATATCCCTTATGACCACCAGAAAAATATTCAACAATGCTTTTATCCATGATTCTAACTTATTCAATGTCATGGATATAAACAAGAATGCAATAAAAAGTATCGTCTATCGTCACCTCCAAAATTTAAACTCGAAAATACGATCAATCAGTCTCCATCCCACAGAAAAAAGAAAGTGAAAGAAAGCACAAATAGAAACGAATCACCAATAGCTAGCTCACGGGAGGCGAAACAACAAACTGATGCAAGAGGAACCATAGTAGAAAAACCTGATTTATTTGAAAAAAAATTAGCACGAGCGTTTAGAAGGCTATATTGATTTGTCTTAGTAATAGTTTCTTGTGTAAAAGAAGATTGTATTAGATATAAAATTCGGAGTGAAATAATCTTTATTTTAGTAAGTACAAGATGTTGCTATTTAATTATTAAACTGTAACCGTATTGTAGAATGTAAATAAACAAAGAATTACAGAAATGTGCGATCATTTTGCGATAAATAATGATATGTACTTATTAAAGATGTCAACTTCAAGTCATAAAGTTATGATATGTGAGTGGGAAAAGTGTAGTTTACCTTCAGAGTGTTAGAAATTTTTTACAGATTAAATAAATAGTAGGAAATATGTTTAGATAAATTTAATAGCATTGCTTTATTAATTTTAAGAAGTTATCACCGTGATCTAATTTGTTACTATGCTGTCATTTGTAAGTTTTTTTGTTTGTTTTCTTACTTCTCAAATTTTAAAAGAAATTCTTGATAGTAGATTTTTTTTTTTTTTTTTTTAAATTATTATTTGGTGAATAAACATCTTTACTAAAATATATTTTTTGCGAGCTATATAATTATTTGAGTTCTCTATTAAATAATATAGTTAAATATCAGTAGATTATATAGTATGTTTATGTTGATTCTGTTTGCTAATTCCTTTGTATTCAGTAATTGTAAAAAAATCCATATTTATAACTGAAAAAAAAAGCTATTGATTTTGAATTAATAACAACAAAATATTTACTGCAACTAGACAAAACATTAATATAATTTGTTTATAAAATGTGTAATGGTTTTATTTATGAGGTGATGTGTGCTTTTTTTGGTAATTTATTTGCTTTATAAAATATTAATTTATTGATTATTTTATTATTTTTAATTAATGAGCATAAATTTCATGAAATAGCTCATATTAATAGTATTACCCCATAAAACAATTTTTTTAATAAGCTGACATTTTTTTCATCGACAGAAAATTTTACATTTAAAAAATTTACCTTTGCTGACAATTGTTATGAATTTTTCACAACTTGGTAGAGAACAATTGACTTACAAATGCCAACATATGAAATGCATTCATTTGTTGCACATACTTCATAGTTTTAATTGACTTTGTTAAAATATATTATTTTTGGTTTTGTCTAATTATTAGGCTCTTACAACTTTATATAAAATGAGTAATTAATTACAGAGCCAAAGGAAATAGTAAATGTAATAAATAAAAAATGTTTGTTTTAAGTAACTGTATATTTTCTTATGAAAAATCCTATAGAGTATTTATTATATAAATATTTTATTATGGCATTTTTTTAAATAATTGAAGTTTAAAATGATTAATTTATATATTTAAATTAATTTTATGTATTTTCCACATTTCCAGGTGAAATCTTGTTTTTCTTCTTCAAAACTCTCAAGAATTGTGATTTTGAATCAACAAACAAAAATGATTTCAAGTTTAAAAATGCCCTTAGACTTTATTGCTCATCCTAGTGATATGCCCTTGGAGGTACTTAAAGTAATTTTATAACTCATATTCTTTTTTTTTTTCCTTTAGATATGTGTCAAATTATAATTTATTTTTCATAATAATGTAATGCATATTTATATAAAGTATCAATTTTTCATCTATTTGCTGTAATGAATTAAAATATGCATAGTAATTTCTGAGATTTATTTAATGCTGAATTTATTCAGTGCTTAAGCTAATGAATTTTAAATTGAAAATAATTTAACAAATAGTTTATAATTGACATACACTTCATTAAATGATAATTGATTATGTATTTATATAAGTTTAATGAATATATAGCACAACTTAATGTGACTTAACTAAGTGCTTTCAGTGCTTTAGGACTTTTCAATATACTTGCTGATGCTGAAAAAAAAGTAAATAAAAAATAATAATCCAACAGAAAGAAAAAGTGAGGTGCCCCTTAGCTTACAGGGTTAGGAGACTTTTCATAGAAATTGATGTATCATTGCTGTCTTATAATATGCATCCTCTGGCATATGAAATATCCAAGAGAACTTTATATCTGAAAGCACTTTATAGTTTATTTCTTGTTTTACATATTTTATGTATTGAAACAAAATGTGTTCAACTGTTTCCAGAGTTTTGCAAATAGGGCATAATGGCAATGAAGGCAGGCTAAATTGATTTAGTTTAGAACTAAAAGAATATGCCTTTGTACAAAATCCGGATAGAAGAAAGTCTTCTTTTCGATGAGTAGGAAGAAGGTTTAATACTATCCAAATGACTGAATTCCTGAGCGTATTTGCCATCTATCCACAGTCCAGTTGCTTTTATCAGTGTTTTCTTTTCATTATTATATAAGTACTTCCAGAGATATCCACTGAAATCATATTGCATCTGCTGAAGATTTTGTGAGAGAATCTAATTCTGATAGTTTATTTTTCTGTAATACCAACATGTCCTGGGAACCAGATGTATTCTGTGGATAAAATGCTATTGCAAATATCTTGAAATTTATTGCCAAGGAACTGGAGGATACGATTGTAATGGATATTGCAATTCTATATGCCTGTAGACTACATATTTGTGAGCTGAGAGAACATAAGTTGAGTGGGTTAAAAGGAGTGCAAGAGCTTCCTCTGTGAAAATACTACTGTAATTTGAAATCTGTCTTGATGAAGATTCTTGTGAAAAGGAATTGATGACTGCTATTGAATGTTGAAGATTTTTGGCACATTTATTTAAACTTTGCAATTTTAAGTACTATCTTATAAAATTTATTGATAAATTACACCCTAACATTATAATTTTTTTAAATTTTATAAACAACTAGAGGACCCGGCCACGCGTTGCTGTGGCTTTCTTGTATTTCGTTCAATTATTAGATACTATAATTGGTATTGTTAAGTAAGTGATTGGTAAGGAATGATGAAAAGATCAAATTAAGCTTCAACGAATAGAAAATGTTTAATTTTTATTAATTTAATGAATGAGGTAGATAATGTTGATTTTTAAGACTGTTTTATAATTATTTTACCTAATTTAATTTTTAATAATCATTACTTTCATTTAACTAAGAACTAAGCGATGAACACTATTTCTTGTTAGTCTGTCTTTCGTCAAAATAAATAAATTCGATAGTTTTCGAACACGTAAGCATGCAACATACAGCTGCCCATGGGAGAAACACGGATTCTGAGGTTAGATTTTTTTGGTGGTCTGTTACTGAAATTGATAATTGAAAAAATACAATACAATTAAAATAAAATCGGGATATAATAAAAAAAGAGTTAAAAAAAAATTCACAATAAAATACAAATGCAAACGATCGTTTAAGATACACGATCACCTTCGAAGGAATTTTTTTGAAATTTTTTATCTTTGTACACATTTTTGGATTGAATGTATCTAAAAACTAATGATTTCACATAAAAAAATTTCATTATTATTTTTTTTAATTTTTATAAGCTAAAATAAGGGTAAAAATGGCCAAAAATTGATACTGTTACAAAACCTGAAATCAAATCATTATTTTTTAAATTTCTGAGTTTGTATTTGTTTGTACTAACATTTTACAGTGAATAGACCTCTGGTAAATTTATATCTTTATTATTTATTATTTTGTGCTTGTTTAAATGCTGTCGACACAAAATTCTTCCCAAAATTTGCATGTAATTCCAAGTTTAACAATTAAAATAAAAAATATTTATGTAGCTATAATCATTTCCCTGTAAATATTTATGAAAAACATAAATACAAAGTTTTGTAGCATTTGGATCAAAATTACTTGTGTTATGATGTTTCACATGAAAACAAAAAGCATAAAAATTCATTCTGAGAAAAAGCTAAAAACAACTTTTAATTAGATATATTACTTTTAAAAATGTTGTAAATATATTAAAATGCCATTGAATTATCAAGTTCATAGTCTTATTTATTAAAAAATATAGTTTTATTTTTCCTTAAAGCTGTAAACATTTTCTGAGCTTTGTTTTGAAAAAGTTAAAATTTACTCGACAAAATGTTTTTTTACAACTTCCTGCTATTTGCAAAGGCTTTTTAAAATGAAATGACCTGAATTTAAAATATTTAGCCTTTTTGCAAGTGTTTTGATTAAATATATTCAAAACCTTTGAATTTCACATAAAAATATCAACTTTAGCTATTTTTTATACAATTTATTCTTTAAAATATGGATAAAAATTGCAAAAATGTGATATTGTTGCAAAACTTTATAATTCAAAAATAAATAAAACATGAATAGATTTTTCCTTTGCAAGTATTTTTATGCTGGGAATATCCTTATGTAGGTAATATACTGTTTTCAAATTTATATCTCAATTATTTATACATTTTTGTATGCTTAAAGTTTGTCGACACAAACTTTTTTTTTACAAATTTACAAAAATTCTTAGTTTAAAAACTAAAATAAAAATAATTTATGAATTTAGGTTAATTTCCATGTTCTATTCCTTTCATACATTTAAAGAAAACTTTTACATGAAGTTTCAAAGCATTTAGAAAAGAAATCTTTTTATTATGATGTTTTGAATGAATACAAAATGCATAAAAATTCAAATAAGAAATAATTAAAACCAACTTTTAAATGTAAATAAAAACAAATGTACATACATAAAAATGTTGTTGAGCTTTAAATTCTCCTTTATTAATATAAACACTTATTTATTTGTTTTGTTTTCTTTAAATGACTTCCAACTTAAAAGTACCATTTATCAATTTTTCTTCGCCGATATTCAAATCACTCAAATTTATAACTCAAATTCTTTGTTTTTCAAATAACAAAAGTTTTTAAAATAAAATGTCCTTGATTTTCAACTTGCAACTATTATAATATCTTTTATAAAATTTTAATGTTATCATTATATCAAATAATTGCAGAGTTTACTTCATTTTCTCACTTTTCAAAAAATCCTTAAAATTCATCCTCTTTCTTTAAAATTATATTGTCTATATTATATTATCTTGTTAGATCACATTTCATTTTAGAATTCTTAATCAAATACAACACATGTTGACAAACTTTAAGCATAGAAAAGTTCAATGTTTTGATTCACAACTTTTCATTCAATATATTTTATTCAAATTCAAATTCAAACTTAGAAAATGTGTTTTTTCTTCTTCACAAAAAATGTTTTATTATTTTATGATGAAAGAAATCACAAAACAAATGGAAAAGTTAATGAGCTTTAAATTCTCCTTTATTAATATAAACACTTATTTATTTGTTTTGCTTTCTTTAAATAACTTCCAACTTAAAAGTACCATTTATCACTTTTTCTTCGACAATATTTAAATCACTGAAATTTATAACTCAAATTCTTTGTTTTCCAAATAACAAAAGTTTTTAAAATAAAATATCCTTGATTTTCAACTTGCAACTATTATAATACTTTTTATAAAATTTTAATGTTATCATTATATCAAATAATTGCAGAGTTTACTTCATTTTCTCACTTTTCAAAAAATCCTTAAAATTCATCCTCTTTCTTTAAAATTATATTGTCTATATTATATTATCTTGTAGATCAAATTTTATTTTAGAATTCTTAATCAAATACAACACATGTTGACAAACTTTAAGCATAGAAAAGTTCAATGTTTTGATTCACAACTTTTCATTCCATATATTTTATTCCAATTCAAATTCAAACTTAGAAAATAAAAAAAATATTGATAATCAAATCAGGTAATACTTACATACATTTGATTTATTTCTCATAGAAATAATATAAATTTCATACAATATAATTTTCACAAAATTTAAAGTAGTACATAAAACAATAATATTCAGAACATGAGAATTTTACGTTTATGTAGTACAGGCATCGAGACACGGCGCCATCTAACGTACCTTTTATTGTGGTATATCTTTCGTCTGTGGTGGAAACAAACTTTTTACTCCAACGATGAAATTAGTGCAAATAAGAATTCTGCAATTAATTATCGAAATAGCAATAAAATAGTCATTATATTATTCGAAAAATGAAGTTACGAATTCCTCTAATTGCAGTATTGCAACCCTAAAGAAATTGGCGAAAATTCAGGGTTGCAAGATTGGCGACCTCCTCAATGGTAGATTTTAACCGATTTTGCAATTAAATACGAAAAAAATCTGAATAAAAACTACCCTATTTCTCAAGTTGGAACAAAACACACATTTAAAAAAAAAAAAGTTAAAATCGGAAGGTTAGTTTCGGAGTTCATCGCGAACAAACATCGTGACACGGGAATTATATATAATAGATAATAGAATTTAAAATTATAGAAAACTGATAGTTAATTTAGTTATAATAATTTAAGCTAAATAAAATTTATTTTATTTTAGTTGGTATTAGATTCAAAACTGAATGTATTTATGATAATGTATGAATAATTCTACTATCTGCACTTTTTAAAATTTATATTTTGATGTGTCTTTACTATTTATTGATTTGAAATCCATAAATTATAAGTATCTATTATTAAGCTCTACTTAATAAAAATTTGAAACTTATACAATCAAAAAATTCTTTATGAAATTCTATTAATTTTTTGATAAAGAATTGAAAAAAATAATAGTTTAGATTTTTTTTTATGTCAAATTTTGATAATTTGCATTATAACTGTATGTTAACATTATTTTGATGTGTATATTCATTTAAATAAATGAGCAATCCTAATGTAAGTTATAATCCAGTTATAACCAGTTTATAATATAGTAATTATAATGCAGTTATAATCATTATTTTTTAATTGATTATTTTGCATAAAATGAGCATATCTTATAGGGAATATTTTTTTCTGATTATTAAAAATTATTTCTTCCCTTGATTTTAGAAAGCCACTTACATAATTTTATTGCAATTGTTTTTTTAAATAAAGTTATTGAATGAATAAAAGAACTTTACATTATTTATTATACAACCATTTTATAGATTTTCTTTTTATTTTGCAGTCAAAAACATATGAATTTTGTAAAGAATACAAGCAATTATCAGCTGATCAAAGATTAGATGTCTTGAAGGAATTGGCTGTTAAGTACAATTTTGACAGCAATGCTACAGATAAGGCAGCTGAATCATATATAACTTCTAAGGTTTATGGATTTTTTAATTTATTGTAAAGAGTTATGATATTTATGCATTAAATTTTTTTTTTTTTTTTTTTTTTTTCCCACCACACTTACGAAAAGTTATTTCTTCATTCATTTCTTATTTTTACAAAAGGGATTTTGTTTTGTAATGATAATAAGGATTGAATTATGATATATTTGTTTCACCAAATAAAAATTAGTAAAAGTTTTTTGTCAAGCTGTTGAAAATGCTTATTTATTTTAACTACTTTTTTATTTAACACGTGAAACCTTTATATTGGTTTATTTTGTACAAATTTAAGTGCTTATATATGCAATTACAGGATGGTGACAAAACCGAGAAATCAAGGAATTTTATTGTTCTGGAAAAGTCAGGAAAATTCGTAAAAATATCTAGAAATCATGGAAAATTACCAACAAATACATTTCACATGAAGCATGTGCATGATTGGCGATTTTGTAGCCGGACATACTTGCCAATTTCAGTTGTTACTAATTTCATGGCAACCATACGAATGATTTTTTTTATGACGAGCTGACTACTTTATGATCTTGTATTTAAATGTGTCTTTCACTAGTATGTATCTTTTAGTTGTGCTCTGATTGCACTCATGCTATTATTTGTACTTGTGTTATTTGCTTCAGGACGTAGAAAAGTAAGGATTTTAATGTTTTAATATTTTATTAATTATTAATATTTGATTATTAATAATTACTTATTTCATATTAAGCTTAAATTAATTTCTTAAACCTAATTTTGCAGTCCTTTAGCATCTGCTGTGGTTGATATTTATTACTTATTTATTTAATGACTAAAACTTAAGTCTAATGAATTATTTTTATATATTCTAAGTGTATTAAGCATAAATTATTTGATCAAGTATCCTTTAGCATATTTCATTGAATGCATTCTTTAATTTGTTATTTGTGAGTTTAACTACTAATTCTGTTCTTCATTTGGACTTCCATTGTATGTGTACATAGAGGAAAAAAATAAAATTCAAAGGTATGGTGTCGCCTTTAATAAACACATTCAGGGAGGATTGTCTTTCACCATTTCGTGACGTTTTGTTATTTCTTTTTACGAGTTTCTTAAAAAAAAAAGACAATTCTCAAAATAAATCATGCCCTCTTAAAAATGGATTAAATAAGATCGCATTTATTTTAGTAAGAATGCTTATCTTGAAATAATTATTGGATTTACTGTAATATACTATTTTAATAGATTGTTTAGGATGGTACACATACAGTGATTCTGAGTAGGGAGGAATTCAGGAAACTAATATAATTAGTAGCAGTAAGTCAGGCAAATATTGTAAGTGTACTCAGTGAAAAATGTTCACAGTTTCTGTAGCCAACCTGAATTAATTTTTTATGTCCTTATCTTAATAAAGAAGATTGAATTATTTTTATTATTTTATATATAATATACTAATTAGGAGAATATTTAACTTGCTTAAGAAGACATTATTTTTTTTTTTAAATGTTTATGAGGTTTTATTATGTATCCTGCCTAATTTCTAATGATAAAATATAGCAAATAAACATATGCTTTTAAAAAATTTTGATGTTGATTCTTTTTGTTACCATATAAAATCTATTTACAATAATAGTAATTGTGCCATTGAATTTTTCCTTGTAAAGTGCTAATACACTGCTGGCCATCCAAAATACAACAACACCTACCAAAGCCAAATTTATTAGACAAATTGATGTTTTGTATAGTCACCACTGCTTGCAATGATTGCGTCTACATTCCTCAGCATTGAATGAAAGAGGTTTATCACTCCATACTGATTTCACATGTTGCCGAAATTCATCTGGTATAGTCATGAGAAGTGTATGCTGCACCAGTTATTTACCAATTATTGACCAGATGTGTTTGAAGGGTAACAGATTACGAGAACAGGAAAGGCAGCAATGCAAGCAGGCTGATTAAGAAAATTGTTGAACATTGTTTGCTACATACAATTTGGAATTATCTTGTTGTACAGGCAATATGTTTTAAGAAGAAGTAAAATCCAAAATTACTCCAAATCATAAGGCCAGGTAAGAGACTGGTATACAAGAGTTCAGTAATTTGTCAATGTTACGCCAATCTAAAAACGGCCATTGTGGCAGTGCAGGCAGAATTGTCAGCCTAAAAAAAAACATACCAGTCATTTGTCCATGTCCATTATTCATGTTACTATTTCAGATGCAATCTTTAGTTCTAGTGTCAAATGTAATCGCAGCACTGGATACTTTACTGAACTTTCCCTGTGCTGTTGAATGGTATATGCAGACACAGATTTTTGTACATCAGACCTCATTTCTAACAGTCTGCTTCCTGATATTGCACGTTGATCCATCAGTGCTCTGCGTACAATGCCTATCAAGGTATACTCATAATAAAAATTTCTTGCTAATTGATTTTTCTTTTATTGTGTTGCATTTTTGATGGCCAAAAGTATGTATAAAATGCAATCCTCGTTGTGGTATTGTTCTGTTTGTAATAATTCTAAAATATTTATTTATTTTTCATAAATATTAAACAGATTAAAAGTTAATCAATTTTTCCAGAATAAAGGAACTGGTATTATCTTAAAAGCTGCTGAGAGACTAAAATCATCTCTTAACCCAAGTTATGCATATGCATTTAATCGAATAAGAAAACTAGATGGTGGTGTGAAATTTATAGTTGATGTGAGAGAAGACATTTTAGTATGTATCTTTTTTTATTTATATAATAATTTGAATAATATTCTGTTAAGTAGCAGTACAGTTATAAAATTTGAACTGTTTTTATATCTATATAATTTACAATTGATCCATTACAAGTATTCTGTTTTTTAGAAAATGTTGCCATCACTGGATTTTAATGATGATACAACACATCACTTGAAAGCTTTAAATAATTATTTAAAAGAAATACTTTCATTCTCTTTTAATATTGGATTTTTAAAATTAGAAAGAATTACGTGGAATTCCTCGTGTTTAATGCTGGAGAAGGTATGCATTATAATTTAACTTCTTAAAATATTTTTTTTTAATTCTTAAGACTAACCTTACTGGTTTAAATTCTCAACTGTAAATTTGTAACTTAAAAACCTGAATTGAATTACTTGATAAATTTAGTGTTAAAACAAAATATATATATATATATATTATTCTTTTCTAATTTATTTTCGATGTAATTATTAAACAGGAATGTTATTTGCTAAATACTTCTAAACTTTTATATATTTATTATTTATTTTTTTTTACTATTGACCTAGCATAACTTATATTATAACAAAATATTTAGATTTCACAATATGAAGCTGTACATCCAGTTAGAAGTTGGACAGACATAAAACATCGTGTTGGACCTTACAGAAGATGTTATGTTTTTACACACAGCTCTATGCCCAAAGAGCCAATAGTAGTTTTGCATACTGCGCTAACAAATGAAATATCTTCCAGCATTGCAGTAAGTAATGTATTGAAACGTATAACCATTTTGATATATTTTGTTGTACTATTTTACTGTAATGTTATGCATGTCTATGATGTCAAACATTATTAATTAACTAAGTTGTTTAAAATTTTCATTAGAGCATTCAATGCCATGTATTAAAAACAAACATTAATTTAAGGAATAAAGTTTAGAAACTTCTTATGACAGCTTCACTAGGTACTAAGTAATATTAAATGTGGTGTTATAAAAAAAACTGTGTCTCTGTTTAAAATATTTCAATTTTGTTATTGAAAATTTGATTGAAAAGCTTCATTTTTCTGATGCATTCCAAAAATTATGCATAAAATATATATTTCTTTTATCGAAATTATTAAAAAAGTAATGTGTTTTAATTTTATGATGTTTAAATTATATGTGTGCAATAATCTTAGCTCTTTATTCAAATTTATTTTGATTTTATGCTTTTTTTTTTTTTGTTGTTGATAAATGTTTTGTGTTGACGTTCAAAATTCTTTAAATAAAGCATGCATTGTACATAATATTATTTTAGAAAGGAAAATTATTTCAAAAATATAATAATTTAGTAGGATATTAAATTATTTCATTTCATGCTGATTGCTTTCTACCTTTTTTTTAATATACATATATCTGAAAATTGATTCCACAGTTTTCATATATTCTGTATTATTTATGGCTTATTTGATATTGATTGAAGTTTACCTACTTTAGTCTATTGTGAAGCAACAGAAGAAACACTCTGATGCTTCTATTGGAAAATTGAAAGATGAAGAAGAAAATCCTAAAGAAATTAAAGCTGCAATTTTCTATTCTATAACTTCAACCCAAAAAGGTTTCTATTCTATCTATAAATTTAATGAAATACTTGAATGACCAACTTAATTTCTTAAAACTAAATTTAATTTAGAGAATTTTTATTATCATCACAAGCAAATTTTGGTGTTTCTTTTAGAAAACCCTCTTTAAGTATTACTTCTCCCTAATATACTATCAACATAGTACAATAGTTTGAGAGAGGAGTACCAACCTGTAAAAAAATGCATTTAGAGCTATTTGCTTAAATATTATATAGCACCAATAATATAAGTAGACATTGAAACACTCACAAATCGATTTTATTTCTTTCTATCACTGTACTTCCATAGCACAAAAAACAGCTTTAACTATCTATTCTGTAATACATGCCATTAATTGTAAACAAATGAAAATATAAAAAACAGAATTTATGTCATTACAATTCAAAAATTTTTGAAAATAAACATGAGACTTAGCTGTGGTAAGTGTAAATCAACTCATTGATTGTCAGTTGGCTGTTTGTGCTTATTTGTAACATTTAAAGGATAGAAACAATACTGAGAAAAAAATTATAACTTTCATTTCATATCCATTGGACTATTTCGAAATTATCTACTTTAGATTAAAATATTTTACATTTTATCATTATATTACTTCAGCTCTATATTAATTATCTTAAACTACAGGAATATTTACACATTTACTAAAATTAACTTATAAAAGAAATGACTTGTGCTGCTGGTGAGCACTAGCACGGATGTTCAATCCACTGGTTGCCTTGTTGTAAATACTGTTTCAAAAAATGATATTCGAGGGCATTTGAGATGTTCAACATCTTACCTCATTAGTCAGACTAGCTGGTGGGAGTTTCCAGGTTTTCTCCCATATGATATGCAAATGCGGGGCAGTTCCCCCAAAAAGTGATCCCGGAAAGCTCTCTTCCTTCAGCAACGCAGAGCAGAAGTCAGATTTCTACTTATGAGTGCTCCATCAAAACAGAAGCTGCCCCCTCTTCCCTCCTTCCATAAGGGATACGACAACAACAACATTAACTTATTATATTCATAAAAATGAATAAATTATTATCTAGGCAAGCTAAATTCAGATTTGTATATAAGAAATAATACATTTGAGTTTAGAAAAATTTATTTCGAAAAACAAATTGTATTTAATTCTTGAATGCAAATGAAAGTATATATTTTTATTTATTCGTGCATGTATAGATTACAATTTTTTATTTATGCTAAGGACTCCATGGCATTGAATTGGGAAATCAGCTTATCAAAAAAGTAGTACGTGAAGTCCTTGCTGAATTTCCTCATGTGACCCAACTGTCGTCTTTGTCTCCCATTCCTGGATTCCGTGATTGGTTTTTATTAGAAATTAAAAAGATGAAAGGAGGTTTGTTAATACATAAGTATGCTTTACAATATCATATTGCCTTCTAACAAACAGAAAATTTGAACAATTTTTATTATTTTTCTTGCATCTTTCGCTGTGTTTGTTTATCTATTTATGAATTATTATCTTTTTGTTATTGAAAAAAATCATGCAATTGAATTTTTATTTTAACTATTAAAATTTAAAGAATTGTCCACATTTATGTAAAATTTTTTTGAAGAATTACTATATATATATATATATATATATATATATATATATATATATATATAGTACCCATAAATTTTTTATTTTCTTTATTAGACATTTAGGTGTGCTTAATTAGAAGCTTTTAACTATTTCATTTAATAAAGAACCATAAAAAAAATGTGCAGAATGCAATAATAAATATATCTTTTTAGATATTTCAGAATATGAATTGAAAATATTAAAATGTAAGGAAATATTGGACATTTACTTTTGTCACACTGCTTCATTTTATCCAAATATATATGATTTTATATTATTATTTTTCTATGAATGTTGAAAATTTCTATAAGTATCGTCTTTTATTTAGATTAAATTGATCTATTAATATTGCATTAAAAGCAACAACTCCATTGTAATATTATACTTAGATTTTAATTTATCCTTTTTTCCATATAGATAGTGGATCTCTGCTATAAATGATTGAAATATGAGTTTAAATTTAACTGAATAAAATTGTACAATGCATTATTTGCAAGATCAATTCATTATTATATAAAATTATCTAATTTAATCGATCTTTCATTGGTCATTAAATTTATATAGTTCTAATTTCTTGATATGAATTCTTGTGAGATTGAATTATTTTATGTCAAAAAAATTTATCTTAAATTTTTTTATTTTAATCCAAAATTTTTTATTCCTTACAATTTTTCAGGAAACTCTGTGATCCTATCATTTTTTTCTGAAAGGGATCAGTCACTTTTGAAAAATCTTCTTTCTTCTGGTGATCAACAAAACATATGGAGCTCCTTACAAAGTGTAATTGCTTCCAATCGGTGGATAAATGATGAAAATCTAATACAATGTTTGAAATCACCTTTGATGAAGATTTGTGCCCATTATTTGTATATAGAAAAGAGGAGATCTAATGCTTTGAATAGTGTTGGTAAGATATTTATATATAGTATACATTCCTGATAATCTACTAAGATTTTCAATTTTCAGTATGCTATATGTGGTTTTGTTTTCAAATTTTTAATAATTCAAATGATATCAAAGATTGATGGATGCCAGAATGTCAGTATTTAAATTCATAGTAAGACCATATATTATTAGAATGTCACAATTAAGAACTCTGAAGTAAATGTGCCATAATTAAGTACTTTTTGAGTTTTGAAATATGAATTAGTTAAATCCAGATTTGCAGTATTTTAATCTCTGTATTTATGAGTGCAATGTTTTATTGTTAATATCCTTCCTGTATAATTCTCTGTGGTTTATTATCTACAGTTATAAGTTTCAATAATAGGGGCGAAAATATGGTTTAAGATATGGACAATTTGCTAGTTTAAGATATGGATGTTTTGCACCTCCTTATTTATTTTCTTTACTAAAAGTGCTAATGAATTTCAGCTTTTTTTTTTTTTATCTATAGTTGATATCTTTAGAAGAAGAAAATTCTTTCAAAGTTATCAAATTAACTACTTCAAAGTTATTTCACCATACATGTAATATAAATTGTTTTGATGTTTTTTACAATTTCAAACCATTATAAGCAATCTTTTAAGGTTAGTTAGCTTTGTTGGTGATCATTTTATTTTAATAAAACTGCAAGTAAATAGAGTTACATCAAACAAGACCCTTTACCATTTGAAAATATTTTTTTTTATTATTATATGTAAAATTACAAAAAAAAAAAAAAAAAAAAAAATCGACTTTAGTGTAGTAGCAAGTATATGAGAAACAGCTACAGTTATCCATTTAACAAAATTACTGTTGGCTAGTGTAATTTTTAATTTTCATTGGATTTTTATTAAATAAAAGTAGCTTTAACAAATGCATATCAAAAATTTTTAATAAAAATATGTTAATCGTTTCAGTGATTTGTTTGTTCAACGTATTAAACTGTATTATTCGTGTTCATTTAAAATTTGTGCTTCTGAAATTGTTAGGTATGATATATTTCTTGCAAATAAAAATAAATAACGCTGTTAAGCTTTGAGATTACACTTTTAATGAATTTAATATTAAAGCTCATAAGTATTCTCTAAAGGCTAAGGAAAATCATTTCTAAATGTTGATGAATGCAAGACCATATATTGAATTAAACTTTGAATTTTTTTATGTTTCTTTTAAAATAATAACTTTTAGTTAATATATCTATTGAAATAAAACATTTATTAATTAAGTGCAATTAATAAAAATAATTTTTCTGTCTTAATGTTTAAAATATTAATATAATTGCTTTTTGTACATGCTGTTAGTAGAATAAAAATGGTTTAATAAATCTTCAAAACTACCATGATGTGTATAAGAAAAAGAGTTATTACAAGTGGACAGGATGTATTATTATTTCTTAAGGGAGGGGATCATTTCTAGTACTGCTGAATTACATATGTGTTTTATATCTATTGTGTTTAATATCATATTTATATCTATTGATAAGAAATTGGTGTAGAAATGCAACTTTTTTTAATCTGATTTTAATTGTTTCTCCTTTTCGATGTTTTCTTAAAATATAAATATGATATTTTTATATTGTTAAGGCCTACAATTAAAACTGTGCAAAGATTTCCCATAAGTGACTATAATTAGGATTTGAGTCAATTTGGTTTATCACGGACTGTAATAATAAGATGCATTTTGTTCAAAATGATGAAGTTTTTAAGAATTGCTGCATTTGCATTAATGTTTAATATAGGATGTGGGAAAATATTCAAATACTCACTGGAAATTATAGCAATACGTATATATTTATTTATTTTAATGTTTTAGAGAATTATCTCCATTTAAGGTAATAAATACAATATTCAATACATATGTATATATTTTTTTAGATTTCTACTTTAATTTTCCTTGTATGTAATGAATTTTTAGAAAATAATGCTTCATTAACTGTTCGTATGTATGAGGGTAGTAACTGAAAAATATCGGTTTTAAAAAATTGAACATGTTCTCTGTTCACTAATGTATTTCCTTTTTCAATTTGTAGCTCATTTTCATTTGAGAAATGGAGCGGTAATGTGGCGCCTTAATTGGCTGGCGGATTTATCTCCCCGTGGGCTAGACAATTCTTGTGGCATGATGGTCAATTACAGGTAAAGATTATAAAAATGTATATAACTTTTCATCTAACTAATTAACTTTAAAAACAATGCTGGGGTTATTATGATTTATTTATTCCAAGATTACTGGTTTCTTTTGATAATGTAGTAAGCATTACCTAACATAGTACATGATTGTTATTATAGATTGATTGTTTATTGATTATCTCAAGCAAAATTATTATACTTTTATCAAATATTCTTCTGTCACAGAGTCAAACATGATTTTATTTGCATATTTAAAAGCTTTGTATGGTTGTACGTTTATCAAATCCATATTTTTTACTTGATTTTTACCAAATTTTAAGTCAGCCTTAAGAGTACAAGATACTGTGTATGGCCTTTTCAAAAACGATTTTAAATAGAATTATAATAGATTTTGTTTGTGTTTAATATAATGGGCATAATTGAAGAATGTCCTTGTCTTGTGAAGAACACGTAACAGTAACACAAAAAGAATACAAAAATGATAATTTTATTTAACATAAAAGCAAAAAAATAAGTTTATTTTATAAAACACAATGTGTTGACTGTTTCTTCATGCTGGAAAAATACTGTTAAAAATAAATACTTCAGTGACTTAAACATTGAATCTCAAGAATACAAGAAAAGAATATCCAAATAAAATTCATTGTATTTAAGAACTATCACATAAATATTAGTAATGATCATTACCAGAACCGATAGTAATATGGCTAGTTCATCTTATATATATATAATTTGTAACAATTTGAAAACTATTTCTTTTAGGTATTATTTGGATGAAACAGAATCAAACAGCAAGAACTATGTTGAAAATCACATAATTGCTGCATCAGATGATTTTAAATATCTCTTGACACCTGCTTTCAGTAAATCATCTCTTTAATGGTAAGTAATATTTATAATTATTTATTTCTAATGGAATCATGATTTGATTCGTACTTAATTTTTGACACAACAGTTTTCTTGCTACATTTTGAATCTTTAACTCAGGTTATGAATTGTCTGTAACTCTATTTTTATAACAAACGTTCAGACACAATTTAATTTTATATGTGAATCTAACCTTAGGTAATTGACTAACCTGAGTTCAATTATATAATTTGAGATAATTGAACTTGAACCTTCATTGCCTGTTGCATTTCATTGATATGGAGTTAATTCAATTAAAATCCAAAAGGATTCTCAAAATTAGAAAGAAATTATTTTTTACCTTAATACGTTTTACTGATAGTTATAAATTATCACAGAATTGCATTACAATATATATTATGAATAGTTATTTATTAATTCATACACTAAACATAACACATTAAAAATATACAGTCCAGAGGAAAAGTGCCTTATACAAAACTGTAGTTAGCATACCTCTACCTTAAAAAAAATTCTACTTCATTTTAAATACCGTAATTCCATGCTTATAATCCAAAAGTTATATGTTAAATTATTGTAAAATTTTATGGAGAAAATTCTAGTGCATACAATCTGTGGTTGCTGCTTATGTGTTACAAACGGAAATTTCGATGACTCTTGCTGGATGACCTTTCATGGAAAAACTAGAAATTTCAGTGGTTGAGACTTGCTTCAGGATTTTGCACTTTTTTTTCACTTTTTACTCCTTTTTTAAAAAAATAATATAAATAAACTGTTTGTAAAAAATGTAAATTGTAATGTGTTATGCAAATGATTAAAATGTCAGAGTCACCACGCATGTGAGGGCTGAGCAGCTCCGCATGTTGTAACGGGATGTTGAAATTAGTGGTAAACATTAGAGGAAACGTAACTATATGTCTTTGATGAAAGAAGGTGACATTTCAATAATTTATGGAGTTTTAACGGGGGAGAAGCGGCGGCATTTGTGAGGGAAGATTTTTCTATCGTACAATAGCAGCTCGTGTGCAGCGTAACAACAACACTGTGATGTGAATTCGGAAGCATGACGAAAGGTGACGTCAGCATCCGATGATAGACACACTGTCCGCATGACGCTGGCAGACCATACAGCGTCATCTAGATTTGGTATTACATTGGTAACTGCTACAGATATATCACTGTGTGCTTCATCAATTCATCGACGTCTGCTACACCGTGGACTGCGGGCAAGAACTCCTTTATACAAGATCCCCTTCTTCCGATTCAATACCATCGACGTTTATGGCTGAAATGGGCTCATGACATAGAGACTAACATGCAGATTGGTAGGGTTTTTTTTTTTTTTTTTTTGTGACGAATTCTGCTTTAATTTGTGGTGCCATGTTCACCGCATTTGCCAGTGAACGGTACCTTCCGAAGTTAATTATCGAATGTCACCCATAGTTATGATCCGGAGTGCGATTGCATATCATTGACGATCACAGCTACTACGAATTGTGGGTAATCTTAACATAAACAGGTACATCAATGAAGTGGTGGAACCCAAAGTCGTTCATTTTCTTCAAGGCATTCTTGGAACAGGATGATGCCCGCTCACATATTGCAAAAAAAATCCACGACTTATTTTCCGCAGAACACATACAGCCTCTTTCTTGGCTTGCTTATTCACTGGATATGTCACCTATTGAACATGTGTGGGATTTCGTAGGTCGGCATTTCGCTCTTATCCTCGTCCTATAGTTTCTGCAGATGAGCTTTGGGTACGCATACAAGCAATATGGAATGTTCTTCCCCAGGCAGACATTTGAAATCTATTTGACTCTATGTCACATCGTATAACAGCACTTATTGGAGCGCGTGGTGATTACACCAAATACTGATTTCAGGCACTTGAATAAATTTTTGAAGCCAAAAAACAGTATTATTTATTTGTCCCAATACAAAATGTTTGTGTATTATATTTAATTCTGATGATGCTTTCATGATGCAATTTTTACAAAGACGAGTTTATATTGAACATAGACAGTTACGACGATTACATATCGGAATAAATCAAAAACTTCTAATAAATTACATTTTCCACACTATTGTTTCTCAAAATTCTGATTGCCTAACATTGTTATTCACAAATATAATGCAACTATATGAATGTTCATAGAAGAGTATCTAAGAATACACAAGAATGCAAGAAAACTTTTAATTTTAAACACAGACGTATTTATTTTTATTTTTTCGTGAAATAATCTCTGTTCCCAGATAGAACAAAATACAAATTTCATTTATGTGATAAAGATCTAAATTTTAATTGATTTATCCATCTTATTCTTTGCAAAAAGTTAATAGTTTATGAATGGAAAATATATATTTGTTTGTATATACTATCTAATAGCATATTCCACAATTTAACATTAAAACCTTAAAATGTAAGATTGTACATTTGCAAAAAAAAAAAAAAAAAAAAAATGAGTTCTCATTTGTAAGATTCTGTTATGTCGAATCCTACCTAAACATGGTTTTGAAAAAAAATGTATGATTTTGGTCTATCTACTTTTCTATCTTTTGTTCTCCGATATGGCAGCCTCACTCCATGCGAGACTGCCATATTGTTTGAAGGTTTATCTTCGTTGAGGTTAAAAGGTCCTTGCATTCATTAAACGAAGATCTTTAATTCTTAGTAAAATATCCTCATCTTCTGGGCTTTCCTACACAACATTTTTTAAGCTATAATTTTTTGCAATACATATATAGATAGAGATATATTATAAAGATTTCTCAGCTAAAGGAAATAACTTTCGCGGCATAGATCTATGCACTTTTAAAATTTTCTTTTAAATTTTGTGTTGCTTTCTTTGAGAAGGATCTTCAGTTGTTCGGGTAAATTTAGGCCTTCTTTATGTTTGATAGGATGAAATGTTTATCTTTGTCATTTCTATTTGTATTGTTTTCTTTTAAATTAATTGATCTTTGATGAAGTGTGTATCAAATTTGCTACTTTTTGGTATTTTCTTCCATTGATAACCCTTAAAAATCATTCAAATTCAAATCTTCCCCTCCTGAAGACTTTGGAAATTTTATTAATATATCAATCCTGTGTTCTATATGATATAGAATGTAGCCTTCATTCAAGTACTTTGTAAACATTTTCCTCCTTTTTAAAATTATCCAAGACAGAAAAAACTTTAAAAGACATATTTTCTTTCTTTCATATCAGATAGAACTGTAAATTAATTCTCAAAAAGAAATGATGAATGCTCATTTGAAAAAAGTTTAATAATAATGCAGTACATGTAATTAAAGAATAAATTAGATAATGGAATTCAGTAAACGTGCTTAAAATTATAGTAAATATGAAAAATGTATTCCAATGTGACATGCATGTTTGATGGCTGATGCCTCTTACAAGTTCTCTTCACGTTATTATAAACTTGTAGGAATATTGTGTTATCAGACAATTACCTCAGTTCTTGAAAATTCTCATAGAAATGCTATACTATATGAAAATCAACTGTATATATAAGTTATATAAGTATTAATTAAAATTTCTTTTTACATAGCATATGAATTTTTAAATGATACTTAAACTAATAAAATATATTAGAAATTTTGTTAATTTTCAGGTTGAAGTTGCTGTTATTGTGGAGCCTATTAAATGGCTTAAAATTTCTCATTGGAAGTTACTTAAAAGAATTGAAAAAAATAAGATTAAATATACATTAACTTAAATTTTGTTATATATATAAACATGTAAACATATTTCAATTACGTGAATCAAGATTTTTTAGAAATTTGTTTGTAAAAATACTATGTGATTGATAAAAAGAAATGGTCATTTTTATTTAATTTCTACCAAATGAAAAAATGTTTTTATTACAATTATTTATAAAAAATTGTTATTTTTTTACATTCCTTTATTAATATTGTATACATGCATTTCTTTTGTAAAAACTTATATTTTCAATAAAATTTTCTTTACATTTCTAATTATATTAGAAAGACAGCATTATACTAAAACTTTAAATGAAAATCTGAAATTTTGCTTTTATAAAAACACCTAAAAAAATCCAAAACTTTAATTTTGTCCATATATTTAGTAGTATTTACATCATATAATTTATTTTCTAATACATTTTATTCAAATGACTTCTATTGTAAATTATGGAAGCAAAGTTAAAAATAAAATAAACATAACAAAATATGAAAGCAATAATGGTGCTTTGCTGCTACTCATCAACTACTACGGTTTTCATGTAATTAAGTATGTCGAATGATACCAACAATAAAGGTTCAATGAATAACTGTGGTGCACCTTGATAAAATGAAGGCAATTAACTTCAGCTTTTTCAATTATTTAATGAAAATAAGCAATAGAAATGTAAAGAACAAAACTGAAAGAATCTTGCAGGCAATTTTTTTTTTTATAAAAATATATGTGTTATAATATATAAATGATAATGAACTATTATGAATTTGGGGGGGCAAAAAAAAAAATGGAGAAATTACCCTTTTATTTATTTCTCAACATTAAAGATTTGTTATCAATCGGTCAAAGCTAACCGAGTAGTCAAAAGAATTGATTTTACTTAATCTATATTTATCAAAGAAAATCTTGCATATTATGGTGCCCAAGCAGTGTAGTGTGAAGTAGACCATGGCTTATTTTCAGAATTTTATATTTATTGTTACAATAAATATTTTTAAGAAATGTATAAAAGAATCTGTATTTATTCTCTTTAATACAAAATATTGAAATAATTTTTTAATACAAAATATTGAAAACTCTAAAATAAATTAAAAAGAATAGAAACTGAAGCATAGAACTTTTTAATGGAATTATATTATTTATTAATATCTTATTGTTACTTTTTAAATTATAGTATTTTAACAAAATACTACTTGTTTCATTACATAAAAATCTTTCAGAACGGTTGTAAAGTGAAGCAGGGGGGAATCAATTTTTGTGTTTCCACAACTTGTAAAAAAAAAAAATACATGGGAAAATAGGCAGCTGTACAACAAAAAAACCTGCATAAAGGTTGCAATACCAAATTGATCATTTCATACTATTTGTGCTTGAAGTATTGCAAAATTACTTATTTAATGCTAAGTACAGCAGCAAGTAAGGCAATTCTTTAACTTTCGAAATTAAAAAAAGAAAAAACATAGAATGCAGAATAATGCTTGCAGCGATATATTTGCAAATATCCATACTACCTTCGAGAGAGAAGCTTACTTCAGTAATTGGAATAAAGTCTTTCCAAGACATGACAGGAAATTGATTATCATCTGCGAGATAAAAGAAGGAGTCAAAACACAAAGATAAACTTAGAAGAAAATTTAGATTTGGTAATTAAAAAAAAAAAAAAAAAAAAAGAAGCTTTTAAGAAGTAAGGTTTTAAAATCTAAATAATTTTTTAAATATTTTTTTTTTTTTTTTTAATAGCTAAATTAATATTATGTATTGTGCCATACATCATTCCCAGTTTTATTTAGAATATGTTTTTTTTTTATTATTATTATAATCTTGTATGATAAATCATTTTAAAATAAACTATTTCCATGTGTTTTATTTGGTCTTTTATATAAAATATCCTAAAACAAAAAATGATTGAAGATTTTTAAACATAAAAAAATTACCCTTTAAAAAGGACTGTTTTTCAGATAATTAACATTTTTGTAACAAATATAAAATAGATTTTAATTTCTTCTTGTGCAAGTTATGCATATACACAAGTTTGAATCATTTCTGCAATTGTCACAGAATATAATTAAGAAGCTACTAGGAATATTCTTTAAAAAGATTGTTCTAATTACAAATTTTTAATAAAAGATAGAATTTCAGCTATTTATAATTTTAAACTTACATTATCTTATACTTTTTGTAAAATTTCATTACTATTTGCTATGTAAAACAAAGATGCTCTCATTAAAAGAAAAAATTAAGTCTAATACATTAAAATAGTCAGTTTAAAAATTAAATAATAGTTATTAGAGTATAGAAACTTAATTCAAAATACTCAATCAACAAAGTAACATAATTCTCTGATCAGCTTCCTTTATACAGAAAATATATCAAATGTGAAAAATTTGTTAATTTCAATCTTTTTTTTTAATAACATTAGTCGATCATATAAATCTCTAAAAAAGCCACAACTACAGTTTAAATTTAAAAAAATATATATATATATATATATATATATATATATATATAATTTGGAAATTCCACTTGCATAAATAACAATTTTTTTTTTTAATGCATAGCTTTGTATGTTTCCAAAATTAAATATTTAAAACTCGAGAATTTACCATATTATTAGATTTCAATGAAAAACAAACGTTCTTAATTGAAAAACTTTATTTTACATTCATAAAATTCTCTTAAAACAGAAGGCACACATTTAAGTAGAGGTACAGAAATTAACATTATTGCTGAAACACTTTTCAAATAACTTTGGTTCATTTGACACATTTTGTTTTTATAATACAACAATTACAAGTATCTAAAGTGGTAAATTTTCTATTAAAAAACACAATGGAATGCAAAAATTCTTTGTACTACTTATGGCAACAAATAGGATTGGCATTTCGCATTCTTGTGGTAGAGAATCTTCATTCATACCACAAAATAGCATAACATTCATTTGCTTTTGATTTTATGGAAGATGCATTCACCTAGAATATTAAAGAAAACAGAAATTAAAAGGTCAAATTAAAATAGCACAATAATCAAATTGTAATGTTTTTAGCTTTGATATTAATTGATTTAATTCAGTATTAGTTATGATGTGGCTTACATAAACAATAGTTTATCATTATATACATATATATAATGATACGAATCTTAAATCTTTATAATAAGTTGAATTTGATATTTTTAATAAGCAACATGTTTTTTTTTTAAGTTATATTGCAACAACAAATTATTTAAAAAAAAATTTTTTTATAATGCAAAGTAACCGATTCTTAATATCACGATAGTATCTGTTCTTGTTATCGATTTAAAATACAGCCATTGAAAATATCAGATTCCAGACAATTTGAAGCAAAGTTATTGCGGCCCATTTCTATATTTCAAAAGCATACAATTTACTACATCATAACTTACTAGATGTTTTATTAAAAAGCATATTATTTAATATAAGATTGCTATATATTGTCTTGTTAAACACGAGATAAAAATATTTTAATAAGGCAATATAGGACTATATTTTACCTAGGATGTTTAAGCTTTTTCAGCATAGTATCTCTTTCTTGGCCTACCTATTTGCTAGATATATTGCCAACTAAACATGTACAAGATACAGCCTATTACTATTCTTGAACAATGTAACACTTGTATCAAAACAGCTGGTAGTTATTCAGTCTCCTTGATTTGTTTAAAGGCCTTTAATATGTTTTAAGTTAACTCATGTACAATGATTTTATACTAGTATTGCATATGAATTGATTTGAAACTATAATGCATAAAAAAAAAAATTATAATGAAATAAAAAAAGAATAATTTCAGTGCATTTAAATTTTATAAATCTTTGTATTTTGAAATAAATTGCATACTACAAGTTTAAATAATTTTTTAGAATATTATTTAACATTTTAACAAAAATTCTTACCCCAAATACAATAATTTATCTTTTCTCCAACATAACACAAAACAGCTTGCCAAGCAATACACATTACAATAAATACACATCTGCCTGGCCAATCCAGATTCTGAAGAACTGGATATATCCAGATATCCATAACAAGAGCTAAAAACAGTACCCTAAAAGAGATACAAAATATGAAGATTTTAAAAAATAAAGAGGAAAATATACTTATATAACAGTTATAAGAAATGAAGGATTATATATTCTTTTTCCACCTATTAAAAACATAAAAATTTAAATTTTTTAAAAATAAAAGTTGAATATATTCAAGAAATAAATACGATTTCATTTGCTTGTCTGTTATTCTGGCACACGGTTCGGTTATAAACTCATTTTCCCCGATTGTTCATGATGGATAAAAAAAATTTAATAAAAGTTTTCATGACAGATAATATTAAAGAAATCTAAAATTTATATTAACACAATGAAATGTATTTACATATCTCATTTTCATTCTTAAATTTAAATTAGATTAACACACACCAAAATTTAACAATATGGATTTGAAAACAATTTACATTCCTAATAAAAAACATACGAATGCTATTTATAATCATGTAAAAATATGCAGTTGAATTTAAAATGAATTCCAAAATTAATAAATAAAAACTGTCAAGTCTAAAAAGGAGAATATATAAATATACATAAATTAAATAATGTAGAAAAAATGACATTAAAAAAAACAGGAAAGT
Source organism: Caerostris darwini (assembly GCA_021605075.1). Taxonomy (NCBI): domain Eukaryota; kingdom Metazoa; phylum Arthropoda; class Arachnida; order Araneae; family Araneidae; genus Caerostris; species Caerostris darwini. The sequence goes on along the minus strand of BPLQ01012349.1, from coordinate 100,566 downwards.
GTCCAAAACATCTGTACAGTTTAGTTCTCATATGGTTAAGTTCAAACTTAAAAAGGAATAGGTGTATCCTTACTGTAATAAAAATAGTCATTATTAAGAAGGTTATTCAATAAAAGTTAACAGGTATTGGTAGAATTGGTACACCATTTTTTGGGACTCAAGTGTTCAAATTCATTCTATAGCTATTCAATAGGAGTTGAGTAAACGAACCAATATCCTGAAAACATTTGCTAAACACTTTGATATAAAATAATGTATATTTATGTTGTGTAGATACAGTTTATACTACTTTGAATAATGCCCAAGCTTTCACAGGGAAAACATTATTTTGATTATAATAATTCAAGTTTTTCAATTCTTAGAAAAATTCTATTACTTGTAACATATTCAATAAATTCCTATCAAATGATCAGTTCCAATTCTATTTAGTTATACTTGAAAAATCGATCTTAATACACTATGATCCGTATGATATTATACATAACCAAACTTTGATTAGGCAATGGAGTCTTACTATAAATATGATGCACATCTAAAATTTCACATTTTTCATAATAGTTATCAAAAATACTTCTCTTTTAGAGTCCCTAAATTAGTGTTATCAGTCTATTATACATTTTATACTTTGCATGTTAGATTAAATGAGTTAAGATATTATTAAAATAAACTACCATTACATATATGACTAAACTCAATCTTTGACATGCACATTAAAATACATGCAAGTATATGGCAGTTAACTTCAGTTTTTATTCCCAAATTGTGGTGCAAAAGCTCCTTTAAGGAATAAGTTGATGCATTGGCAATTGTACAAATGCCATTCATCCATTCGCTTTGACTACTTGTTTGTAGTTTCTGATTTTTTTTTTTTTTTACATGCAATAACCAAAAGTGGAGTGGTCTTCTCTGAAAGTTTTTAAAAACATAACCCCTTACACACAAATCTCCATAACAATATTAAGATACTCGAGTAGTATTTAATAAAGATTTCTGTAAAAATAGTAGAAAAATACTGAATATATTAAATAACTTAATAAAAATATTCTATATGAAAATTAAAAATATTACTTTGAAAGCTTTTTCATATGTAATAGAAATAATTGTTTAGCTACTTTGAATACATAGCATTTTTTACCCAAAAACAAATATTTGAAGAAAACCCATTTAATAAAGATTCTGTGGTAACAATTATGGAGATAATCTTCATTACTCAACAAACATTAAATTATGATAGGTACAAAACATATATTAAGATGATTAAAATATATTAATTTATTATATACTAATTACAAAAATATAAAGCAAATGCATATTAAAAATGAAGCATTTCTTTCAATTTTAAAACAGCAGTTGACAATAAAAACTGATAATGAATTTAAATTTCCAGTAATGGAAAGTCTCATTTATAACATACCATAATAGATAAGCAAGTCCAAAAACAGCTGCATATTTTAGTGCATCTAATAGACTAGGCTGCCTGTGCTTTATAATGTACGTTTCAATAAGTAGAACTGGCAATATCACTGTATGCTGAAAGATTTCATCTACATGAAATGATGCATTAAATTTGAAAACATCTTTTAAATAGAAAAATATTCCTGTAAATTTTCAATAAAATAGAGTTGATTTGGAGATGATTTAATATTATCAATGCATGTGCAGAAATTATTCTAAATTAGATTTAATGTAGGAAAAATACTAAAAGATTATAAAAATACTGCACAATATTTTGAAATGAAAATAGAAACATAGTATGTATAAAAGATTACGAAATTTATAATAAAAAGCTTATATCTATCAATGCTAAACTAATGCATTTAACTATCTTGAGGAAATATTTTGTAGAACAACATTACTTTTTGATAACATAAAAAATACAATCATGAAAATGCATTTATTAATTCAAATCAAGCAAGACAGATTGTTACCATCTTAATTATTTTTTAAACATACAGAAATTTTTACTTTTACCAAAGAAAATTACTGCCATTTTTTTTTTTTTTAAATCCATTAAGGTTATTTTTTTAATTGAATAAAGTTGAAAAATACATAAAAATTGTAAGAAAATTTTAAAAAACCCCCAAAAGTATTCATTTTTTTTTTTTTTATCGCAGTCCATAATATAACTGGAAAATCTGTAGCAATTGACATCTCTAAATTTAAAATATACTCAGGAAGCATGAAAATGAAGAGAATGATATTATGTTGCATAGATTCGAGAAAGACAAAATGTAGTCTTTTTTTGAGGAATACAATGAAAATTCCTTTTAAAAAATATTTCATTTCCCAAAAACATTTTTTCAGATGAGAGGGAAAAAACTGAATTCCAGTATATAATAAGAAAACTAACAAATCATTTTATGAATTTAAATTTGTCAGTAAATATGAATATATTTTTATTCCTATTAAGAAAGGAAAATGTATTCTAATATATAAGGCACGAGATAAATAATATTTTTATTGCTAATTTAACTATCTTTACACGACAAATGAAAAAAATTGCATCTATCACCACACCCTGTGCAATTAGCAATATTGTTTCTCAAATTTTAAAGTACCAGTCATTATGTCAAAATCTTAATTACGTTCAATAACCAACCATTCAGCTAAAATTAATAATAATCCTTTTAATTCTATTATATTAATACTGAATAGATATGAAAATATTTAGATTTATTAACTCTGCTAATAAGGTGACCCATACCCATTTTATGCCACAGTATTTTTTTTTTACCACAAATTTCATCAAGCCTCTATAGATTTATCTTATTTTCACTTCCATAAATTTCAAACTATATAAATTTCTAAATTATTCAAGTTTTTTTTAAGCAGTGATTCAAACAACTTCCATATAAATTTAGACCATTTTAATTTTAAAATAATTTTTTAACCTACAAATTTTTAAATTTGTCTCATTAAACATTTTTGTTGATCCTATAAGCTCTAGCCATGCTTGCACATGATATGCAATTCTCAACTTTCAAGAACATGGAAATAAACAAACAACTAGTTAATAGCCTTCCGAATATTAAACAATTGCAATACTTTATTCTGCATATGTATAGATTGATCAATAGACTTGGTTTGTACAAAAACAAATGTGAATCACATAAAAATTAAAAATGGTATTTAAATTATAACTTAAAATAATATCCATTCAACATGTTAAATAATGTTAATAAAACATTCAGTACAGAAGTACATTTCATAATGAATTAGTTAATTAAAGCAGAGATGAAAAAAAAATTGCATACTGAAACATGATTCAACCAGGAAGGGAAAATTGCATCCAACGCTGTAGGGAAGATCAGTTCTCTGTCCAATGAGTATATTCCCCAAAACATAAAAACTACAAACTGTAATAAAAAATACCATATTACATCATATACATACTTATATTTATAAGAAATTTAATTCTAATAAAAAAATTTTCTAGGAGAATTAGAACTTTTTTCTATAAAAACTCCATGCAGATTTAATGTTAGAAAATGTAAGTAAATTTTTAAGATGTTTTTGATAAGCCCATAAATAAGCCCATTAATAATATTTATATTGAAGTTTAAAATTAATACAAATTAAATTTAAAAAAATTTAATAGTCAATGATTTAATGCTAACTTAAAATAATGAAAATATAAAATTTCACTCGTTTTTCAGGCAATGCAAAAAAAAAAAAAAAAAAAAAAAAAAAAAAAAAAAAGATTGTAATGGAATGTAGATATTAAAATTATTAACAATTAGGCTATTTAAAAGAATTAAAAAATGATTTTTTAATTCTCAATTCTAAAAACACTTACTATTCCATAAGGTACAACAATACCAGCATATAAATTATCTCGAGCCCTTGTAAGTTTGGAATATTTAGATGAAGACTTCATTACATCAATGACACATGAGAAAGCAAAATATAAAAAGTGAACAATCTGAAAACAAATCAAAATAAACATTTTCCAAGTTAAAATAAATATGTATTTCTAGTGTATTATTTAATAACAAGATTAATCATATATTTAGAGATTCTTACTGAAGATATTTTTTTTTATATACAATTTTAAAGTGATACAGTTTGCATTTCATCAACAATTTCTGCCCAATGTAAACCACCTTTCCTTAGCCATTAGATAAAGGCATAATTATAACTTTTAAAAAAAATACTAAGCAGATATATTTTAGTTATTCACGACGTATATGAAAACAAAAAATTGGGAGAAAGTTGTTTCAATAAATGTTTCATTTGTTTTGGCTAAAACAAGACTAACAACTTCAAATCCTGTCCCAATAAGCATTTAATCAGGATATGTTTTAAGTAATATAACTATTCAAATATCAACATTATTAAATGAAATTATTTTAACAAATAAAATTGATGAATATATTTTTAGTACTTATAGTTATGATGATGTTTTAAGTAACAAACATATTATCAAATATTTAAATATAGTCATAGGTCCAGATGGCAATGGTTAGTTAAAAGGGGGGGAAAATTAAGATAGTGAATCATTAGCGGCATTATTATTGATGAATATATGTAAAAATCATGTGCGTGCATATATGATATATACAATCTTTGTATAATAAAACAAAATTTAATGTAAGTAGTTTATTTTACATAATTAACAGAAATTTGTAAGAAAGGCCAAGTATTTACAAAAGCACATTTTCTTAGATATCAAAATGCAGCGATCAAAACCTATGACTTTTATTAATACATAAAAAGGAAGATTAGATTTAAGATATAATAAAATAACATTAATTGAAATAGTAGTTGCATATAATGATATATATAGTAAATTGTAGAAATTTATGGAATTCAACAATTCTTTAAGTTATTATATGTTGCATGAAAAACTGAAAAATTACAAAATAACAATTACAAATATGCATTTTATTATATAAAATGCAGATTTAACATACAACGTAAATTTAATGCATTAAAGGTTTTAATAATACAAGAATCTTGTATTTTATACAATTCAACTAATAGTATACATAAAAAATTTAAATGCGGTAAAAAACTTATGAAAAATATCTAACATTAATTTAAATGAAATACAAATTAAAATAAAAATATTAAGAAAAATTTATAGAATTACTGAAACAACACTTTATAAAAGCAAAATAATTATTATGTAGATGCACAATAAAACAAAAAAGTTGTCATTATTAAATATTTTAAGATAGAAAATAGGCTTGCCATCATTGATAATAGTTTGTTATCCACATTAAAGGTTCAGAATAGTGATTAATTTCATTAATTACAATTTATGACATGAATGTAAAGTAATATTTTGATGTTTATATTTAATAGACTTTATTAAAATCACAAATAAAAGAATGATTTACCAGATTCCAATAAGTCAAGTATTTAAGACGTCCAGCAAAATGTTCGATTTCCCTTTTATGTGGCATAGGAGGCAAATATTCATATCTAACCAAAGCACAAAAATACATAACAGCTGCAAATGCATGAAAAGACAACTGAAATATTGCTTTTCCATTCATGGTGAACCAATCAGATGATATTATACCTAAAAGCAAAAAGACACCATGAAATAAAAAGGGAAAAAAAAATTAAAGCTTTTAAAAGGCAATTATAGACAGAAAAAAAAGACAGCGAATATAAATAATTTGCAAAAAAATAATTAAACTGAAGCATAATAACATTTATGGGCTTTTTTCCCATTTAAATGAAAACTGAAAGCAAATTTTAAATATTTTTAATTGAAATACACAATTTATGGCAATAATAAAAAAATTATAAAACCCAATTAAGATCCAATTCTACAATAACTACTTTATACAATATGCACTTTCTATATATTACATTAAGAAGAGAAAAAAAATCCATTGGTACAAAATCAAAAAAAGAAAACACTATTCAAAAGAGGGAGATAGTGATTAAAATGTTACTAGCAATCACATGCTTTTAAATGAACTTCATAGTAACAAAAACACCATGAATTAAAGGAATAAAAATATTAGTTTAAAAGTATGAAATTAAAACACATGAAGGATCACTTTAAAAATGTGACAAGAAGTTCAAACAAAGTAAAAGGGAAAAAAAAAAAGTTATTCAATTAATTGATATTTTTATTCAAGCAGGAAAACAGCAATGGAAATGAAAAAGTGGTCGATTTGCATCCACAGTCTATTATACAATATCATTAACATAGAAAATCATTAAAATATATAATAAACAAAATTCACGACATTTAAAAATTAATTTTAAAAAAAAAAAGTTTATCAAGTAGCATAAATATAAAGCATATTTTTTTTTTTTTTCCTTAATTCTATTTTAAATTACGATTACAGATAATTTATACGAATTTAGGGGTGTTATTATTCTGATGTTTCCTTGATAACATTACTTTGAAATTTCTGAATGTCTTATAAATAAAGTATTTAAAAGTTTAAGCTTTAATAGTAATAATCAAGTTCACACTACAAAATGACATTGCTGTTATTTGACTAAAAAAAAAAAAAAAAAAAACCACGCTTCAAATTAAAAGCAGCAAATAAAGACGCCAATAGTATACATATTCATTTTTTTAAATATAATTCATAAACAAACTCGCAAAGATAATTCTCTAATGTTCACTTACAACTAAAGCTGCCAACTCATATATTAGAGATTTCCAGCTTTGTTTATTTATATTACAATAAATATCTTGCAAAAAAATTGATTTATTTGCTTATTTTTATATTTCACCGCATCATAGTAGCATTCCGTAAAAAGCTGCTACATACCTTTTTGGTTCGGACTTGAGATTGGTCAAATCCGTGTGATTTGCATAATCTATCTCCAGGTTGTGCTTTTTTATTGGACGTTGCGCTTACTTCTCATTTTCTAAATTTCGATTTGTTCGTGCCTCATTGTACGACAATTTTACTTAAAAAATATAATTGACCAGTTTCTTTTAGTGGATTTCGTATTTGCATATGCTTTTAGTATAATAAAAAATAAAAATTAAAGAAACGTTTACGTATTAGAAAAATATTTGATTCAATATTTGCACAGAAACTCGGAATTTCTGTTAATAATTTACTGCAGCATCACTATCCACATCCTTTTTATCTTTTTTTAATCATTACGATATCCCCAGTCAAAAACCTGTTCCATTTTTTAAATTGTATCAATAAAGTAGATGTAGTTGTTGTTAAATAAAGCATTAAATGCACAAGCCTGTTTGGATAAACACATATTTGGGAACAAACACTTTTAATTAAATTTGAATTATCACTTTTGTGTTTGATTTCTATAAAAAGTGAACTAAATATTAAAACTCTTATATATAGTTTATGTAAGAAGGTGCATGAAATTTATTTGCTCTGTTCTATATTGAAAAAACTTATTATTATTAGCTCATTTATTATGCTTCAGTCTTATATCTGTTTTAAAATAAAAGTTCCAATAAAAATAAAAACAATGCTCATCACATTCTTCGACACCAAGGATATTATCCACACAAAATTTGTTTTGACTGGAGAAACAATTCTAGTAAGTATTAATTAAACGTTTTGAAGAATTTGATGGCCATAATTTCTCATATTTATCCAGAATATCGGGATAAAAACTGTGTTTGTTGCATGATAATGCATCTAGTCACAACTCACTAAAATAACGTCTGCTTATTAAATAATTTACCGTATTCGCCTATTTAGCACCCTGCGACTTCTCTTCATTCTAATTTAAAATGAAATTAAAAGGGTATTATTTTCATGATATTGTAACTATACAAATAGCTTTGAAGAATAATCCCAGAACTCCAACAGGCATTCGAGTCGTTATTAAGCTGCTGTAATAAATATATTGAAGCGAAAGGAACTTATTTTGCATGATACTTCTAAGAAAATATACATGCTTGTTTTTATTTAATTTTATAAACCTAGTCTTAAAAATTCTAAATTAAAAATTCACATCGTGTATTCTTAGTGACAGCCATTACTGTTTTTGAATCAGTTATGCAGTATGTTTGCTAGGAGGTCAGGTGAGCGCTTGGAGCTAATCTGTCTCTGTCAGGGACACACTGGACATACACCAGTAGTTATGGTCAAAGGAACAATTTCCTCTCACTCTCTCAGGAGCACTCTCATCGTTATCTCAGACACAGTGACAGCAAATTTTCACATCTGACTAGTGATTGAACCAGTTTTTGATCACTATACCAAGGGTCGTTTTTTAAAAGGATAACGTTCATCCCCATTCAATTATTGTCACAAAACTTGCTCTACAGAGTATCGACATGTTGACTTTGCCAGACTTTTCTACGATTGAGCGCGTATGGGATATTATTGGACGAGAAGTACAGCGTCGACCTTTATCAGCATCGACTGGCAAATTCAATGTTTTAATTTCCCCATACCGTCTCCGATTCAGGAACGTACCTAGGGGATGAACTTGAACCCTCTCTCCCTCGAGTTCATACTTATTCTATAGTATAAGCGGATTCTACCATATTATAAACATGTCGCCAAATCCCGATTTTGGGGCCAAATAGTTGGTCGCCAAATGGTGGTAATTAATTTAATTTGGTACGTTACCCATGGGCTCATTTTTTATGATAACCTTATTTTATATGACGTCAGGTTCCAAAGTCATATTTTAAGACATTCTATATAGTCAATATTAAGATAAAGTCATTCGTTCTTGTTGCAAGAAATGCTCCTTTTTTTTTTTTTTTTTTTTTTTTTTTTTTTTTGTGGGAAATATTCTAGTTACAAAATGCATTTTTTATTGTTACAATTTATCAATTTCAGTATTCTCATAGTATTTCTCATTGTCCAAGCAAGTAATACTTTTTAGTTAATATTATTTAATCACTTTTATTTAATTGCTTTTTAATGAATGTTAGTTAGATCTCATTTCTAATAATAACCATTTATAATGCTTTCACAACTGCTATTGAAGACTATTTCTGTTTTGCTGTTATAATTTGTTATGGCCTGTATGTTACTAAAACTTATGCATTATTTGTGTATTTAATTACTAGAATGGCAACTAGAATATCCTGTATTATATTACGAAAATATTTCTAAATTTTAAATTGAGGTACAGGAAATTTTTTAAATATTTATGGTTCTAATCGTATTTGAAATTTTTTTTGAGATTTTACATTTTCATTTTTTAATACAGTAATGTCAGAAAAATGAAAATTTACTTAAAAAAATATTTTATAAAAAAATATTTAAAATTTATGCGTATTAAATAATCGTCTGATCAGATATAAAGGAGGAACATATAAAAAATGAGTAAACAGTAGATCTAATGATAACATATCAAATTATTTTATTAATACAAAAACAAACGTCAATATATTACTCGAAACCGTTCTTGGTAATTTGCAAGATATTGCAGGATGTAGGAATAAAGTTATGAATTCAGATGAAAATCTGAAGGCACTGGAAAAGTTCTGGAAACCTAACTCAAATTTTATGGAAATTTTAAAGCAGATGGCTGAGTGACTAGCGTCCTTACGCCAGGTGCCACAGGTTTCGGGTCCCGGCGGTGCCATGAATGCTTGTAAGGGCTCAGAATCGACTTTAAACCATAGGTCCCGGTCTAATTTGACTGTAGAACGGCGGGTCTAAGACCGACAATACGGGGGCTGCGGTGGGTCTAGCTGGCCTGGTGGGCTAGGGCTGAAAGGGCCTACCCTGTAAAATGACAAACATCTCCTGTCTCGAAATCTGCAAGTAGGCAGACGGTTTTTTCCCACCATGGGTCCCGGCGGTGCCGTGGATGTTTGTAGTGGTTCGGAATCCACTTTAAACTGTAGGTCCCGGTCTGTTTAGCCTAAAGTGTTCACAAGATGACCGTAGAGTGACGAACAAAACCAAACCCACCATGGGACTGTTGCGCCACGGAAGAAGAATATGTCCTACTAGGATAGAAAGACACGAGCCAATGACAATAATGCTAGAACACTTCAGTCCCATAGTTCCCAGCTTGGTAGAAATAGTGTCTTAGAATGACAAAGATACGCCATCTACTGTTTATAATGTTATTACCGGCCTTCAGTTAAAGTTTTCAATATCGTTGCATGAATTAGATATATTGTTCGGGTATACATTTCCTCTATGAAAATTGTTACAAAAATTTGGTAATGAACTTTAAGCTGTATTAAATGTTATTGATGATGTTATTGCTCAAATTAGTTCTATTCACAAAGATTCCGAAATTCAATTTAAAAAAATTTACTGGTTAATTATCTAACTTAAAAATTCAATTTTGAACTTAAAAAACAGAGTATTTACCTTCCAGCAGATTATTCGATAGAAAACGTTTTCCAAAAAATCATATTTATATTATTTTTAGATCAATTGTGGAGACAATTGAAAGAGAGTTTATTAATCACAAAACTATATTATAAAAATTTGATGCACTTTTTCCAAATAACGATAAATTGGAAGAAACAATGTTACATAACTTTATGTGCAAATTTTATAATATTACAACTAGCACCTTAATTTGAGAAAGTGAATTAAAGTTGTTGGTCCACGAATTTTCCAAAATGTCAATATGCCAAGACACAATTAAAGCATTAAGCGAATGCAATAGGAATATGTATCCTAACATAGGTACATTTCTTATTAAATCACTCTACCAGTGACATCGTGCGTAAATGAAAGAGCTTTTTCAATTGCTGAAAACCTATTTGAGAAACACGGTGAGGTAAAAACGTCTAAAGGGTTTAGTTTTATTAAGCATTCATCGAAATGTTGAAGTTGACATAAACGATGCAGTCGATGAACTGACAAAATAAAAAAGAAAACTGAATTTTATTTTAAAAATTTATGCAAATTTTTAGAAATTAAACTTTTAATTTTTTTATGTAGCACTTTTTGGTTTTAATGTTTTTTTTTTTTTATACATATTTGAACGAAAATTAATGTAATTTAAAAATTATTAATAAATAATAATAATAATCAGAATTTTGACTTTATATACATTTTCTATTTGAATAGTTGTGGTATGGCCTGTTGAGCTTTCTCAAACAGTTACAGTTTATTTTGTTGAGCCCCTCCCACGAAAAAGTCATGGATGCGCGCCTATCTCAAATGACAAAGAAGTTCATACATTATCTACACTAATACTATTTTAAGGAAATAATTTAACAATTTTACAACTATGTATAAATAAATCTTTTGAATTTTACTCAAAAAGAATTTTAAAAATATTCATTTTCCCCTTTATTCTAAAACATATTGACAAATCGTTCGCGATAATTAAGTCTTTTTATTTAAGCATAATTAAATCTTTTAATTTAAAAGCATTTTTCTGTGGAATAAATTAGAAATGTAACAGTGCTTCCACCTACGCACTGGCAACAGCACCCCTGTGGCGTTCAGGAGAAATGGTCAGTTGGCCTCGAGACTCTCACCCGAAAGGGAGTGCAGCGCAACCATGCGCTTCTGTTGAAAAACGTTTAGTTTAGTCTCTCATTCCGAAAGGAAATATATTTAGCGCGTCCCGGTGCATTAGTTGGTCTACAGACTCTCACTCGGAGATGAAGTATATTTCGTTCATCCTGCACGTAGCCGAGTTTCTAGTTTTCGGCTTCGAAGTGGATTCCTTCCACAAATTTATTATTATATGTCTTTAAATATGTTAAATATTGTATGTCTCTAATAATATATGAGTAGTGTTTTTGCGTGTGTCAATAAAGCTGTGAGTTCTCCAACCTGTGCCTCAAGTATCAAGCCAACCACACCCAGTTACAATCGGGTTGCCCAACCTGCACACTACCATATCAAAATTAAGCCTTGCAGAAGATAATTAACTATTCACTCTGCACCCTAATAGCATGTGCGCCTACAATTAGAGGCATAGGTTCCTGTAAATCAGAAGAAAAAAAAAGAAGTTGAAAAACGAAAATTAAGTACACTTTCAATTTCAATAATTAGAGATCAAGTAGTTTTTCCTAAAGTAAGTTTTCCAGATCCAATCAGTCTTTCATTAAAGAAACCTTGCCAAGCTGCCTTCTGAGCGATATTACTACCACATTTTGTCGGAGGCGTAGACGTCTCTTACTGTTTGGATATATATATATATATAATTTTAAAAACTGATTAAAGAAAATTTACCAGTATTTACCACTGAGAACTTGCTGCTAGTTCTTCAAATTTTGGATCTATTTAGAATAAATTATCTTCTGAACCATCAAAATATTAGTTCAGTTAAATGTGACTGGTTTAAAAATAGCAAATCAGTAAATCCGTTGAGATTTATCACACTTTTACAGAATATATTTATTTTATAACGGCCAAAGTAGTTAAAACAGCTGCTTCCTAAAGCCGATTCAGCAAATTAAAGTTAGACAAATACAACAAAATTTTTGACATATATTCATCTCCCTTTCATGTTAGCGGCCTGGTGGCCAAGTGGCTAGCGTTCTGGCTTTTGGTATCCCAGGCTTCAGGTTCGAATCCTGGCGAGGGCATGAATGTTTGTGAGGGGTTTGGACTCCGGACTCCACGTTAAACTGTAGGTCCCGGTCTGTTTAGCCCTCGTGTGCACAAGATGACCATAGTGCGACAAACCAAATTAAACCTTTCATGTTGAAATCGAGTCTGTAACGCTGACTTTTTATGGGGTAGGGTTGTTAGTCTACTCTCTACAGTCATATTAGACAGGGAGCTACTGTTTAAAGTGGATCCCGAACCACTACAAACATTCAAGGCGCCGCCGAGACTCGAACACGAAACCTGGGGCACCGAGCGCCAGAGACTTGATGGTTACAATTTTAGAAGATGCTAGTGGTCAGTTGGAAGGAAGTTCTTAACCAAAAATAAGTTCCATTTATTAAACATAAGAGAATCAGAGCCAATCTTCGTGCATCGCAGTAGTTAGGGATGACTGAAGTACAGTCTGAGTAAAAACTTTAAGGCCAGTAAAAAATTTTGAGAAAATGTAAAATGAAATGAAAGGGATTCAAATAATATTAATTATTAAGGTTCATTGATAAGAAATAAATGCTATGAACATAATTTGTAAATACATAATTATGAGAAACATGGGGTTATTTACAAAGTTAGTATTTCTGCCTGAGTAAAAACTTTAAGGCCACCAATCATTTTTTAAATATAAATATAATATAATCGTGTAATTACCATTGCAACTACTAGCTTGTGACAACGTTGCAATTTTCATATTTGTCATACGTTTCTTCGAAGTATTGGTGATCTTTGTGAAGATGGCGAAGGGTAAGAAGTTAACTGATCGTGGTAGAGGACAAATCGAAGCTTTGTCTTCAACAGGAATGAGTAGTCGTGCTATTGCGATAAAGATAGGAAGATCAAAGACTGTAGTCAACAATTTTTTAAAATTGAAAGACAATTATGGTAAAAAGAATACTGGGGGAAGACCCAAAGCTTTGTCCTTGCGTGATGAAAGAAGAGTTTGCCAACTTCCATCTACTGGAAAGTACTCAACCAGGAAACTGATTCCGACGAAAGGTTTAAAAGTTTGTCAAAAACGATTTATAACACAATTACAAGGTCTGGAAGGTACACTTATACAGCAAAATTGACTAAGCCTCAGTTACTGCAGAGACACAAAATAGAGCGTTTGAACTTTGGCCAGAAAATCCTGACCTGGGACAACCAATGGATAGAAATTATTTTTTCTGACGAAAAAAAATGGAATTTGGATGGACCAGATGGCTGGAATTTCTACTGGCATGATATAAGAAATGAAAAAGAAATATTCTCCAATCACTAATTAGGTGGAGGGTCTGTCATGATTTGGGGCTGTTTTTCTTACAATGGTGGGGGCTCAATTGCATTCGTTTCCGGTAGAATGAATTCACAAGGATACCAAAATGTCCTATCAAATCATCTTTTGCCAAATGCTGAATGTCTTGCTGGAGAAAATTGGAAATATCAGCAAGACAAGGCACCGATCCATTCGAGTAACAGCACAAAAAATTGGTTCCAAGTTTGGTTTTAACAATGTTGAAACTGTGAAATGGCCAGCTAGATCACCTGACCTCACCCCAATCGAGAACCTTTGGGCTAACTTAGCAAGAAGAGTTTATGCAAATGGGAGACATTTTACATCAACAACACAGCTGAAATCTACTATAGCAGATGAATGGTATAAAACCGACCCCACCCTTTGTCAAAAACTCATGTCATTTTTCATCCATGAAAACAAGAATATTTGAAGTAATTCGAAGTAATGGCTCCTACACAACCTTCTAAGAATTTGTAATTTTTTTCTTATATGTTATTTTCTATGTTGGCCTTAAAGTTTTTACTCAGGCTCAAATATTCATCTGTGTGATCCGTAATATTTTCTAATAATAAAATATTTGCAAATTAATTTTTCTACTTTTTTTACTTTTATTTAAGCTCAATAATTATCAATCAAATGGTATTTTAATTCCTTAGTTTAAATGTTTCCATTTTCTCAAAAATGTCTACTGGCCTTAAAGTTTTTACTCAGACTGTAAGTAGGGTGTAATAGTAAGTGAAGGGTGTAGTAAGTAAGGAGTAAAAGTAAGAGATGGTTCCTGAAGCCAAATTAATAAGATATAAAATATCAAATCCTCCAGATGTAATTGGGAGGTGCTAAAAGAAGAAGTTTTCAATTGTCACGATTGTATAAAAACAATAATTTATTTTGAAAAGAATATAATTACATTCAAACGAATCGAAAATGAAACAAAAGGAAACGACAAAAAAATCAAATTGAAACAAAATCGAAATTGCATTTGAAAGACATAAAATCTTTTAAGACCATAGTCAAAACATTCTCTCTTCCTTCAGAAATCTTTAAAGACGTAGACAGTAGTAGTTTGTAGTGCTAGTCACTCGGCCATCAAGCCCTTCAATAAATCTTTTGCAGGTAAGCTCCGATGTTACATAAAAATAAATTTAATAAATAAAAAATAAAATGGCATATCTATAATTCTCAAAAGGGATATTTCACGCAATACAATAGTACTTATCAATTAAAAATAATATAGAATTTTTTACTAAAAAAAACTTTAGTTATTGCATTTTTATTTGCAAGTGTGATTATTTTTAATGTGAGGAGCTCTTTTTATTTTATTATTGTTAAATTAGATCCAATCTTATTTCATAGGTTTCGAAGGTGGAACTTCTGATGACTTTTTTTTTTTTCAGCTAATTTTACTGAGATATTTCTTTAATTCAAACTATAAATTTCTGTGATATTCAAATTCTGATGATTAACATGTTATTTCAGGATGTTTTAGAACATTCTATAATCATTCAAAGCGCTCAAATATCATTAAAGAATTTTGGATCAATATCCTGTTGAAATGCGAATTTATCTTTTATTCTCAAGTTACAAAAAATATTAGATATAACATATATCAATGTTAACATAAAATAGAAATAGATGCTGAAATAGAAATAGGAAATGATGTATAATAGAAATTGATGCATAATATTTTTAAAGAATTCAAAAGTACCTACCTTGGTTTTCGACAAGCAAAACCAGTCTGTGTTCATTAAAGTAAAAGTTTTATTTTTCGAACTCGATTTTGATTTTTTCGCACTCAATTTTTCCATTAATCATGATAAATAATTGAAATTTCAATTCGAGAAACCCATAGTAAGATATCCTTTTTCGACATTTTTCTTTCTATTACATGTTTCGCTTGGATCCGTGATTTTTGCTTATTCATCCACAAAATCCTTTATTTCGCAGTGCTTGATCAATTTTTTTAAGCATTTACATTTTTTTTTAAGGAATTCTAATTATTTAACCTGATTCAGCACTTTTTTAAAATAAAATTTAATTTATCGCCACGCTTAAAATTGATTCGGGACATTTGGTATCCATTTTTACGTTTATTAAATATCTCCAATGGCGATACTTAAAAAAAAAAAAAAAAATATGTAAAATCTCGGCCTATATTATACTTATAACGATTTCAAGAAGAGGGCCACTTTCAGGTTCGTAGGAACAAGCACTATATATATATATATATACTGTATTATGGTTTATTATACAAAGAAATTAAATATTAAAATAAAATTTGATCACAAGTGCACAATTAAATCATAAGTACAATTCACTCCTAGGTCGATGATTTTCAGAGTTCTTGAGTCTACGTCGAATCTAATTGTCTGGTGTGCGACGGACCTTAATTATCATATGATGTGATGCACGAAACCATAAGGGGTCCACTTTGGAAACAGACAGAATCTCTAGCCTATTAGATGACTTTAGAGAAAAAAAAGAGAAACAACACTACTGGTCAAGTCGTAGCAAAATTCTCTCCCTCCTTCACCAAAAAAACTCCTTTTAAGGCAATCCATCAAGAGGAAGGAGGTCAGCTTCCCTCACTTCTCATTGAGTAGACATTTCTCAGCTCGTGTCTATCACCCGTCACAATGGAACAACTCATCACGTAGTCCATGTCCCATCTATAATCTGTTTCGACCTGTGTAGGCTGCACAGACAATCACCAATTTTATGAGTCTCCTTATACATAATACCAAATATCTATTATCAGATTTGGAGTGGCAGGTTGTTCTCATTAGTACAAACACTCTTGCATGCATACACAACACTGCTTGTCTGCTGTCAAATTTGAGTGATGGGTTGTTATTATGTACTTGTCAAAGAATATGCATTCCTCTATCCTGGGAATGAAATACTGAAACTCTTCCCTGAGAAAAAAATGCTACACCTTGTTCCTCAATGTGAAATTTTCTTTACTTTCAAATTTATAATGAGATTTCATTCAGTTAAATTACGTTATCTTTTTTCCCCTTCATTTCGAAACTCTGAAAAAAACCCAGCATTCTAATTTTCAGGTTATAAATAAATGGTTAGTTATTTTCAGGTTAGGTTCAAAAGTATTAAAGTTCTTAGATTTTGTAAAATTTTAGAAATTTGCATGTGAGTTCCTGCTTTGCTGTGGTGAGGGAATGAATCATCTTATGGCAATCATCTCTAATATTTTGAGTTTATTTATTTTATTTTTTTTGTGTGGAATATCAGAGTACAAGTACATACTATGTTAAATAAAAAGAGATTTCACGTATTTTCCCATACTTAAACCAATTGCTTTTACAAGACATGTAAAACCGTTGAATATGTTTTGTGATTCATCTTACTAGGTGTGTGAGCATCAGGTTTGCAACCTTCTAGAAGGAATAGAGTAGATCGAGATGATTCAGAGTCGTATACCAATTCAAGGTCGGAAATGATGTGATGACACAATAATGTTACACAGAAGACACCAGAAATTAAAGGACACCACGTAAGTGAATATGCCGTTTATTAATCAATTACATTAACAAAAGTAATGTGATCAACAGCGGCTAAAAGTAAACTAACATGCATGTCACTTTCACGTAGATTCCTTCAGATTCTACAACGGCATGGTGTGCTATAGCTTGCGTATTCGAGCTTGGATTGTTTTATACAGGACCAAGCGTAATGTCAGGAGTCTGTAACATTTGCTCACAGTCCATAATTCCGACTTGTGACTCAGTGGCAACATGCGTTAGTGCGGAGGTTCAATCCCGCTGGCGGCTTCGTTGTAGACACTGTTTCAAGGCTCGATGGCATTTGGGATGTTCAGCATCTTTGGGATGTTCAGCATCTCAGCAAACCCGGAAAACTGGTAGGAGTTTTCCGGGTTTTCTCCCATATGATACGCAACTGACAGGGTGATTCCTCCTAAAAGTCCTTCCAGAAGACACTGTCCTCCTTCTTCAGCGGTACGGAGCCAAGTCAGACTTCTACTTATGGGTGCTCCATCCCAATAGATTAAAGATTTTCTGATTAATATTGCAACTTATTGAGAGAGAATTCAGATATTACGCTCCCTTTGTTTTTTAAAAACATATATAAACAGGACTTAAAGGTTTTGTTTTTATTTCTTAAATTTGTAGAAATTAATATACATCAATAGAGGATTATTCTTTATTTTATTTTATAATTGTGCTGATTAAAAATTATGTTTTTAATGTGTTTTTTTTTGTTGTTCTAATGAGCTGGCAAACACTTAGACAGCTTGTATTAAACCGCCTTAAGACAAGCGCTGCACAGACGTTACTCACTTTGCATTACCCAGGGGGTGCATGTCACTTAATGATAAGCCACGGATGCGGAGTAACAATGCCCCCGCAACGCTCTACGATCGTATTAGACCGGGACCTACTGTTTAAAGTGGATTCCGAACCACTACACACATCCATGGCACAGCCAGGATTCGAACCCGAAACCTGTAGTACCGAGCGCCAGAGCACTAGCCACTCGGCCATTCAGGCCCACATGTTTTTAATGTAGTTTTAATCATTTACATAGAATATGAAGGTAGTTTATCAGTTGTATTAATTTAAGACATTCCACCAAAATTGAAGCTGGAGATGCCCATGAAAGAAAAAAAAAAAAAAGCTAAAAAACAACTAAACGTGTTTTTATAGAACTTGATCATTCACTTATTCACGTCGTGGAGTAAACGTTAACTGGTAGTTCGCTTTATAGCTGCTATACTGTATTTCTGTATAATTTCATGTAACAAAAAAGTATAAATAATATATATAACCGCGCTTCTTCCGAGATACTAGCAAAAGGCGTTCAGGAGAAATGGTCAGTCGGATTCGAGACTCTCAGTCGAGAGGAAGTACAACGCAATCTGCGTTCCCACTGAGAAACGTTTAGAAACGATTCACGTTGAATCTCTTCAATCAACTCAGAACGGTGTTCCCGGAGTGATCTTTTGAGTTTAGGTATTGCTAGAAATCGTACGGTGTGAATACGGTGGTCGTGGAACAATATGGTTTGAAGAATCAATGCAGTGTGAGCTGGCGCATTCAGTGTTTTCGGTACCAATCGAGATTTGACGCGTTTGAGGCCCAAAATGGAATTGACCAATCCTTTTGAAATCCCAACATCATCAGGAAGGTCTCTAATTGTAAATCGACGGTTTGCAAGCACCAAATCTTTAATTTTTTTGGACGTGAGCCTCAATGGTTGAGATTGATAGTCGACCCGAGGGCTCTTCATCTTCTTCACGTCCTCTGGCTTCTTTGAACTGTTTATACGACTTCTAAACAGTTTATATGACTTATGTTCTGTTTATACGACTTCTTGCCAGTGTGTAGAAGGAAGCACGGTTACCTTTTCATTTTAACTGTATCTTGCATTTAAAACTTTCGAGAAAAGTAATTATGGGAAAAGTTAAAGCACTATGAGAATTAAATTTTTACATCCTTCCTGCTTTGTTCATTGAATTTTTTTTAATTATGTAAGCAGTTTTAAAAATAATATCTGTATAGTATGTTTTCAATATTATTAATAGAGTTACTGAATTCTTTGACTTGTAATAATAAAAACTAACTATGTTAATGTAAAATTTTAAAAAATATATTACTTATTCCTTTTTTGGCAGTTATTTTTTTGCAGGTGAATACTTTTTGTATAATAACAAAATCAGTTTTTATTCATTACTAAAATTTACATAGTTGTATTTTTGTTATACTTATAAAATTTCTTTTATAATATGCGAAAAAATATTTTTTTTTTTAGTTGCTAGGAAAAATGTGCAATTTATTCTCAGAAGTTTTTTTTTTTATTACATCTATCTAAAAATGTAACATTGATAACGATCAATATGATTTATTATGTGCAAAATAGTTTTACAACAGATGATTAAAGTAAATTAAGAGGGAAAAAAAGTGATAAATATTGTTTAACATATAAAATCAGCACAGTACATACACATATATATATATATATAATATCATGAGGTTAAAAAATTATAATGTTGAAATTCTAATATAATATACTCAGATATATTAATCTGATGTGTTTTTTTTTTTTTTTTCCGTAATCATGCCATTTTTAAATCTACTTACAGCTTAAATCTATTTACAGCTGCCCAAAATAAATGGGGAAAAAATCCTGCCATTTATTTTGTTCCATCTTAATTTTATTTCACAAATTATATTAAAATTTATAAATACAATACTAGAAAAAATTTATTTGCATAAGCTTATTAAATGTACTTCAAAAAAAATTTAGGAAAATATTGCGAAACATTCTTAAAAATTTATATAATTGCTTTTGTTTTGTAAAGTTAACACTAGATGGCACAACCATTATCAGAGGTACGTTATATCACAAATATTTTCGCATATACGCGCTGTACATATATAAATTATTAAATAAAAAGTTATTTAACAAAATTTTGAAAATTTATTATTTTAAAACCATTTAGCTTTTTTATATTTTCATTTTATTTACATCTTATTTTAAATATCTAGAATAAATTTGTTTTAAATACAATTAAATGTGATGAATATATATATATATGTGTGTGTGTGTGTGTGTGTGTTATTCGCAAATGTTTTCGATATTAAGAATAAGATAACACAATAATCTTTCAGTTATTTATTTAAAAAATTTTTATTACTTGATTGAACATCTACGAATTTTAAGAATACCATTCAAAATGTTTGTACACGTTCGTAATAGTTGTTAATAAATATTTCTCTTTTTCTTGCATTACGGATTTTAGTTGCTGCTTTGAAGAACTGTTATCTTTTCGAGTTCTATTTTCAAATTCTCATCAATAAGTATTTGTCCTACTGAGTTCAAATGTGATGAAGCAGAAGGCTACTACAATGCAAGCAGTAAGGCTACTACAATGAGTGTGCTTAAGATTGGTATGCACTGCGGAATGTGGCACATGCGACACCATTGACAATTCTCAACTGCTGGTAAGAAATTGGACCGGGCATCTTTGCCAACAGCATATGAAGAGAGAAGCATTCATCTTGATTGGGATGCATGGTATCGTAGTTTCTTAGAATATGCCAAGTTGTCCGTCAATTCTCTCTCATCGTTTGAGTCGTTCAAATGATTTTCTACTTGCATTCCATGTGTAATACTTAGGCCCTTTCGAATGCACCAGTGTTTTCGCAAACGCGTCATTTTGACATAACGTAAAGAAAGCAGTTATTGTTTTAGTCGGTTTATTCAGTTATTTATTAAACAATGCTATTATTCGTTGCACATTTGCAACAGTGAATTTAACATGTTGTCCATTATTTAAATGCAATGGTAAGTGAACAACACCTAGAATCCGTTCATGTATGGAAAATGATGGAATTTATCATAAAGCTACATTGCTGCTTATGTATCTTTCAGAGTGATACTGCGTGATTTCATCGATATGTACGGCCACATTCCTATCACCTCATTCTGGTTGCACGCCAAAAACTATCATGTCGCTGCCTTTATTCGCATATTTATAAATGTATTTGATAGATTTTACGGTGTTACAGCTTATGAGCGTTTTTTTGTTTTTTATAGCAAAGGCGAATATGGAACAACCCACCAGTTGTCTACTTAATTGTCATCGTTTCATCTTTGTTTGGTGTTAATTTACCGCCAGCTTCTGCTGATTTTGATCTGTATAAAGGATATCCATCATTTCCTATAATTGTGTTGGATACTAATAGTCAAGTTCATATTCAAGAATTTTTCGTTTATCTTGCATAGTGAATTGATATTCAATGTATCGTAAAGTCTATGTATCATATTTTTGCGTCACAACTTCCTGCAAATCCTTATCGACGTCAGAATTGAGTATTTCAAGGCATATTACATCTTCGATTTTGTTTGAAGTGATTTAGTATATGTGTGCGTGGCAATCCGTTCTTTTGTCTTTCCACTGAGTAAATCCAGCAGCGAACATACCCAAATGCTTCATGGTTTACCATGAAATCCATCAGCTATTTCAGCTTCTGTCGAAACACTCGTGCTGTGATGTCATTGCCCAGGAAATAAGAGCTGTTGTATATCGTCCCAAGCTGGATTGCATATGAATGTAGTGAATAGGTCTGGAACGCTCGTAGTAACGAACATACGCAATTGCGTTTTGAGTGTACTCATGCATATGACGTGGAATTTCTGTATATGAAGATCATAAAATCATTTGTCTTCCAATGATATTTGTAATGTCATTATTTACATCTGCATCTCGCAAATGAACATATCCTTCGGAGCGAAGTGGACGAATGTCAAATGTTCTGTTTCGATTTTTTTCATATTTATAATGTACTAGCATGGATTTACATATATATATATATATTATATTATATTTTTCATATTTACGATGTACTGGTATGAATGCTATAGGTCAATAGGTTCGGTAATTATTTACAGGTCGACTGGTAATTATTTCTATTTATTCTCCTTGGAATTATACAGCGAATATACACACATATGTAAAAACAACTATAATTAAGTAAACAATTTTTAATTTTTTAATTTTTTAGTCGATATATATATAAATGGAGGTTTCTGAACTTAAAAATTTATAGTAATAACCATAAAAAAAACCCAGTTTTGTGGATTTTTTTTAATTTGGTTTGTGGCTATACGGTCATTTTGTGCACATTTTGGGATAATTAGACAGGGACGTATAGTTTAAAGTGGATTCAGAACCACTAACAAACCACCCAGCCACCTCCAGGATTCGAACCTGAAAGTCAATAACCACGGCGCCAGCCAATTGGACATCAGACCGCCAGTTTTGTAGAGGATTATACAATGTACATGTAGAAAAGTTAACGAAAGACAAGAAAAATTTAGAATAGAGTTGGAAAAAGCAAAACTAGAGGAAAATGGATTTAGAAATAATTCCCTTTGCAGGTTTCTAACTGCGATTGGTTCATCAATGGAGAACTATTTATTTAATGTGCGTACACAATAGCTTCTTCTTCATTGACTCGCGTCCTGATGGCCAATTGGTTAGCTCTCTGACCTTTGGTTCCACAGGCTTTAGGTTCGAATTCTGGCAGTAGCACGGAAGTTTGGTCGTGTTTCAGAATTAATGTTAAACGTATGTCCCTATGTAATCAGCCTAAAGTCTGCAAAAAAAGAAAAAAAAATCTGACACTATAGCGATTAACCAAACCAATCTTCATTGTCGCAACAGCCCTATTGTGGGCCAAGGCCATCTGCTTACTGGCTGATTTAGAGACAGAAGAGGTTTTCTCTTAACGGGGTAGGGTTGTCAGCCCTACAGAAGTATTAGACTGGGACCTACGGTATAAAGTGGATTCCGAACCACTACAAACATCCATGGCACTACTGGGACTCGAACCCAAAACCTGTGGAACCGAGCGTAAGAGCTCTAGTCACTCAGTCATCAGGCCACGCTATAGCTTACGTTACTATTCCAAAATTATGCAATAATAATAAGGAAGTAAAAGAAGGAGTGAGTTTTTTTCAAAATAAAATTAGTGTTGCTTCGTT
Source organism: Caerostris darwini (assembly GCA_021605075.1). NCBI lineage: Eukaryota > Metazoa > Arthropoda > Arachnida > Araneae > Araneidae > Caerostris > Caerostris darwini. The sequence goes on along the minus strand of BPLQ01012349.1, from coordinate 77,310 downwards.
TCCGGAAAAGCATGTGATCAACGACACAACCACTATTCTAGAGCAGGGGTCTCCAAACTACGGCCTGCTTGCCAAATCCGGCCCGCCAGTGTCATCCATCCGTCTCGCGACAGCGAATAGCTTATTGTTGCTGTAATAAGTTGGATAAAAAAACACAGAATGATAATAACTCGGTTTTATTGACTAGCTAGGTAAAGCTTAACGACAAGCATAATACGCAGAAAATTTAACTTAAACGTAACAACTAACAAGTAATTGAAATGAATCCCACAAACATTATAAACTAGTGAACATCCCGCGGTAGTTATGTTGGGGTAAAGAGTATCGCATATTTATGTATATCGTATGTTTGGAATGTATATATCCTGAATCAAACATATGATTTTTGTCCTGAAAATCCCTCAGGAACGGAAAAGCTAAACTAACGCGAATGAAACCGCGGGGTATCCACTTGTAAAAAAATACTAATGAGATTTATGTAATTATGATTTTTCAGTAATTATGTTTTTCATTAATTATGTTATGACAGTAGTTTGTAGTCAGCAAGCGATGCTCGCTCAGAGAGCGTACTCGGCGACTGGTCTAGAAATTATAGATAATGGCAGAAAAATGAAAACGGTTTTGGTTCTTGGTACTTACTGGAGTAAACAGTATGGCCCTAAGGCTGGAAAGTTTGGAGACCCCTGTTCTAGAGGACGGCGTAGTACTAATAAATAATATGAACGGTGAGTATTCAGACAACTTCAGTACTGAATAGGCGCAATGTGAATCGTTGGGCAAAAATAATTTGCTCATCCAGATAAACACGGATTGGGAACTTCGTAGTAGAAAGAAAAATTGTAGTAGTTTCGGACAACATCAGCTTTTTTCAATGTTTGTGGATTGTTATCAACAGATGACGACATGGCCCTACACGGTGCACGCTGTGAACTAATGTGTCTGCTAGCGAAGTCTACAAGAAATAAAATTGCGGAGGGGATCTTATGCCCTGAGGAGCATGACGTGGCTGTTCATGGACTGAAGGGAAACCTGGTGAACGCTGTATCTCCCTACTAGGGATTGCAATATCGGACCAAAAGTTCAATACCGGTATTCGGTATTTTTTAGATCTTGATACCGGTTTTAATACCGGTAGTAGAAATTTTAGAAAAAGAAAGAAAACATAGGTATTTTTTTTGTTTTATTTGCCAGATTTATTAGAGAATGTAAATATCACACAAAACACTCTAAATGGCAAACCATCTAATGCTGTCATTTTACTTATAATTTCATCTAAATTTTCTTTTTTTTTTTTTCAAAATAATCTGAAATCCTTGATGGCTTGGGCTTAAACTGTGCTTAAGTTTGTATCTACATCGCAATTAGATTCTTTCCTCTTTAACAAATTCGTATCATGTTTCGTTTTTAAATATGTATGCAGTCCGCTTGAACTTCCTCCATTCACTTTAATAACTCTTGGACATTTTTTACATTGGGCCACCCTATTCTTTTCATCATATAAATAATGAAACCAAACCGAAGTATTATCAACTGATTTTTTTATGTTCTTTAAAGTTATTCTTATTCATTATTATGGGGTATTATTTATGAGTATATATATATATATAATAAATCTGAAAAATATTTTGAACTCTAAAGTATGATATGCAAATACAATGTGAATAACAAACTCACCAATTTAAAAAATATCGAAATATTACACACTTTCTTCACAACTACAACCTTATTTCACAGATGATAATTTCAAGTTTTCAGATAAGAATTCTAAATTTCTAATAAATACCGAAAGAACGGTATTCAAACTTGTGAATACCGGTATTATAAAATTGTACAAATGGCTCAAAATACCGGCATACCGGTATCGCAATCCCTACTCAATACGCGTTCTTTTCAGAAGAACAATAATTGGTGAATGGTGGTGATCTAGTTATCCTGCTGATTCTGGATGCGGGGAACAATCTTAATGCGCGATGGATTGATCCAAGTGAAATTCTTCAACACCACCCACCGTATTCATATACAGTTAAGGTGCCAGATTGATTAAATCACAGTATATTTTCAGCGATGCCTAGCGGAGGGAGTTAGTTATGAAGAATAGAAAAGGGGTGCGCCAACGGCCATACCATGCTGAATATACTGGTTCTCGTTAGATCACCGAAGTCAAGCATCATTGGACGCTGTCAGTACTTGGGTGGGTGACCACCTGGGAACACCGCGTGCCGTTGGCATTCACAAATTTGGGACCTGAATGGCCGAGCGTCTAGCGCTCTGGCGCTCGGTGCCACAGGTTTCGGGTTCGATTCCCGGCGGTGCCATGGATGTTTGTAGTGGTTCGGAATCCACTTTAAGCTGTAGGTCCCGGTCTCCCATGACTGTAAGAGAGTCAAGGAAGTCAAGTCAGACTTCTACCTACGGGTGCTCCATCATAACAGAAGCTGCTTCCTTCCCCTTCAATCATGAGTACGTATGGGCTCGTGGGCTTGGCCAGCCAAGTGGGATAAGAAACAATAAACAGAAAAAGGGTAGTACGGGGTAGGTGAGAGTACTCAAGAAGAGTAAATATCGAACATTGATAAACCTGTATTCTAAAAGGAGGACAAAATAAATAAATAAATAACTCTTTGTTACGTTTAGTGTGAACTAATGGTTATATAGGAAAATCTAGCGCTCTGGTGATCGGTGCCACAGGCTTCATGTTCGAGTCTCGGCGGTGCCGCGAATGTTTGTAGTGGTTCGGAATCCATTTTAAACAGTAGGTCCCGGTCCAATACGTTTGTAGAGCGTTGGTAACGTGAGCGTTGTAAACCCTACTCCGTAAAAAGAAAACATCTCCTGTGTCTAAATCTGCCAGTAGGCCGACGGCCTATGGGGCCATGCCTGCTATCAGTTATACTTACTTGATAAGTTTATTTATTTAATTTATTTAATTATATATATATATATATATATACACATAAAATGATTTCTGTTTTATTTCATTTGTGTAGCATTAATTATTGATTAATATTTTTTTGTGGTTAATGAGTGATAATGATATTTTATTGGGTAGACAAGAAAGTAATTTTCATTTTCACCCTTCAAGTAGATGGTAAAAACCGAATGTACTTTCTAGCCTACATGGGAATATTACTTTTGCAGCATTAAATAGTTAGTTTATTTTTGTGTGGGTCATTTTGTGTGTGTGTGACGAAAGAGTGTTAAAAAATATTTCATTGTGAATTCTTAAAAAAAATTTTTTAATCAATTATATTACTTGATTTTAAATTGTTTAATTTTTTTAATTCTTTCGTATCTTGTGTATATTTTAAAAAGTGGTACACACGTTACTTAATTTAGCATCTGTCTAATGCTTCGGGGCTTGATGGCTGAGTCACTTAGTATAGGTTTCGGGTTCGAGTCTCGGCGATGCCGCGAATGTTTGTAGTGGTTCGGAATCCACTTTAAACCGTAGATCCCGATCTAATATGATTGTAGAGCGTTGGGCTTAGGGCTGATAACCATACCCCATAAACAGAAAACATCTCCTGTCTCAAAATCTGCCAGTGGCCAGACGGCCTTGGCCCACCATGAGGCTGTTGCACCACTGATGATGATGATGCTTCGGGGCCTAATGGCAGAATGATTGGCATTCGGTATTGGTTTCGGGTTCGAGTCTCGGCGGTGTCATGGATATCTGTAGTGGTTTGGAATCCACTTTAAACTCTATGTCCTGGTCTAATATGACTATGGAGTGTTGAGCGTAGGGTTGACAACTTATATTTCGAAATCTGCCAGCAGAAAGACGGCGTTGATCACCATGGGGTTGTTGAGCCAATGAAGAAGTATACTGCTTCAATCTTGAGTAGCGGCCTGATGGCCAATTGGCTAGCGAACCGGTGGTATCAAAGGCTAATTGACCAATTGGCCTTTGGCACCACTGGCTTCTAGTTCGAATTCTGTCGGTGGCATGGATGTTTGCTAGTGGTTCGGAATCCACTTTAAACTGCAGGCCCCGGTCAATTTAGTCTAAATTGTGCACAAAAGGACATTAGAGTGACAAACCAAACAAATCAATCTTGAATGGGGTATGCAAGATATGCTGCGTTTCTAGAAGTTTCGACACACGCGAAGTAGATTTCAATTTTTACTTAAGGTCCAGTTGTCGCTAAGTATCTGACAAATGAGAACGCCAATTGACGCGCGGGTCAGTTGAGCTTAGTGCAATGTTGTGTTGAGACTTCTTAAATTACTTAGCTAAATATTATGAATAATGATCAGTATGGATGATAATTACTTCGATTTCACAAATTCTACAAATAAAGGGACTTTATGATATTGTTAATAAAACCTGGAGATGATTATCTGTGGAACACAACATAGTCGTTACAGTGAATAAATATTTTCCTTCGTTGATCAGCCGCAACGCGCGTTTCTATTGTGAGGAAATTTTTATGTTCGAATCTGCTGGGAATATCTCGTATCAATGTTACTAGAAACAAGTAGACATGTGGTCAAAAATATCTCTACCATTGGCAGTTAAGCTGCCTTGTAGGAGTTTTTCTCCACATTCTTACCCTGCATTAATGCGAACTGAATGAACGAAACTAATTATTGAGGCTTTTTTTAGCATGCAATATAGTTTATTTTGAAAATATTAACATTTTTTTTTTTTTTTTTAATGTTAATTAACTGTGATCGAAGGCAGTGTGCAAATAGTGGGACGCGAGGATCTGTACAAACTAATAATAATAATAATATCGTATTTTAGTTGTTGTAATAGCTGCTGTATTGCCTTATAGACAAGAGATAGCATGCTATACCTATGTATAGCGAAACAATTTTTTTCCTTGAAGTCATTCTTCAAATACATTGCTGATTCAGCAAAGTACGAACCGTAGGAGACCGGTTGCTCCACAATAAAAGGATCGAAGGGGAGATAACACCTTCTAGGAAAGGTAAGTTGGAACTAATGGGGGAAGGTTTCATGCAGGGTTGTCCAGCAGCATTTTTAGCCGCGGATTATGTAAAATTGAGACAAATATTAAAGCAATCTTTTATTGTAAATGTATGCAATGACCTTTATTTATTACTTTTAATTTTAATAGTATAGATATTTATAGACATTTCAACGTTATATTAATATTTCATTTAAACTTCATTGTGCTTTTTTGGTCATTCTTTAAATTTCATTTGTTCTTTTACATTTGCTATAGAAAGCTATTTATTTCAAAAACAGGTTTTATTGCATGTTAAAAAAAATATTTAATCAGTTTGTTATGCATCATTTTCATATTTATTTTACTGCAGTCCCTTGATCTTTGCATATCTTGAAATAAATGCAGACGAAAAATCCCTGTGAAGTATGAACATATAGGTTTTTTTTTCCTTCCTAGAACATTGATTACCCAGTTCGTGCTTCAAAGCATTGCATATTTCTTCCTTCCTCATTGGCGCAACAGCCCCATGGTGGGCCAAGGCCGGTCTGCCTACCAGCAGATTTCGAGACAGGAAATGTTTTCGTTTTATGGAGTCCTACGCCCAACAGCCATAGTAGACTGGTAACTATGATTTAAAGAGGATTCCGAACCGCTACAAACATCCATGGCACCGCCGGGACTCGAACCCGAAACCTGTGGCACCGAGCACCAGATCCTTTCCTGTAAATAATCTCAGTCTAATTCAAAAATTAAAAAGACTTTATTATATTTAACTATTCAAATTTCATAAAATTTAACTAATGATATAATTAAAACAAATGAAAATATTAAATAAATGTTAAAAAAGCTAATATAAACGATCTTGTAGCTGCTTTTTTTATTATTTGATATTAGTATACCTTATAGTTTTTAATGCAGGAAAGAATTTCCATTTCAAAAGCCCTGAGATTCCAATATCATCGTCAAAATATATTATTTCATATATATATTAAAATATCTTATTTCATATATATATATATATATTAAAATGTATCATTTCATATTTTTTCATATATTCACTCTGCCATCAGGCCCAACTGCATATTCAGAAGATTTTAAAATGAAAATATTTTAAACAATACTGATTTTTTTAATGTATTAAAAAAATTCAAATTAAAAAAGAATACAATTTAAAAAAATTTCCATTTTACATTTAATTCTCCTTTGAAAATGCAAATAAATTTGTATCAAAAACTCAAAATTTTATTCAATAATTAATGAACCTTTACTATTTAATTTATTTCTTAAAATATTCTAATATGTTTATGATAATACTTACAAAATTAACTAAATATACTTTCCTTTTATTAGTGATTCGTATTGTTATTATTATTATTATTATTATTATTTAGAATAAATAGGCATGAAAAGAAACTGCATAACTAGCAAAAAATATTTATCTTCCCTATGTAATATACTATCAATTTAAAGATAGTTGTTAAGCAAAAATTCACAATTTAAGATAGATATTAATCATAAAATATAATTAAAAATGTTTAAATATTGGTTAAACCAATATTTAAAATGTTTAAAATATTGGTTTTCTTCTCATGATTTTTTTTTTTTTTTTTTTTTTTTTATATAAAAAATAAATTTACACTGACCTCAACACAATTAATAGCACGGAACAAATGAAAATTCAAAACTAAATACATATATATATATATAAATATATATATACATATATATATTATTATTAAATATTTAGCCAAAATTAACTAAAAATGAGTGGCTAAAATTTTTTTTTACAGATTGATACAGGTTGGTTCAATTCTTCGAAGAAATGAATGGATTCGCCTTGAACTTTGAATTTTCTGAACTTTTTACGAAAATTCAAATTAAAGGAAAAAAAGTATTCATAAAATTCAAATCTAAAAAAAGAAACATACTTCGCAGCAGATACTTTTATTAAAAAATGAGCCTTTCACAAACGACTTGAGATAAAATTTATGAAATAAAAATATTTCTTTTTTTCAATATACAAATCTCATTTCCATATATTATTTTCCATATATTATTTTCTACATTAGGACGTCCGTTAGCTTTTCTCCCTAGCGCGCATGCTCAAAAGCAAAAGAATGTTTAATGAATGTAATGTTTCTAAACTAAAGAAGAAAATCTATTCACAAAATATTCAATTCATACTTCGATAAGTTATTTTCTTCGTTAACTTAGATTTTAAAAATTTTCCGAATCTGAGATAAACTATATAAAAAAAAAAAGAGAATTATTTACAAAATCCTAATTTCGGAAAAAAGATAGCTCGAACCAATTACTTTTACTAAAAAACTAAATTTTCATTATAATGCATTAACTATACTGTGCATATAATTTTATTTATAATATATTTTAACGGATGGTAATTTAATTCTATTGGTATAAACAACAAGAAATTCTATATGCCGCTCTGCATTGCAAAATATGCTAATAGATTTAACAATATTGACAGATTTGCTTTTGCAATTTGTGAATGACATTTTTTTCATGCAAATCTGTGGTTCTTAATTTGATGTCTAGAGGAAAATTTTTAGTTATATGAGCTTGGATGAGAAAATGAATTTTATATAAGAATTTTATTTTCACTGAGTTTTCATTCAATCTAGCGTATCCTTTGTATATAAATGCATGCAATAAATTACAGTAATATTAATTATATCTGTGATCACCAATAAAAATAACGAACATTTAAATATCGAATAATTATTTCTGTATAACTGTAATTAGCATTTTTAATTATTATAAAACTGAATGCTTTATGATTTTTTGAAAGACAATTAGCAAATCCTATTCAATTTCAATTAGATTATCGGTTTAATTAGCAACAATCATTCGGTCATGGAATGGTAAAGTTTTTAAGGATATTAAATTCTAATTATTATATTTGAAAATAAATTTTTTAATCTCTAAGAAATCAAACGATAAAAATTCTGAAAAATATTCTGTTCTATAGAATGTTTTTTTATTTAAACAAACGATATTTTTATATTTGTTTTTAAACATAAACAAGTAATATAAAAAAAAAAATTTTAAAGTCAATTCCTACTTTTTTTTTTCACTATATTGCAGAAAGTCCTTTATAAATAATGTTGAAATTTTTCTCTTACATCTGGCTCCATCTATTGGTAGATACATACAACATAAATCTTATTTAAAAAAAAAAAAAAAAAAATTGAAATTAATTAATTAAATGTAGTGAATAAATTAATATTTGAAAAAAACTGTATTAACATCAAGTGTCATTCATTACAAGTTCAAAAAAATGTATTTGAACGTGAGTGGATGAATAAAAAGTATTTCATGAACGATTGAAAATTTGAACAAGATATATATAGGGAGAGTGGGAACTAATAGTAGGAATTTAATAATATCCAGAAAAATAAGCTAAATTAAAATCAGACGATTTTTTAGATTGCCAATTTGTAGTTACATTATTTTGAAAATTTAACAATATATATTAAATGAATAATGAAAATATTTGATGATAAAATAAAAATAATTAATAATTAAATGAATAAATTAAAATCAGACGATTTTTTATATTATTTCCAATTTGTAGTTACTTTATTTTAAAAATTGTATAATATACACTTATGTCCATAAATTAAGGATAATTAAGAATCACACAGAAATTAAACTCTAAAATAAAATTTTCACCTGTAGAATTATCACACACATCTTGAAGAAGAATATGCAAATTACAGGAAACCACCAGATGGCGCGGATAGTACGTCACAATGACGAGAGTGTAAGAGAGGGGTATATAAAGAATGGTGGCAAAGAAGTAAAATTGTTCACAAGCGCTTTAAAAGCCCTTCAGTGCAATAACCGCATAGTTATGGCACAAACGAAGCATTTGGATGATTTTTTTACCTGGTAGAATTATCGGACGACTGGAATGTGGACGTACCCAGCTGGAAGTATCCGACGAACTTGGAATCGCCCAGAGTGTCATCTCCAGGCTTTGGCAACGATTCTAAGATGATGGTAATATGAGTAGATGTTACAGCACAGGTCGCCCGCGAGTTACAACGCCGAATGAGGACCGGTATTTAGCAGTTACTGCCAAAAGAAACAGACGGAGCACAGCATCAGACCTGTCTCATCAGCTCTCTTCAGCTACCGGTACGACAGTTTCAAGGCAGACCGTGTACAGACGCTTAGGGTACATTTGTCTATATGCTCGTAGGCCTGTCTTAAACTACTTGATATAGTCTCATTTATCAGATAAACAAAATTATTTCTTTATTAACAGTCATGCTGTTGGAATGTAACACTTTCATAAAAATATACACAAATAATAAATTTGCGGTAACCATGTTATACAATAAGTGGAATTCGTTCAAATAATCTTTTTTTAAATTTATTTATTAATTTCGATTCATGTTTAATATTATTACGGATTAATTATTAACTCCTAATATATAAAATATACAAAAATATCCATCGTGCTTCAAATTATATTAATTTTTGATAACGAATAGTTTAACTGGTCCATCTTTTACTTTTTCGCAAAATTAAATTGCATCTCAATAAAATTCGATTCATAAAGAATCAACTTAAAAAAAAAAAAAAAAAAATCCTAACAATTAACCAAATAATTCCTTAAAAAAATGTCTCATTTTAATTCGGCTTTTCATCATTTTTTGGAAAAATTCAGTTGCAGAAAGCCCTTCCATCACTCTATTATTTATTCTTATACGTTTAAAAGTTAGTATATATTATTAACCACAATATAAAAAACATATTTGAAGATTATATATATGTATAAGTGTGTGTGTGTGTGTGTGTGTGTCTCTACAGTGAATTAATCTATCATGGGATACTCATTTATTATTCTTGTGCAATCTTGAACTAACAAGAACAAATGCTGACAAGTTTAATCAGTTAGTTACCCAATCAGTGCAGCTGACTCTTTGCAATAACGTCCGATAGCTTGTGATTCAATGCGAGCAGGTATAATTTAATGCAAAGATCTTTTGTCATTTTTTACTAAAGCATCCCTGTTTTACACAATAAGAATCTGTATATTGAAAAACTGTTACACTTGAAGCATTTTTTAAAGTTATCAGCTGTAAAGTGTTATGCGAGAATACAATAGAAAATTGTAAGAATATATTGTGAATCATTAGTTATGGAATATGGTAATCTTATTGTGAGGTACAATGGCTTTCTAAAGGGCAAGTTATTTTCAAGATTTTAAAAGTTGCAAGAATGTGTTCTTAATTTTCTGGAAGAGAGGGATCATTTGGAAGAGGAAAAATCCTCTTTGAGAAAGGATTATTCGATTTAGTATTTAAAACTGATGTTACTAACCACCTTAATGTCTTAAATTTTAAGATACAGGGGGAAAGTATTGCAGAATCGCAAATTGTTTCTCAGCTTATCTCCCAGTTAGAAAGCAAAGGTTTAAATCAATTTTCATATTTAAAAGAAGTTCGTGACTCTGTTGAAGATTCTAACACATTCTTGTATGTATGTATTGTAAGAAACAAATATTATGGGCAGAATTTTTTTAACAGTCGTTTTAGTAATTTTTAACTAAGATTGCGGAATTACACATATCACACGGATAAACCTCTTTTCGCTTATTGAATAAAAAATCTTGTCGATGCACGATAACATAAAAATGAAACTCAAGACAAAATCTTTATTGAAAATGAAATTTAATGAACTTCCATAATTAATTTTTAGTGATTAATTAATTTAACTTCAAACTAAATAATATTCGTGACTTAACTTCAAACACCACAAACACACACACTATGAAACTCTTTTATTTAAGTATTTATATTGCTATATAGATAATAAATCAGTTTGTGCATAACTGTTGAATACATCCAAATTAGTATGCTATGTTATGGCTGAAATGTTTGAATCGCTCGTATTAACATGTATGAAAAAGTACTCGTGTGAAAAAGTTGGTGCATGTAGTTTAAAATATTGACTATACCTGGATTAAATGGATATGCAAAATCTAGGGCACAAACACCCTTACAAGGACTCGTTTTTAAACAAAGAAATGATGAAGTACCCTTTCATTCTTTTTTATGACAAGAAAATATAATCTGCATTTATACTTTACAAAAAAATGTAAAATTATGTATATTGAAATTTGAGAGTATTCTATTTATAAACATATGGGATTTGAACACGAAAGCAAGATACAATGACACTGCGAACATTAGAAACCAAAAATTCTTATATAAGAACGCAGAATAGGAAGAAGAAAAGATGGTCTAAATCAAAAATTTCAATCAAAAACAAATTTAAAATGCCATCTTTTAACTCCCCCCTTTCTTGGGACCTGTTTTAGTGTAATTGTCTCATGCCATGTTTACATGCAATATTTCGTCAACCTCCGCAGACGTTCTCTCTCGCTAAAATTAGCAAGTTCAAACTAAGAACAAGACCTGTTCGCTGAGATGAAAAACAAACAAGCGAAAATAACTTTCTCCCACAATGTGAAATAAATAATTCCTCACTTTCGCCATGAAATTTTTTTTTTTTTTTTTCCCACTTTTTTGAAGAAAAAAAAAATATTGGAATCATCACATTAAAAATAAATTCGCCAAACACGGCGCGTATTCGCCAAATGCGGCGCCCATCATTTTATCACCTGACAACATGGCGGCGAGGGATATCCTTCAACCTCGTTCGGGATTTGGCGGGTATTCCATGACGTCAGCGCTCAAGGTTGTACGTCGTAGACGGGGTATCCAGCAGCAAGGAAGGATGGGCTGTAGTATATTTTTTCCCAAGTTGTTTGTGATTTAGATGTTTATTTGAGAACGCCAGTTCAGAACGTTTTAAGTTCGTGACCGTACCATTGTTTACGTTCGAAAGTGGTGATTTTGTGGAAGGCCCAAATGTTTGACACTGTAACCCGCCAGCCGAGGGATTTTCCCTGTTGCGAACTGGGTTGAAGCTGGGAGAGACTGTCGGAATTTGCCAGCAGCGGTGACTATGCCACGTAGGAAACAAGGCCACAGCAAAGAGAGTGGTGAGTACCCGTCGCTTCGTTCGAATACTCTTCCTTCTGCTCGCCGATATCGTCTGATATCTGTTTATTATTTATTAGGGGGGTTGGGGTTTTCTGCGGACGAGATCACGACGTCATTGAAGTAGCTCTCTCTCTCTCTCATCGAAAACAGTTATATATTTATAAAAAAAAAAAGTGATCAGATGTGAATTTTTGTTTGTAAACATTTTAATGTGTTTACTTCTGTAAACTGATGGCTGGAAATTTTGCAAAGTCATTAGTTATGTATAGGAACAAGTGTTTTTAGAAAATGATATTCTTTATTTTAATGATTTATAAAATTGTGTACATTAATTTTGAGAAATAAATATTTATTGCATTATTATATTATAAATTGTTTAAATATGAGACATATTTTCCGATTGAATAGCATATGAAATTATAATTTGTATTGAATTAAGTGTTGAAGATTATGCAATTTTTTAAATGTCAGAAGTTATATTAAATTTTGTAATATTTATATTTTTTTCAAAAAATTTTAAAATATAAAATTTATCGTTCTTTAATAAAAAATATATTTGTGTAACTAGTCATCAATATTATTAATTTTATAATGGTTGTTATGTTATCGAAAAAATTAAAAAGTATGTTTCGATCAGAATAACAATAAATAAATAAGTTGAAAAAAAAATACATTTTAACTAAACATTCCATTTTTGAATTCAAATCGAAGGAAATATCGATAATTGGATTAAATCGCCAATCTAATTAGAAACCAATATAATTATTTTTTAATTTTTTTTGCATAACGCATATAAAAATACATGATTTTATTTACGTATTGCGAACAAATAAATGTTTAGATAATCATTTTATAATTCTTAATAAAATAAATATTTATCAATGTTACCAAAAATAAATTACTTTTGTGTAAAATAATTACTTATAATCTATTAGTGTATTAATTTAACAGAACATATTTTTAATAATATTTATTTTTTAAAATTCTTTTTGCAAATTAGTGAATGGCCCCTATTTTGTGAGTTCGGAATGTTGACGTTACAAATTCATAAACTGTGATGGCAGACATCCAGTTTGAATGAACTGATTTAAATTGTAATGCAATGCTGATAATTTACCGTGAATTGTTGTTGACGAATGTTTTGGAAATCTCAAGAAAGACGTTTACTTTTGTATATTTTAGAATTATTTATAGTTTTATATTTAAATTTAGTAAGACAGTTTGATGCAATACTTTCTTTTTCATCCATATGTGTCAATAGATAAAATTTTTATTTAATCGATCATTTAAAATATAATATAATAAAATATAAATAAAAATTTAAATCGATAATTTTACTCGATCGATATTTTTTTTGCAGTTTATTCACTTCATTAATAGAATAATTACGTTTTTATTAAATCTGTATTCTTATTGAGAATGCTTTATATATACTTTATCGAAATGCAGTCATCGAAAAGATCGATTTGAATTTTGCTTCCTTTTGAAAACCAGTCTTATTTGTGAAAATTCTCAGAACTGTGAGTAATGTTATTCTGGTTAGGAAAGCCTCCCCACATACCTCATCCACCTGCTTTTCCTCCCCTCTCCCCCATTGACCTTGACTCGTGTTTCCCCTGCAGTGATTGTTCCTGCAGGTAGGACTTCCCCCTCTCCAGCGTGTAGCCTGCGAGAATTCGGATATTTTTACTTTTACTTTTTGAGATTTTTTTTTTTTTTTATCGCGAACGTCATTCGTAGGTTTCACTTTTTTGTGAATGTGATTTATAAATAATTAAAATAATATATATATATATATTATTTTAATATACATATATTTAAAAAAATATTATTCATTCATTAAATTAAATGCTTAATGAACTTTAAACCGAAAATTTGAACATCACCTGTTTTTTAATTGTAAAAAGTTTGAAAATTGTGTAACCATATTAGATTTTATTTTAATAAAGAAAAATAAATTTCTAGAATCATTTGATTTTTTTTTTTTAAATAAATGCTACTAAGTGTAACAAAATAAAATACATATTTTTTTTAAAAAAACCATCTTTATTTTGCAAATGAAATAAAATTATCCCATTTTACTTAAATATCCATATAAACGCTTCTATTGTAAGAAAGTTGTTTTTAGAAGGAAAACAAATTGCGAAAATTATTATGAAACTATTCACTATTCCAATATTTATTCTATAATTTATTTTAGCATAACACATGTAAAAATACATAATTATATTTACGTAGTGGGAACAAATAACTTTTTAGATAATCATTTTATAATTCTTAATAAAATAAATATTTATACCTAAAATAACTGTTGCGAAAATTAATTACTTTTAATCTATTAGAGTATTAATTACACATAACATTTTTTTAATAATATTTTTATTATTTTTTAATTCATTTTGCAAATGAAATGTGTATCATAGAATCATCATACATATAGTTTTACACTCTTTCTAATTTTAAACAAATATAATGGACTCAATTTATTTAAGAATTGCCAAAATCACCTACTTTAATGGATATTTTTTTGTGAATAATTTTTATTATAAAATCATAGAAAAATAATAGCAATCGTGGCAAATACAGGCATTGTAGAATAGCAGATTTGAATTGGCGTTGCTGGCTTAAATAATTATTGCTGGAATAAATTATATATTATTCTGTCAGGTTTGCGTGAGAAAAATATGACTACAAAATTAAATTTACTATTAAAAAAAAAAAAAAAAAATCAATTATAATGTTGAGTTTCACCTCAACTAATCCTATTTTCAACAAAAATGTTCCAATATTCTTCTAAAATTTTAGCGTACACATAATATAAATATAAAAATATTCCTTATATTTGATTTGTGAAAAATAATAAACCTTTAGTAAGCCATCAACGAACGTGACGTTTCAATATTTAGTTTGGTATTTCGTAGAAATTATAGCGGAAAAAACATGCCATGTTAAAAATAAATTTCTCTAGTGGTACCTGTTTTGTATTCGTGTATATTTTTGTATACTAATATAAACGAATTGTCATTTGTTTGTGCTTTAAATTTATCTATCTTATTATGATTCTATTCTGATGATTTAACAGTTCTCAATCGGTAATATTTGATATTGTATGGATTTTTTTTTTTTTTTCTTCTTACAGCACACAAGTAAATTTAAAGAACCAATTATGTTCTTTCAGTGATTTACATCTCATATACATATTGCATCAAGATGTAAATCCTCATTTCATCCGCTGGAGAAATAGCTGACCATAGCACTTCTCATTCAGTGTAACCGGTTGGAAAGGTATCACGCTGATTTAAGAATGTTGGGCTTCTTTTTGACAAAAGGAAGGAAACCCCACCTGCATTCTGGAACTCTTTTATTTCTCAGAATTCTTTCTTAAGAAAGGGGGAAGTTTTGTAAAAATGATGTTAACCAATGTCCAGCGGAATTGCAGGTAGATAGGCAATAAAGTTGCCTTTCGTTAGTGTTAGTTTCGTTCGTTAAAAATAAAAAAAATCTTGCAGCTTTTCAAACTTGTTGTAGTTGGAGTGGCAATACTAGGATTGCAGATGTCTGCTAAAAAAGTAAGCGATGGTTACGAATATTATACAACTTTTTTGTTTACTATTATTCTTTTAATTTCTGTGACTCTTATTCTTAAAGCGCCATTTTGTCTTCTGTTTTGTTTTCTGAATTGGATGCCGGCGTGCAATAAATGGTCACTGCGATGATGAATTTAAAAATACGAACGTTATAAGATCGAATAAGAAAATATTCTGAAGAAAAAAAACTCAAAACTGATTTTTTTAAAAGCATTTTAAATAAGCATTTTTTTTTTAAATCAAATTTTTATATAATAAGCAAGCACATTTGTGTTCTTTCAGTAAAGGTTAGTAGATTTTATTTGGGTAAGATTTTGTTAAGGAACTAATATCGACATTGAAAATCAAGGTTCAAAAACATTCTTAGGGAAGATGTTCAATCTGTTATGCAATCTCAATCTCAATGTAATTAAACGTTCTGATTAAATTTTTTGTGAATTTTGATTATTAGCCGTTTATAAATTCAGAAAAAAAAAAAAATAGTCTTGTCTGAAATTAGATATTAATTGTCTTGCATTAATATAATTGTATGCTTCAAATTAATTAGATGCAAAGATTGTTTACTATCAGTAAAAGGAATAAATATAATTTTTTTCAATAAAATTTAATTTTTACTTTATTTGATGATAAATTATGTCTATTTTGATAGCATATATTTGAAATATTTATATAATTTCTTTACTTTTAACATTCTATAACGCGTACTGAAATATTTTCTAATAAAAATATAACGTTTTATTCAATTGACTCAATTTTCGATATCAGATTATGTAAAACGCGCATTCACATGTCGCAATTCTGTAGAAAGAATTTTTTTTGTCCTTTTGTAAAATCATGTTTGATTTTCCTTTAGAATTCTAAAAATGTCCCAAATAGAACTGTAAAAATGTTAAGAGCATTAAAATATTATAGTAAAATATAAAGTGTTTTGTTCCACTATGTTCCAAAAACCATTGCTTTGATTCTTGGATATATTTATACGATTTAGAATTAAAGAAATGCAATTTAGAATTAAAGAAATACAATTTAGAATTAAAGAAATGCAATTTAGAATGAAAGAAATACAATTTAGAATGAAAGAAATGCAATTTAGAATTAAAGAAATGCAATTTAGAATTAAAGAAATGCAATTTAGAATTAAAGAAATGCAATTTAGAATGAAGTTTTTTTACAAACATTCAAAATTTCCTGTTATTTAACTTGCTCTTAAAACAAACCAATATTAATTTAAGTAGTAAATTCAGTGCTGTGAATAATTTCAATTTATAAATGTGTTTTAAAAATTATTTAAGAAAAACATATTTTGTCACATTTATATCAATATTTAAAATTATGAACAACAATAGTAGAAAACACCAGGGAAACGGAAACAATATTTTATTAAATATAGATCAATCTCATTCCATTTAATTTAGATTGTATTAATTAACCTTGACAGTAATCTTTGTATGTTATTTCTTATGAATATTTCTGCCTAAAAGAAACTGCAAAAATCGAGCCATTAGTTTTTATGATCAATAATTATTCTTGGAAAAGTCTGGGTTTTTCCTTTTCAGCTATTTATGGACATTCAGTAGAGTTCTAAGAAACGATATCTTGAACGAGGATACTCTATTTCTGAAGCTTCGAATGCATTTGCTAAATATAACATATTTATAGAGAAGTTTTGGCGTAGAAATTAGGTTCTTTTGATATATTTTTGGTGTATTAGTTGATACTATTTACGACAGCATCGGCATCGATTAAGAATATTTTTTTAATTCTAACGCAGAATAATTATCGTTTGCTATATAGTTATCGTTTATTTGTACATAACATAACCTCATCAGATTCTGGATAAAAGTAAAAGATAAAACTAATAAAACAGAAATATAATCAGATGCAGTTCAACAATTTAAATTTGCGAGAAGATGACTTTCCAATATCAGTAATAAACTAATTTTGCTTTCAATTTCGAATGAAAATAAATGACCGAATGTTCTTTTTATTATTATTAGCTGATCGTTATCGTGACTATCAAATGTGTAAGAGCTCATATTTTATGTTTTACTGTTGAACTATTGAGGTTTAAATTATTATAATCATGAAAATGTATTTGGATTTGTCCTTTTTATTTTGCAAGATAATAGTAATTAACTAAAAATTTATAAAAATATATGTTGTGGAGGGTGAAAAATCATTGTTGCCAATTCCAGCTGATGTATTGGGGGGGGGGGACTGAATATTTACTGAAGAGTATGCATGTAAAGAATAGTTCACGTAGACACTTGTTAATTAGTGATTCTTAAATCGAATTTTTTCCACTTCGGAATTTATATATATTTTTCCATGTGAAAGAATTTATTACCCTATGCACTTTCTTGTTAACCACCACTTCGGCCAGTCAACGTTGTCCCTGATAGTCACCCTATTTTGAAGCGAATGGGAACGCTATCGGAGAGTTTCGCAATCTCAGCTTCGAGCTTAGTGGAGAGACTTTCCGGCCTACTGGCTTATGTTTAATTTCAGAGTAAACAAGGAAATTTATGGCTTAGCAGGATTCGAACTGAACTCATCTATGATACATTCGAAGTCAAAAATCTAGCTCGCTAACTATCATGCGCGCTGAGAATATTGTCTTTCTTCTTCTATACTGTATTTCTATTAATAACTTTATTTTGTGTTATATTTCCTCTTACAAAAGACGTAATAACATGTTTACTGACATTTATATATAATCTTAAAGGTAATTCTGTACAAAATGAGCAAGTCACCTGTGATTGATGTGACATTTTATTGAAGATCGATATTTTTATGCATTATTATATAGACTTGTGTGCAACTACAACTACATTTCAGAATTATTCATTTCAGTAATACAAAATTGATATCAAACTCATGCTTTGGTATCCTTTTTTTCACTATATTTTATTTCAATCAATTATCACCCTCCCAGGTGAATTTATTTTTTTAAAAGAAATTTACATTTCCCATCTCTTCTATTTCTCACAGACTGTGAAATTAAAATGTCTCTTAATTTAATCAATCATAGTTCAACGACCTGTTGTCTTAACATATACCTTTGGAATTAAAAAAGAAAAAGGAGTATGGCTTTTGATGAAACAATTTTTTAACGTGTTGCATAAAGAATTAGTGTGTTAAAAAAAAAAAAAAAAAAAAAAAAAAAGAAAAGAACTACCCATGCGTTGTTACAGCCCCAAGAAAATGTTCGCTTAATAAGAATATCGACCAGCGCAAGGTTCTGGAGTAAATGTAGTGTTAGTAAACACTGGTAGGGTTTCTTCTCTGCGCTGATCAATACTCTTTCTCTTCAGCTCACTTCACGGTTGCCCTTTCATCTCGGTGGCTTCGTCGTAGTAACATACAAATACTACTTCAGACGATGTAGGTAAGAAGCTTAACAAACTGTTCTGGCTTATTAGTGGAGAGACGATTTTTTTCTTTCCTTTTCTTTCTTAGAACAAACGATTTTTTTTTGTTCTAGTTCTTGTAGTTAGTCACCGTAATTTATTTAGCCAATTGCACTTTTAATTTATTATATCTTACACGGTTTTAGTAACTATTATAAAGGAATGATTAAGAGATAAATAGTTAGAATTCGATCAGTTTTTCCATGCAGTGAAAAAAAAAAAAACTCCAAGGATTTTGTATTGGGAAGGGGAAAGCCTCAACTCTAAATAAAATAAAACTTATACGTACTCAGTTTCATAAAAAGTTGAATTTCAATATATTGTTTACTACGTAATTTTCACATTTAATTTATTTAGTTCAATTGCATAAAAGAAAGAAAACATTAATACTAAAAAGTATTGCACAAAAAATTAGAATTCAATCTTTCCTCTTTTGCTACCTCTTCGATTGCATCGTTTATGTCAACTTCAATATTTTGATGGTTATTTATTGAAACTAAAACTAGGAATAGGATAATAAAATTGACACTGATTTATTGAAATGCTAATTATTTAATAAAAATAATTGGCCTCTAAATGAAAAGTGACCATAAGTTAGAACGTTTGTACACATCTTAAGCTCGCCAGAGCCCTATGCGCACGCCTGGATTTTTTAAATGATCTGTATATACAGTTCTATACATGCATAATTTTGTCGTATACTAATTATTTCTTTCCAGTATCTACTATAAAGAGGAATCTAGGAATTAATATAAATACTTATACAGAAACCAAAATTTGATCTTTTATTTCAATTTTTTGTTCAGTAGAACATTAGAATTTTTCTAAGAAATTTGTTATGGTATCTACAATTTTGTGGAAGTTCAAGGTTCTATATTATATACGTTTAAATAAAATTCTTTATTTCTGTTATTTCATGTGAAATTTAAATTTTGATTTTTAGTTACATATATGCAAGGTTTGTTCGAAATGAGTCAAATTAAAAATAGTTTTTATATTAGCTTTAAAATTTTTATGTACACAAAATCATTGAAGTACTTAATGTATATATACATAATCAAAATAAAGTTTTATCTCATCAAAAAACTTTTAGAATATTTATAACTGGAAACTATAAATTGAATTTTTTAATTCATTGTGTTTAGTAGTGTGCACTATGCGAAAAAGGATAATTTATTTCGAACAAAGTACAAGTACTCGAATGAACTATTCTTTCCATTAGTTTGATCATGTACATTCTTCTATATCATATCCAATCTTTTTTCTACTGTATCATATATCTGCCCTTCAGGAAAACAAAAGATAAACGCATGTAAAAGCATCTGCAGAAAGAATCTTACGTTATTCTGACGAAAGAATAAATGTGAATGTAGATGCTGGAAAATATTAAACGCCATTTCTTTAAGGAGAAGATAAATCACGTCGCTAAAAAATGGCGGCAAAGCTTAGTTGTTGACATGTGGATACCATAAATTTAATTGCAATCGTGTTGTTGTTTAATGCAAGTCCATTTACCTAGACTGACCAGTGGATGATTATTCCATTCATGACGCAAGTCTCGTGTCATTCTTTTTTAGGTTGAGAACAGTTCCTCATTGGATGTTGACGAATTCCATTTTTGCTCATTGTGTACGTGTTTTAAGAATGTGTCAGTTCTATTTCTTTTTTTCTTTCCTTTTTTGTTCTTTTTCTGCTATGTCATGCCATAATGATTTGTTCACGTGATATGGTATGTTGCATTTAATTCTAAAAAAGATTTCATTATTGTTGCACTACTGCTGTATTAATCGAAGCAATAATCACGCTTATTTTATCCAAGATAAAACTTACGGGTAATCTTGACTCGACTACCATTTGTTTTTGACTGACTTTTACTATTGCCAAAAATTTTTTTTTTTTATAAATTTCTTCTAATTTCTAATAAAAGAGGAAAAGAAATTGTTGAAATAACTTACTATAGTAATCGATATTATTGATATGAAAGAATTGAATTATTTATAAACCAAAAAAAAAAAAAAGATTTTTTGATAAAATAGAATATTCTTATTTTTTGGTAAATAAAAAAAAATGAGACAGTTGTTTGAGGTTTCGTATAATGGTCAAATAAAGTCGTACAAAAATAAATAGGAAATACATAATTATATTTAAAATAATGATAGTTGTACATCTATTTGCAGAAAGCGTTAATAAATTTTATATTTGTTTACTAAAATTTTTACGTCAACTCACTTTTTAATTATTGAAATAATTAATTTTTACAGTAATGATAAGAATGATATTGATTCATGAGTAATAATTTTAAGAATCGTTCAAATGTCAATGTTCGTAATTCGTTCTGATTTTTTTAGACAGTCATTTATGCGAAAATTAATCGATGAAAATGTATAAAATTTTGTTATTTCTTAAAATTATTATAAAAGAAATCGAACAAGTTAATAATTAAAAATAAACAAAGCAATAACAACAACAACAAAAAAAAAATCCTGAATTTCGCCATATTGGAATGGGATTCTGCTATTAGTCGATGATTAGTTTGCATTCAACATCAAAGCATATGTTACTGAATTCGAGAAAGTTTCTTGTGATTTGATTGTATTAATCAAGGCAATAATCACACTTATTTTCATAGATAACTAATATCGCTTTCGTAACCAATTTTGCAAAGGAAAAAACCTTTGGCTGCTTTTTGGAGCTGACGTCATAAATTGTTTTGTAGAAATAAAAATTGAGATTGGACATTTGGCTGCGTAGCGTATCTGTTTCCGTTATACAACTGATAAAGACCAGACATTTAGTCTCCAGTTCAACTACAGTTCGCGCAATAGACGGCTGACTTCACATTGGTAAACACGATGATTAAGATACCATTCGGTTCTCCTGATAAAAGTATCATCGGATGAATTATCTCCAGAAACGTTGTTTTTCTTTTGTTATTTTATTTTTCACTACCTGTCGGATGGTGAGAACAAAGTCTGAAAAGTTTTCTCTCTATGTGTGTGTGTATGGGATTTTCCTACGTGCTATCTTCATGGAGAAGAAGTTTTTAGTTATTGAGTACGACTTTTGGCATATTGTAAACAATTAGACCTTGAAATTTGAGCTTTCTTCTTCTTCTTTTTTTTTTTTTTTTTTTTTGCTGCTATTGCAAATCAATAAATGAATTTTTCCATGGATATACCATGTAGTTTGTGACTTATTGTTGATTGATTAAAATGTATTCTTCGGATTTGAGTATATTCTTATCTCACCGTAGTTGATTCTGCATTCTGGTTGCCATTCATTGACAATAACATAGAAAGTGTTTTGATTTTTTTTTAATGTCCAGTGTATTTGTCAATCATTCAGATAGGCTTTTAGTATGCATTTTACAATATTTTATTTAAAAATTGTAAAACATTTGCTAAGACTTTTATTATTTTTAAAAAATTTTTATTTTTAGATTTCTCAAAAAGTAGAAGAATAAATGACATAAATTTTACAAATTATTGGAAATTGTTCGTAAAATTGTCAATTTGCGAATTGTGTGAATTCTTTTAAAATATTGATTTATGCAATAATTTTTTAATGTCAATTGTTAATTAAAAATTATTAATCCAGCAGAAAATATAAGTAGCAACTTAAATGCACCTTTTCGAATTTTTCGTTTGCAAACGCCACACTTTTTCATATTCGAAACGAGAAATATATGTTATTTCTGCGGCAATGAAAGAATAACCATATAATTAATTTTGTAAAAAATTTTTTATACTTTGTCTTTAACCGTAACAGTAACAGAGTTCTTTTAACCTCTACAGTGACACATGCTCAGCAGCCCGTATATGTGGACATTATTATCATTTGTAAGATAATAATTTTTCAATTTTTTTTTTTTCTGTCTCTGAATTGTTGTTGATAGTAAATGTAATCAAATAAATATAATTTAACAATTTTTTTTGTTGAAATTTGTCCCTGACGAGGTTAAATTCTTAATTTAACGGTATCTATCTTTTTTTTTAAGTATGCCGTCATGTTTTCCTGGTGCAAATTATACAATTACTATTGCATGTTGCATCGCCCACTGACCTTAGGACCTTGGACTGCTTCCACTGAATGTAAACAAACGAGTTTATTCTTCAAGGTAGATTGGAATTGTGCTAAGTGTTTGCTTGGTACTGCTTTTAAACGTTTATGGTTATTTATAGGCGATCGATTGGCATTGCAGAAGTTATGAAAATCTTTAAAAATCAATTTTTTGAAAATGTAATCAAATCAGTGGACAGTTTTTCAGCATGTGTCATTGCTTGTTCGACCCTGAAGTTCAAACTGATGTTTGCTTATTTAGCAAGTATGTTAAACTGATGGGAAATAATAGTACTGCATTGTCACTGTTGTGTTAGATAAGCTGTTATAATTTCTATTATCCATTTATTTTGGAAATCTCAAGCTTTTTTACCTTTGTCTTTACAAAGATAAATTTTAACTTTTCCTCGACCATTTTTTGTTATTTGAATTAACCTTGATATTTTTTTACATGAAATTTGTTTTTGTAAGAAAATATGAGAATATATTTTTATATAAAATTTAAGTTATCCGGGTTAAAAAAAAATGTTTAACTACTTTCAGTTATATAATATGTGTGATATATTACACACATAACTATAAACACTAACTAGAAACGCGAAATTTCTTAATATAAGTTAATAAATTAGATTATACGACGCAGCTATATATTTAAGTAAGTAAAATGCAACTATAATTAGTTTTAATAATACTGGCATTTGTTAAACAAGAAATTCAATCTTAATTTATTTAGAAAAAAATTTTGTTCATATAATATTTCATTATCCGAAGTATTAATTTTATTCTAGCCTACTTTTTATTCGTAATGCAAAATTTACATATTATATAGTACATATCATAATGAATGCAAATTTGTCTTTTGGGCTTATTATAAAGCAGCGAAAAAGTCATTTCAAAATTACACAATTATACTTATTAATATTATTAATAAAAATTTTTTTTTATCGTTTTTGTGCAAAAAAAATTATGGTTAAATATATTTATATATATATGATAGAAAAAAATTCATAAAATTCTACATAAAATAAATACAACATAAAACCAGACTCTAAAAAAAGGTACTTACGTATTAACGGTACCTTGGCGACAGTTGCGCCAATAAAGAGCACACGCGTCAACCGCAGCTGCAGATTTGGCGCCAATCTACACTTAAAGTTTTTGTTCCAAATAATAAAATATATATGAAACACTTCATTTAAAATCAAAATGCTTTCAAAATATTTTTATTCCAAATAATAAAGATTGGCGACACTTAAAAACCGCCAAGTCTGTCGCCAAGGTACCGTTAATACGTAAGTACCTAAAAAAATAATAATAATATTTAATAAAAGTAAAATTATAGTAATTTATAAATAATTTTTTTAATAATTATTAAACTATTATGTGTTAGAAAAATACCACGTTCTTTTTTCTCTCCTTATTACTTTGAAGAACGCTTGAAGCAAGTAGTCATCATAAACACCTCAAAGTCTACTCATTTTTAAGTAGTGACTGCAATGCACGCCACAAGTAAAGTCGATCACAAAGACTGTGATTAATCGAAAAAAGTTTATACCTCGTTTCATTTTGAAGGGTTATTTGATATGGTAACGGCAATTATTAAAGAGATTTCAAAGATAATTAGTAATGATTTATTTGTTAATATATACTGTCTTTTATAAGAGAACATAATTCGAAGTTATTATTATATAAATCTATTTATGTTATTTTAATTATAATTTAATTATATTTCATTATTACTCAATAAAAATTAGTCGTAAAGGTAAAAAAACTTCTAATATTCTATAGAATTACTTCAATTTCTATTAATACCATCATAAACGTATATTCTACGCATTCGAATCGTTTGCTAACTACACTTGACGAAAAACAAAAAGTTCGTATGGCATCGTAATTCAAATATTTGACGCCAGGTGTTCGCTTGAAATATACCTATTCTCGCCTTTCTCTGACGTTATTGTGAAAGTGGTAAATCGAACAAGCTTGCCACACGTGTTGTCTGCGCCTAGCACTATTTGTCTCGGAATGAAAACAAATTTTGATGTCTGCAAACGATTCTAAATATAAACACTGTAGACAAGAGGGCTCCTGTACCAAAACCTCTTCCAGTTCGAACCCATTAAACTCTTGGCGGGTAACCTTAAACTCTTCCGATGCGACATTTTTAAACCGAAATAATGCTTCTATATTCGTTGGGAAGGAAGGGAAAAAGTGGGTGTAAGGTATGTTTGGCAGGGAGTAACAACTCGGAGAACGAAAAGGAGGAGGAAATAATAATAAAAAGAATAAGCAAGTAAATAAATATAAAAGGGGGGAGGGGAGAGAAGAAATCCGCGCGGGGATATACCCACCGCGTGCAAGTTTAGAAGCACTTGTCCTGGGCCAATCTGAGCGGAGTCTTCTGTGCCATCTTGGTGAATGACTGCACAAGTTGAGGCGTAGTACTCCAGACGCCAGCCGGTTTGTGGGACTATCTGTGGTTGAGCTTCTGTTAATTTTAGTTGCAATTCTTTGTAAGCAAAAGAAACTTCCTTTAATGGCTAACATGGAAGGTTCATTTCTTTCTTCTAATGCAAGAAATGAAGTGTCCAATAAATGTATATAATATGTTCTAAATTTATATGTGAATACATTAATTTTTTTAAATGTTGGGGCATGTACTGACAATAGGTATTGGTACTCGGTACTGGGTATGAACTGGTACTGGACATGTACTGGTTCCATGAATCTCGTATTTGTTGATTACTGTAAGAATGAATGTTTTCCTTGATACGATTTCGAACGAAAACAGAATATGCACGACTATCTTCGGTGAAGAGAATATGTACCAATTTCCGCATAGAAGAGCATATTTAATATCGAGCTTGTAAAATTTATTATTGCGAAATGCAAGCTTTATTAAAAATTTTAATTAATTCTCGGAGAAGATAATGTGTACTAATTTCCTCAAACTCTTCAGAACATAAATAAGGGAATTTTCGGCTCTTCTGTAGGAGTTACAACTGATCTACCTTAATTTCAAAATGAATAATTTGGAATACACATTGAAATATTTTTAATATCGAGCTTGCAAAATTTATTATTACATGTGAAATACAAGCTTTTTTTTATTGTAGTCCGTCCAGTTGACATTTTGGAAACAAAATGTAAAAAAATCTAACGTCAACGGTTTGATGCTAAAAAGCAACTAAATTGGATCCTTTACATTTGATAAATAATGCTAGCTTATTCCGAGCCCTCTTGTTGGTATGGGCCTATAACTTAAATGGCGATGGTCAACTTAAAGGAATTTCAAATGACTTCCGCTTAAAATTCGTGTTAACTTTGGTCATCCAGTTTTTCCCAAAAGGCATATGAAATTTGAATTTTTCTATAAAGGAGGAAAAGCATTATCCTAGTAATCGCCTAAATTTACAAAAAATACCGTTAAAAAAAATGACATGTTAACATTATTCCTTATGCAGGGAATTGGGAAAAGATTCCAAATGTATGGAATATCTGAAGGAAAATCAATAAAAACTATAAGTTATAGCTAATGCTTAAACAATGCAATATTTTAAAATCCTAACCGATTGGTTTCAGCACAGATAAAATAAAATTAAAAAAAATCGACATGTAATTCAGAAATATCCGGAATGAACCCTTTATTAATTAAATAGGGGATGAATGGTTTTTTTATTTCAAACTTCATTATGGAATTATTCAAATATTAACACTCATATTTCTTCTATTTATACGGTACACTTAAACCATTACATGTGCGATTCTTACGAAACCAAAATAAATGGTATGGAAATAAATAAAGCCTCTATAATTCTAGAAAATTGTGCAAACTCTTAATCTGAGAATTTTGTTTTTAATGAAGGTCTTAAATGGGTCAATATCTTGAGTATTTATTTTGCCCACATGATTCAAATGAAGAACGTTCTAGAAAGTTTTAAAATTTTTTTGTTTGAATTCTCTTTGCACGTAATTTTTAAAACCAAATACACAGGTTTTCAAAAATTAAGTAAAATAGCGATAAAATGAATAACTTTTCAGAACAGTTGTGCAATATACTCAGAAATTAATGCTCTATCAGGATATGATGTGCAAATCAGGGGAACTGTTATTGTTCAACGTCACTGAACACGTGCCCGCCCCTCCTTCCTACCAAAAAATTTTTATAAAGTGTCTGCAGCAGTTTCTGCAAATAGTAACTTTAGTGAAATTTCGAGATAGCTATGTTTTAAATAGAGTACTCATCTTCATGTATCTGAACCACTATGACAAGCCATTTGGCGAATAGCAGCAAGCCAGTTTTTGATCCTAAACAGAAAAAGGCTTATTATAATTCTTTCTACAGACTGTGAAATATATTTCTAAGAACATAATCGCATCTGGAAGATACAGTCGAGGTGCATGTGACGGCTATCTGCAGCTAATTGCAAAAAAGGCACGGTACCGCTAACGAATTCCCTTCAGGTCTTTTACAGCAGCTTCTGAAAGATACACAAATTAATTGTGTGCAGAAGGCTTCATGGAGTAAGGTTGCATACTAGATGCCCAACATTGGCATCTTTGGATAACACGCCTCTGAAACAGATTTCATTGGACACCCATACATATCAATTGGTGTACAAGTCAATATTCTTTACTAATGTGTCCAGATTTTCTTTGCAAAGTGATTCATGAAGATTGTTGGTCGGACGGAAGAATCTGTTATTATTCAAGTTATTTCTATGGAAAGAGACAAGTTTTGGCAGGTATCTGTTTGGATGGCCAGTTTAACTTGCATGTAGTGCTAAGAGGTGCGCTTACTTCCCAGTTAAATAGAGACACCATTCTTGTTTAAATTGCTCGTCCTTTCGCAGGTGCAGATGGGTGAATTCTTCACCGTACAAGACGATAAATCTTCACCAAACAAAGCTCTTTAGTGTACAGTCACCTTTTGTGAGGAGAATATTGTGCTTATGAGTTGTGCGTACGTTCTCCGGACTGACTTGAAACCTATTGAAAATGTTTGAGATGCTTCTGGAAGACGTTTTCCCCCCCCATTGCAATCTTCAGACTGGCTTGACACAGCAAAGGACTTTGATGTCAGTTGTGTTAATAAAACACCATTATTTCGAACGTGGAATATCTTTGACATGCCGATATAGCTATTATAGATAATCACACATTGAACTCTGCTACTACGCATTTTGATTGTATTTTCAAAACAGAATACAAGCATATTGATTTTCTTTTGTATCTTAATTTGTGGGATTTGGAAATTCCTATATATTGGAATTCATGAAATTTACCATGAATAGAAATTTAAAATCATGAATTTTTTCCCTAACCAATGCATATTGCATAAAAGGAGATTCAAGTGTACATGTAAAAATATAATTTCTAATGTCAATAATTGGTGTAAAGAAACAAAACAAAATGAATTAAAGCCTCTTCTCATTGAATCATGCAATGTTATGTAAATAGATTAATATAATATATTTTTAATT
This sequence comes from Caerostris darwini, assembly GCA_021605075.1. Taxonomy (NCBI): domain Eukaryota; kingdom Metazoa; phylum Arthropoda; class Arachnida; order Araneae; family Araneidae; genus Caerostris; species Caerostris darwini. The sequence goes on along the minus strand of BPLQ01012349.1, from coordinate 48,815 downwards.
TTAAAAAAACTTTATTTTTATATATTTATTTATGGGATCTCTTCCATTAATTACTTCAAGAATATTGATTTTTTTTTTTTTTTTTTTTTGTAAACCACTGAAATAAGTAATCCACTTATAACATTTCATCGATTGTCGATGATGGTTAAACATTGCCTTCCAAGAGAACTTTCAGTAGTAACATCCCCATATTTTTGTGCATTGTATGGGAGAAAACCTGAAAATTGCCATCAGGCAAGTCAATTAAAAAGTTAATTATTAAATTAAGAAGTGACTTCCTGAATCAACCTAATTCGTTTGATTTTAGAATATTCATTTTTATTGCTAGAAAATAAAGATTCTTATTGTACTCACTTTTTCAACGCATTCACGCACTCTTGCAATGTTAACATTACGAAATAGTCTGACAACATTGGAAATATCTATTTACAATAAAATCGTGGAAACAACAATTTTTTAAAAATGTTTTTCGTTTTCAATGATTCACAAAAATGTCAAATATTATTAAAAAAACATCTTTCTTTATTTGCGAAACTTGGCGTTATATTATTTACAATTTAGGAGTTTCATGCAAATATTTACATAAAGATTTCACAACTTTTTTTTCGTTGTAATTTTTTGTCTTTTAATTTCCGTATGCATAATTGTAGTAGTCCCCATATCAGTTGCTATGGGAACAATGCTAAATAGCGCCATCAACAATTCATTCATTCGCTTCATTTTAATTTAATTTTTTTCATGAAATAAAATCTCGTGATATTTTGATCGGGATATCCTTCCTTTTGTTTTTCTAAGGAAAGAAAATTTAAAAATAATGTCAGACGATTTCTTTTTATTTTTACTCATTTGTTGTGAATAAGAATTGAGGAAAATATAATGGAAAACAGAAAGTATAAGGTGATATTTATTGTGGACATATTTTTGCGTAAACATTACATTTTTAATGAAGAATAATTTTTTTTTTCTTTACATCAAGTATTTGTTTCATCTTATGAGCATGCCTTATTGACGTACAATTACTTCTATGTCATAAAAGATTATTCGATTTTTAACGAAGATTAGCTAATAGAAATTGGCAATCAAAAAGTCATGGAATAAATTGAAACAAGTCAAATATATATTTATTTATTTATGGACACTTAAAAATTTTAAAATTATGAAAAAATTCAGGTAGATTTGATGAAAAGTAGTTTAATGTCGGTTTTGTTTATTCAGCTTGTAATAGATTTCTGAAAAGGTTACAGATGGAAAAGTATGCATTGATTTCTATAAAAGAAAATAATATATCATTAAATTCTATGCACGATTTCATAAAATTTTATGGAAGTTTAAAAATCATTACTAAAAATATTTCTTTTTAGCATTTTGTGAAAATAAATCACTATAGCAGCCATATTTATGTACGAATTCTTTTTAAAATTCTTTTGGAATTCTATTGGAATTAAAATTCTTCTGGAAATACTTTACGCACCTTCTGTTTAAAGGCAGCATACTCAATTGTTGACAATTAAACAAAATTTGTTCATTCTGAATTGCACTTCATTGTGAAAAGGCCCATTGATTTCGGCTTTTTAATTATTTATCTTTCGAGAAGCTTTGAAACGGTAATGATTGTTTGAATTAATTATATGTTTAGGCAATTACTTTCCCCAGTAAACAATTAAAAGAACAATTGTGTTCATTTCATTTAATTTCGTTCTGCTCTGAAAAATTTGTGAAAATATTAACTGTATCGCGTAGGAAATAAAATGCTTTAAATGCCAGTGGCTTGCCTAAATTAAGATTGAATTGCTTTACCATGATTGGCTTGATGTATTCTTTAATAGCAATACTGTATTTTCAAGTTTTGAATGTGAAATATTTACTTAATATATGATTGTTATTTCGAATATTTTTTGGATATATATTCAAAGTATTTAAAAAGTAAGTTACGCTTTTTGTTATAAATTGTTAGAAATAATTTATTATTTTAAAATATGTACTATTTATTTTATTTTATCTCGTACATAATGATTTATATACTTCAGTTTATTAAGACATTATTTAATTTTTAGCGAAGTTAGGCTTTTAAAAATTAGCAATTTAAAACTGGTTTCTGGAATAATTAATATGAGTTGAATTTTTATTTATGAATATAAATAAAAGGTAATGTAAAAATATAAACAAAAATTTATATGATAAGATCGGAGAAAGGAAGTAAAGTATTGCATTTTATTTAGGCTTACTATATCGTTTTTATGATAAAAATAAATTCGATCTGAAATACGTATAAATATTGAAAATCAAAATGAATTAAAATTCTTTTTTTTTTTCCTGCCATAAATATTGCTATTAGATTATTACTAATTTTATTATTTAAAAAGAACTATTTGGCGGATAGTTTTATTGAATTAAAAATTTACATCTATGATTAAATTGAACTGGTTTTATTTAGTATAACGTATTTTATTTTTATGTGTAAAAAAAAAAAATAATAATAATAAAAATCAATATTAAATAATGGAATTAATGCTGAATAAATTATTTCTTAAGAAAAGTGTGATTTTAAAATGTAATAATTTAGAACAACCGTCAACACGGTGAGATACGAACGAGTCATTTATAGAAATATAGAGCATTTCTAGACGCATTGATGCTCCCTGCATCTTGTTTTGATGGAACCCGGGTCTGTGGCGCCTGCCTGGCTGCATGCCCCAGTGGAAAAGAAGCCTTCTGGTACTCTTTTCTTTTTCTTTTATTTTCGCGGCCTTTTCTTCCTTTTTCTTTACTCCTACTTTTACTTACCCCCACCTGCCAGCGACGACACAAGCTATGCGCAGGGTTGCCGATTTTCATGACTAATTTTTATCGCCAAAGTGTTACTAAATCATGCCAATTCATTCGCACACTATGTGGGTGCGCCCTTTGCAAAATGTTTGCTTTAAGAAATATTAAAAAAAAAAAAAAAAAAAAAAAAAAAAAAATTTATTTCGATAACGTGTGTTTAAATCGAAACATCTGCCGTTTAAAAAAAAAATTATTTTTTTTATTTTAAATTTATTTTTAAAATAATAGTGTATTTTAAAAAATTTAATTGTATTCTGCACGATAATAATATTTTGTACCTATAAATGAGAATAAATTTTTAGAAATACACCAAAAAATAATTAAAAGACTATTGACATAGAAGCTGTCCAATAATTTTTTTTCTTTCTTGTTGTCACGAATGAGATGAGTAAAATTATCGATTGTGATAAAATTAGATGAATATTTTTTTCTTTTTCAAAATTTGTTAAATTTAAAAAAAATTGTTAACATTTAAAAAAAAAAAAATTATTATTCTGGTTTCTAATGGTACAATCTTCATTAAAATTATCGCAGTTTTTATTTATTATTTACTTATTTATCTATTTTTTTTTTTTCTACAGTGAACTATAAATTTCGCCTTTTAAAATTTTCCACTCTCAAAAATATTTCAAATTATATTCTAAAATTTGTTCCTGTCTGTAAAAGATAATAAGTGCTTGACAGTTACAAAAAAAAAAAAAAAATGGTAATTAAACTGAGAATTTTTCATAATCGAAACATACTAGATTAAATGAAATTGCTACACCAAATAATAACAAAATAATAATAATAATAATAATTGAAATTAGATAAAGAATAAAAATTTATTAATTAAACAAAAGAAATAGAGAATTAAGAAAACATGATTTCTTTTTAATGATATGTATGTATTATAAGGTGGTGTATTTGTAATGGCAATATTTTGATCAGTTAAGTCAAAATAATAGCAAACGAAAAAAAAAAAAGAACCGCTTAAGTCTGTGAGTTATTGTAAACATAAATGAATTAACGCAGCTGGTCAATAATGGGTCATATCTGCAAGTGCTATTTAATGAGTACGCCATTTACAATTTTTAATTAGTTTCATTTAATAAATTAAATTTATAATTTATTGAACATATGGGTTTCTTACACGTGTATTTATTTGTTTTGCTGTATTCTCAACAACATTCAAAGGTCAAGACAAACTAATTATGAAAGGTGAACGGGTGCTCCAGTTATTAATGAAGTAAAAAAATAATAAACTTTTGAAAGTATCTGTTATGAAATCTACGGTATTTTCATCAAGGAAAGATTGTGGGGCAGGTAATTTGTATGTAGAGACACGAAGTAGATGACATATAGGTTTCTTTTAAAATATTTTATTAGTTTTTTTTAAATGTTTATCTTTTGCTTTGAAATGCCTGTAGATCAGTTTTCTATTTAAAATCGTTAAATTTGATGACATAGAATCTTATTTTTGTGAATTTATATTATTATTATAATATTCATTTACTGTAAAATTATCAAAAAATATTGAAGCAGTACTCATAAATTTAAGCGTAACATAATTGTAAATTTGTAGATAACTTCAAATATTTTCGACATAAATAGCCAAGATTTCCTTAATGATTTCTCAATTTTTAAGTCAATTTACTTAAATTTTGTACAGATCAATTTCTAAAAGGAGCTTTAAATGTGTTGTTTTTGTTCATCGGTGGTCATCGTGCTCTACAGATGAACACCACTGACAGTTTATAGAGGGAAGACATTAGTTTCTGGACGACTTTTAGGGGAAATTGCTCTCGGAAAACTGAACCCGTTAAACTCTCACCAGGCTGCTTGTCGTTGTGGACACTTACGGACGTTATTATTATACTATTAGAGAGTTTTTGCATACCGTACTTTAAAAATACGGTATTTTTGAAGCACGGTATGCAAAAATTCTCTAATGTTATCGAAACGCCCACAATCATTCCTGCTACAATTTTTTTAGAAAAAACGGGGGAAAATTATTCAAGCATTATGTATGTAATAAGCTGTGGCATATGAAAGTTTAATTTAAATTTTTTAAATTCATTTTTATGTGTTGCCATGAATTCACTGACATTTAATATTTTCGTTTAATTGCTTGTAAAATTTTTCATTTCTATACATATCATAACTTACGAATGTATTTTTATTATTAATTATTCCTCACCTGGCCTTTTGTTTATTTATTTATTTTTTTTTTTCGTTTGTATAAGACAGGGGTCTTCAAACTTTTCAGCCTTCGGACCATACTTTTTACTCCAGTAAGTACCGAGGACCAAAACCGTTTTAATTTTTAGACTAGACGCCGAGTACGCGCTCTGAGCAAGCACACGCTTGCTAAATTCGCTTCAGTCTCCAAAATGAAGTACACAAAGAATGTTAATAGATCTAAGTTAACCGATGAACATCTTAAATCTCTTTTAATAATTGGTACAAGTAAAATTGATCCACTATTGTCAGTGAAAAAATGCAATTACATAAATCTCATTAGTATTTTTTACAAGTGGATACCCCGCGGTTTCATTCGCGTTCATTTAGCTTTTCCGTTCCTGAGGTATTTTCTGGATAAAAATCATATGTTTGATTCAGGATATATACGTTCCAAACATCGATATACATACATATGCGATACTCTTTACCCCAACATAACTACCGAGGGTAACCGCGGGATGTTCACTAGTTTATAATGTTAGTGGGATTCATTTCAATTATTTGTTAGATGTTATGCTTAAGTTAAATTTTCTGCGTATTATGCTTGTCCTTAAGCTTTACCTAGCAAGTAAATAAAATCTAGTTATCATTCTGTTTTTTTTTTCATCCAACTTATTATAACAACAATAAGCTATTCGCTGTCGCGGGCCGGATTGATGACACTGGCGGGCCGGATTTGGCCCGCGGGCCGTAGTTTGGAGACCCCTGGTATAAGATGAAAATTATGCCGCATGTGATGGGCCAAACACTAGTTGAATTCCTTCTCTTCGACTGTAACGTGTTGAATTACTTTCACGCAAACACGGCTTCGTTCGACTGTCATGTCAATTGAAAGCAATCATGTAGAAGGGGGACGACGAGTTGCCAGATCGTGTGTAATTACTATTAAAGAGTTCTAAACGGATGAGGTGCACACTCACTCACAATTGAACTGTCATGTGTGTCCCTGTGGTCACGCGACCCGAAAACTAGATTGGGGAAGACTGGCTTTTTTATTCGCGCAATATCGCCATTTTTTTTTTTTTTTTTTTCTTTCCCTCCCTCCCAATTCGTGTTGGATTTTTTGATTCTTTACTCTAGGTTACTGATCTGTTTATTTGGAACAGGGCCGTTTTATTTTTTCTTCTTCTTTCCATTGATAATTTTTCGTGTTCAGCGTTAGTTCATTGCGTAATAATTGAACTCTGAGTAATATGTTCTTTTATCGGTGGTTGACAAGCATTTGTCAGTTTATTTTTATAGGTGTAAAAAAATCAATCCGCTGATGTGAAGGTTTTTTTATTTTGCAATTGAATTGTAAAACGTTGAAAAATTGTATATAAAAAAAATATTTTGCATAGAAAGATTTGATTTTTTTTTTTTGTTACGATTTTTTTTTCGATTTGATGCTTTGCACTCCTGATTATATTAAGAATTTAATTTTATGCAAGAGAGGAAAAAAATATCACAAATTTTGCAATTTTAATTTGATTTTTCTACGGTACTTTTTCATATATTCCAATTGAAATGACGTGAGGTTGTAAAAGTTTAAAAAGCACACAAGTGTCTTAAATTTCATTACATGTGATTTTTTTCAAAATTAATTAAATAAAATAATAATGTAATAAAATTAATTAATATAAATAATTATATTAGAATTAATTAAAATTATAATGTGAATATAATTATTAAATACATTATTTAAATAACAATTAAATATAATAAAAATAATTAAAAAATAAATTTACGTTATTTAATTTTTCAAAATTAATTAAATAAGGGAAAATTTGCTATGTTTTCACTCAACTTCATTTAAAATAATTTATAACCAATTCAAAAAGGGTTTATTTTAAGGTATAATAACCAATTTGAAGGTCTCGGCGTTTTGTTATTTATTGAGAATAGATGAGGTATCTCCGAATGCTTAATAAAGCCGTATTTATTTGTTCGATTTCAATTTCGTGGATTTTTATTTGCAGAGTATTAATGCTGGAATTGTATTTGTTAGCATTGAAAGGTATCACTTTGGGAAAGAACAATACATTTTTTTTTCGAAACATTTTTGTGAGAAAGAGCTGATGCGTAACTGCATAAAGTTGTTTGACTTCAGCAGTGCGTAGACTATTAGAGAATTGCGAACATGTGCTTGTTATTTGGAACTGTAGTTTTTCAATTCGCTCCCCCTCCCTTTATCTTTTTAGTTTATTTATTTTATTTTGCACAATACGTAAACTCGTTTGGGCAATCATTAAAATGCTTCTATTGTTGTTAGAATCACAAGTAAAAAAAGTATTTGTATGACTTGACACAATAATATTTATACACTTTTTTAAAAATTTATTCATAGTATTGCAATTTTTTTGAACGGAGAACACAATAAATTTGAATATTAGCTTTCTTTCTGATGTGGAAATTCTTATTTTATACTACTTTTTTTTTTTTTGTTATAATGCAGCTGGCAACACTTAGACAGTTGTCTTGGATGCCTTAAGACGAGTGCTGCACCGACGTTATTCACTTAGCACTACCCAGGAGGTGCGTGTAGCTTGAAGATAAGCTACGGACGCTACCAGAGCGCTAGCCACTCGGCCATTCAGGCCCATTTATTTTACTACAGGAAAATGCATTTTCCGCTTTTCCTAAATGTCTTCGTATTTCGTTAACCGTGTCAAGCTCAAACAGCTGATGTTTTTAAGGAGACATTGGCAAATATGGTGTAAAAATAAAAATAGTGTATGATAATTGATTAATTCTGTATTTAACTTCATTTTATTATTAATTTCATTAAAAGATTTGGCTACTAAAGAGTTTTAAATTAAAACAATTATTCTGTAATATTACGAAATGCAAACTTATTAAATTGAGTTAAAAGTTCCTTTGAAATCACGTGCGTACAACAATTAGAGAACACATTAAAGTTTTCATCCTCAAATTAAAATTGCTAGTCATCTAATTACATGTGTATGTTACCGCTTTAAATAGAATATTTTTCTTAATCGTAGAATTTCACATCGCAAACAAAAATGATTTCACAGATTTCTAAGAAAAATTGTGATTGTTTAGTGATTTATTTCCCTTACAGATGTTTATTACAATTTTTTTTTAATAATAATAAAACAAGATAATTCCATAGAAGATATATTGGAATACTTTTAGAACTTTTGTTAATCATTGTAAAATAATGCAAAATTGTTCAAGAAGATCGTGTGGTGAAAGCAAAGACAATTTTATTTAAAACTGAAAACGAGATTTTTTAAGAAAAGAAAATCGTTTGGAATTCTATAGTTTTTTTAAATTTTTTTCTTTCTGATTGCTGTTATTCGTTTTGTTCTTACATTAAATTCTGAATTTTAGGATTAATCTGTATATCAACCCCAGCAGATTACATTTAATTACTTTTTTTTATATTTTAATTTCTGATATGTTTTGATATTTTTAACTCATTCATCAAAGCAGTCATAATAAACATCATTCTTCCATTTTCGTTTCGTCTTATTTCAAGATCCATAGCACTGAATATTTTTAAGCAAATTTTCTTAAGATATAAATAATAATTGTTTAAAGTTCTTTTTAGCTACTTCTGATAAGGTCACAATCTGATGTCAAGACGGCCGTGGATTGAGTTTGGTAAAAAAAAAAAAAAACAGCAAATTCGTGGCGCATTTCCAAATGTTCTGAGAGAAAGATTTGACAGCTTCTCTCCAATGAGGCATTATGTGGCACACCTGAACGTAACAGATGTCGGGCATTTTAAGACTGATTTACAAAGCTGCGTTGGCACTGGGTCTCACTTTTCAAGGTTTCTTCAGGTACGAAGGACGACCTTGGGTCCTTAAACAAGACGGCTTCTGATTCGATTCCTTGCAGAGGGGGAGGGGGTATGCTAGTCTATTGACGTAGGTTTACTTCCGTAACATTTCAACGGGATAATTGAAAAAGATGTCTTTTTCTGTTACTTACAGTGTGGCTCAGAGGGATTTGAAACAATCCAGTTATTAATAGGATGGATCTAATTTATGATGTTTGCCAAGTTATTTAAAATAAATAGACATGTGTACCGCATTTCGTAATGTGGCATGTTCAGCTTTGTTATGGAATTGTGAAAAAGTGGAGTTTTTATAAATTTTTTACTGTTAAAATTCATCTAATGCGGCATTATAAATGATATATATATTTTCTTCCAATGACAGATTATGAACAGTTACAGCAGAAAAAGAACAACGGAAAAAAAACATACAACAACAACAAAAATAATACAACAAAACATGCTGAAACAGAGTTCATTAATCTAACAATAATGCCAAGTTGTAGATCTTTTAGCCACTAAAAAGTGTTATCAGGTGCACCACGGGGAGGTAGATCTTCTGCGCATCCTGATATAAATATATTGATCCTTAAAATTGATTTAATAATTGACTGAAAGTTCTTATATTGAAATTATTTACCATTCCCTACTAACTTTTATTTATTTTCATAAATGGAAAGAGAAATTCTTTTCTGGTACTTCTTTTATTCATATCTACAAGCAATGTCACGAAATGAAATATTTTGGCTTGTCCCCGTGATTTTATTTATATTGTGAGTTTATAGTGCAGAGTTTTGTTATAAAGAAATAACACAGTCTGTGCAATCAATTTTAAACTTAGGCAGCTGAGAAACGCAACTTTTTTCTTTTTCTTTCTTTTTTACTCCTGCGACTGATATATTACGCTAGCTCCTACTCTTCCCCCGAATGAAGCAATTAATCATTCCGTCATAAATTTGACGCCAAGGAATTTTCTCGCCAAGCGGAATGGTTGCCATGATGTTGTTGACTTGTAAGCGGAAAAGTGTTCGCTTTGGAGTCTGCCTTGCTCTTCATGCAGCAAGTGAATAATAAAAAATAAAAAATAAAAACCTCCGAGGGCGTATCTCTGCATAACACGTGGTCCTGCATTCCATATTTTTTGCAGAAATGTAATTTTTATATAACTTTTTATTATTGTTGTAGTAATAAAAAAAATTGATCCAGTATTTGGTGCAGATGTGTTTATTGCAGTCCATCTCATAAGTTTGCCTATTTTATTTTAAAAATATAATTAATAATTTTTTTTGAAAGAATTAAACAGCATGATAGAAACGGGAATTTTAATGAAAGATTAAAACAGGGAACTTGAGCATTAATTTAATAAAAATTAAAATTTTTAAATTTTAATAAAAAAATTTCTATTAAAATATAATTTTTTTTCTCAATATTTTCTATTTTGTCTCAGATTAGGAAAACGCATCCTTTGTCAATAACACGCTAACCTGGATTCAAAATCTATATCTAATATCCGTATTTTTTTTTTTTCCCATAAAATATATGGGTATTGTTAGCGATGTCTGAAACTTTTTTTAAAGCATCTTATTGATTTATTTTTTTTAAATTTCTTCCATGTGCTTTTTTTTATGAAATTTCTTTCACATACTTTTTTATAAAATCTTTTGGAATTCTATAATTTTTTATTACTTATTTATTTTTATTTTTTCCACTTGCTTTTTATAAAATCGTTTGGAAATCTGTAGCTTCTATTTTTTATTTAATGTGTTCTTTTTCAATTTTGAACGATAACTGATGAACATAATTTATTGAATGAATATAATTAATTGATTCTTTTTCAATGTTTGCTGCTTTTTATTCTTACTTTAAATTTTAATTGTTATTGAGTAACCTGCTTATCGGTTGAGCCGATTAAATTTTATGTTTTTTTGGTTTTTTTTCTTTTTTTAAATATATTTACAATAATTATTAACGGAAAACATGTACCGTTTTAATATTACGTCAAATGACGTAGATGTGGTTATTACTTTTAAAATGAGCAAGCTAATTTGGATCGACATGTATTTGTGAACAAACATTTTTAAGAGTGAATAGAAAACGATATCAATAAATGCGTGATACAAAAAAATCAATGAATACACTTTTGCATATGGTTACTACAAAAAGTCGAATCAAATACTAAAACGCTTATTAAATTTATGTAATATCATGTATTAAATTCTTTTCTTTTTTGTTATGTCTTATATTATTAGTTTTTCATTAATTATAAAGAAATGAAATCATGAGTTCAAAACTGTTCAATGTAATACATTCAGTGGCAGATAATTTTTGTGTATTTGTGTGTGTGTGTGTGTGTGTGTGTGGATATGTGATTTATTTTTATGTGGGTATATTTTCTGCAGATTCCTGATTTTGAGTGTTTTCGTTCTTTGAACATTTAATCTTTTATTGCAAAGGTTAAAAAAAAATTGTTTAATCAACAATCAGTAACTATTTTTTCTTTATTTTCTTTAATAAACTTTAGGTCGTCGGAAAATTCCCACTTCTTGGTTGTGTAAGTAATTCTCCAAATATTGAAACGTTTGTAAATCTATTTTTTTTTTATATATTTCGTTAGGAATCACTATTTTACAGACATCAATTTTAATTCCGCAATTTTTAATCAAAGTTGAGAAATCATGCATTATGAAATATTACTGAATACAGAATCATTTAATTAAGTTCTTTTAAAAGTTTGTGCTAGCAATAAAAAGTATTCATTTATGAATATCGAGACTAAATAAACGGAAATGTCTTGGAAAATTGAATCTATCTTGTTTTTTTAATTATTAATATTTTTTCACAGTATTTAATATTAAATTTAACTACTAAAAAACTCAGAAGCTTTTTACTATCTCCAATTCTGAATTCGAAATTAGACTCGACTAAAATACGCTGAAGTTAATTATTTTATTGCATAAAAAAATTGAGTGTTTTTTTTTACTTTCGAAATTATTAAAGGCTAATAAAATGAATTTGTTTCACTGTTCTTAAAAAAAAGGTTGCTGCATTCATATATTATTTCTTGAATAAAATATGGATAATGATATAAAATAAATAAGTTGTTCTTTATTGCGATTAATAACTGACAATAAAATCAATAATAATCTTGAAAAGAAACTAAAATTGATTCGTGTACTTGAAAAATGATTTTTTTGGGGGGGAAATATCCTGTCTTTAACGGGTCACAGTCATGGTTCTGTAGTTTTGACGACGGAATTGTCCAACCGGTTGGTTTACTGGCAGGTAGCTAAATTCTCATTACTACAGAAACTTGACAATGTTTTCATTCATGCTTGAATTCATTGTTATCAATTACGAACGGGGGATGGAGTCGTTCGTTACACTTTCACTAATGCCTCAGCAGGATTGAGCTTTGTAGATTAAATGAATGAATTTATTTATTTTACTGAATTCCATTGTAATAGATAGTTGTAAGATTTGAATTGCATTTGTAGTTGATGTCGTAGTTTTTAAGTATGATCTAGGTTTTCTAAACAGGTGGAAGACGTTTTATCTCTTATATCTAAAATAATATACTTTGAAGGGGGAAAAAAAATGCTTGTAAAGAAATAAAATGACGGAATTAAACTTAAATTGTTTCAATATTCTAAGTGATTCGATAGATTAAATTTTGCTAAATAAAGTAATTAATTTAATTCAATTCAATTTTAGTGATACTTAGAATTACTTTAAAAAGTAAATTTAAAAGTAAAAGTATTCTATTCTATTAAACAATGAAAACTAATTGGAATTTGATATTTAAAAAAAAGAGAAATATTTACGATCATGGTTTGAAAATTAGTATGTGTACTTGATATCGATTTCAATAAATCAGAAATTAATTGAATAGCAAATGTTAAAAATTATCGTGCTTTTCATGTGTGGTAAAATTTAGACTTTTTCCCCAATTATTTCACTAAGGTTTTATTTAAAATTGAGTGATTAGATTACGCTGTATTGGATTAGTTGTATTATATTGATTATATTAGATTATTTTTTGTTTATAAAAAAACAGACAAAGTTGTAATAATGCATTTATTTTAATGCTTTCTTTTTTAATACGCTTTTATTAGCTTCACCTGTATGTTTGTATGTAACTCACTTTTTGGGCTCGATGTTGGGACTGATGGCGCCATCTACTGGCGAGTCAGTCAACTGATCAAACCCTACTTATTTTGTATAATTATTTTGTTTAATCTTAATTCCTTTTGTTTTATTTTACTTTTATCTTAAAATTCTCATTTTTTTTAACTTTAACCTTTTTATTTTTGGGCATCGTCAACGAACTCTTAATTGTACCGATAGCTTTAGCTTTTTTGATCTCATGCTTTAATTGTTCTCAAGCAGATGTTTTTCCTAAATTTTAAATTCATTTATTTATTTTTAATTACTTCTATTCATTAATTTAAGAAACTACAATTTATGCTAATGTTTCAATTAATTTAAGATGTGGAGGTTTTGTGATTCTTAAAACCACCAAGGAACATCATAACCGGTACGCCCGTTGCCCAGCTTTCTTTCACCCCGGGTAGAAATTCAGTAATATCCGCGATCGAATTGCGCTCTTCCTATTGGCCGAAAATTTCCGTGGCTAAAAAGAGGCGGATCTCAAAGGCATAGGAGTGCGATCATGTCGAATTGCGCTCTTCCTATTGGCCGAAAATTTCGGTGGGCAAAAAGTATATAAACTTAGCGGATAATCGGCCAAGGTACCGTCTCTGCATAATTTGCACCAGACCTAGACTTTAGTCATCCTTTCTAGCAGCAATTACTCTACTTTGTAGTATATTCCAACTTTTTTTATATTATTCTTTTTTTTTTGCTTATATTAATTGTATTGTACTTAGCTTTTTTAGTATTTTTTCATTAATTTTTATTTGCACTGTATTTATCTTTTTGTATTTCTCATAAACTTTTAAATTTTTTATTCCTTAATTTTACTTTTTCTTATTTTATTCTTGTAAATATATAATTTTCATGCCTATATAATTCATGCCTTATACATATATAATTTTCATGCTTATCAATGTGTATCAGACTAAAAAGTAAAAATAAATTAATAGTTTAAAAAACTAAAAAATACGCTTTTAGAGTTAATCTATCTAAAAAGTAAAAAATAATTGTTAACATAAGAATAAAATGACTGACGAGAAAATGAATGTCACTGTTCTAAAAGCGTGGGGTGCTCAATATCAATGGTTATAATTTTTCACTAGTTTCACTCAGAAATGCAGGGTTAATTTTAAAATGTCATACAAGCACCCCACGCTTTTAGAACAGTGACATTCATTTTCTCGTCAGTCATTTTATTCTTATGTTAACAATTATTTTTTACTTTTTAGATAGATTAACTCTAAAAGCGTATTTTTTAGTTTTTTTAAACTATTAATTTATTTTTTAAGTTAGTGGATTTCCCTCCGCCATGAGTGACATTAAAACTTTATGAGTATTATCAAAGAAAATTATAAGCAATTAAATCTAATTTATTGATAACACATTGGTATGAATGCATCTTTATGGCTTACCAATATTCTTTCAATAAAGCAAATACCCCCTTTTTTTTTTTTAAATATATATCTTGGATGTAATACTTATTCGAATTCCGCTTGAGAAAAACAAAGAAAACACCCACTATAATGTCAAAATATACGCCAATTTTTTTTTTAAATATGACTAATGATTGGAAGCTGTGTCCGAAGAGCCAAACCTTGATTGAGCAATCGTTCTATATAAATAAAATTTAAAAAAATTCACAAAATACAAAAAATGAATCAATATTTCTGAAATATTCCTTTAATATTAAAGGAATATTTCTGAAAGTCTTTTGTAAGTTACTAATTATTTTACATAATATACTGGTTCTTTATACCGATGGAAGGGAGTCAGCCAAAAAAATTTCCCACTCCTGACTCTGTTTTTTTTATACCGACACCATTTTTTTATACCGTCATATTATGTACTTTACTAATGAATTTAGAAGAATTTTGGGAAATAAATTCAATGACTGTCATTGAACTCGTATATCTATAAAAGCAGTTTTCATAGTAATGTACTGTTTTACAACTTTAAAGATGCAATATTTGCATTAATTTAAAAGACATTTTTGTACTCATATGTATTTTTTTAAAGCAAACTAAATCTTATGAAAATAATAGAATAAAATGAACAGGTACCAAAGTTTTATAGAATAGTTTAAGACAAGCAAAAGAAAATTGTACTTTTTAAACACAAAAATGCTGTAATTGTAATGTTTTAAATCTTTTTTATAGAATAATTTTTATAAGATCTTCTTGTGGATAGGTTTTTTTAAATAATAGCTCTGTGCTGAGAAAAGTCTCTCAACATTTACTTGGTATGCTTCTAAAGTACTAACTGTCTTTCTGCTACTGGTTGTATTATTTAAGGATACAGTTGAAGTTTCTCCTTAACATTTAATTTTAACATTGATTCCTATAATTTTGGAAAAATAAGAATTTATTTTTATGAAAGAGTCCGGAGACGGATTTTTAAATCTACCCACGACTCCAGCATTATAAACTTTCTACCAAGCATATTAAATTGTATTATACATAACAGAATTAAAAAAATATCAATTGAAAACCCATGGAGAATTTTCCTCAGATGCTGATAGGATTTTTCTTGGTATAAAGCAATATAGTGGGATATAAAATAATCTGTTAGTTATTATTTCTTATCCCAAAGATACTTAGTAGACAGCAATATCTTGACCAAGTCCATGAACCCGTGTGGTCTCATGGAAGGAGGGGGCAGCTTCTGTTGTGATGAAGCACTCGTAGGTAGAAGTCTGACTTGGGCTCCATGACGCTGACTTTTTATGAGGTAGGGTTGTCATCCCTACACCTAACGCTGTACAATCATATTAGACAGAGACCTGAGGATTAAAATTGATTTCGAAGCATTACAAACATCCTCGGCACTGCCCTGGGCTCAAACCCGAAACCTGTGGCATCGAGCGCCAGAGCGCTAGTCACTCGGCCATCAGGCCCTGTAAATCATCTGTAATATGTGCTGGTGAAACAAAATTACGAAATTAAAAATTGCTATCAGAAATTAGTGAAAATAAAATTTAAAAAGGGCTCTTTGAACAAACAGACCTCTGCTCAAGGAAACTTTAACAACATTTGATAAAATTTTAAGTTCGCAAAAAGTCCACTCTATACTTAGGTCGCGATGCATGACAAGAATTGATTTTGCCTCATGTTTGCAAAGCTGTTTTTTAAAAAAAATTCTTAACCAAATACTTTTGAATTTTGCAAGATAAATAAACGAATGAATAAATTTTGCTTTAAATTAAATGTTGATCTAAAAACCAGTCCATTGAAGTAAAGGTGTCAGCGCAATCCTAGCTGAGTAATTATTTTTTTTTTCCCTTGCATACGCCCCCACACACTTTCTGTAACCCAAGGAATGTTTTATGCCTCACCCAAAAGAAAATTATGTGTACTCTTGCAGCAGGTGGATTTATCGTCTGGCGCGATGCGCATGTTCTTTTGGAAGGCGATTATAATAAAAGCGCGTAACTGGTGACGCATTTCCTACGTTACGGTCACAGCTGACGTAAAAACAAAAGTCTCCATAAACGAGAGAGATGCATCACACAGTTTGGTTAAATTACTGATCAAAAAGGATTGCGATGACGTCATCGGTTCTTTAGTATTATGCTCATTGCTAATGGACAGGAAGTAAATGAGGTCTCCACAGCGTTGTTGTAAGTATCAAGTGCACTCTTGGAGGGATAGTTCTCATAGTGATTTAATTTGTTCTTTTTTTTAAAATTCTATCAGTGGTTTGGGTGTGATATGCCTTTCCCACCCCCTCTTGCATTTTTGTTGCTTTTTTAAATGTAGTGATATCAAACGATTATGGTTTCTCTGCTTTTTTTGCAGTTTAATTTTAACTTCATTATATCGTTAGCAATTTATAGAAGATTGAAAAGATGCCAGTAACCATCAAATGGATTCTCTTATTGTAGATTATTACGGAGATCGTTGGCCGCGTAGTGGCCACTAGCTCCTTCATTGTAAAATGTTGAAACATTGCGGTGGTCTCATGCCCTCTGAGTTAATAAGCAAAATAAATAATTAAATGCCCTTTTTTTAAAAAGAATTATTTCCAAGTGGATTGTAGATAAACAAATTTTCCCAGTAGTTGATGGCATTAGTAGAGAAAAATTCACTTGGATCTTAAAAGAAATTACATTTCGGCTATAATTTTCCGATCGCCTTTATTACTAAAACATTAGCAAATGTACAAAATGGTCGGATAGCAATTTATGAATCAAAAATTACATTTATGTATGTAAAATTAGAGAAAATTGTTTTTGAATTTTTTTCCTGTTGTAATGTCTTTTACTGACATCCTCGTTGTAATTGTAACTATTAAGAATCACGTTTTTAAATTCTATATATTTAAGATATGAGATTTATGATTTTTTTTTCATCTTTTATTAGCATCAGTTGTTAATAAAATTAAATCGGAATCAAATGAAAATCATTTTTTTTTTCACCGGGCAAAGATCCTACTTCACCTCATAGCTATAGACCGATTTCTTTACTTTCTACTTTTAGTAAAATTATTGAACGGGTGATTGCTGATCTGCTTAATCATGAATCTAAGGCTCTGAACATTCTAATATCTCAACAATTTGGTTTTATGCAGGATCTTTCTACCACGCACCAACTGTACAACCTCTCTGAAACCATCAATGAAGGATTTTCATGGAAGCAGGACACTGCAGTAATTTTCCTCGATGTGGCGAAAGCCTTTGATCGGGTTTGGATAAAGGGGCTAATTTATAAGATGATTAACTATAATTACTCTCCATACATTATCAAAATTATCTACAACTATCTTTCTGATCGAAGTTTTATCGTTTCTGTTAACAATACTGATTCTAAAAACTGCAAGATTCTCGCGGGTGTTCCTCAGGGATCGATCTTGGGGCCCTTCCTGTACAATATTTTCACTAATGACATTCCACAAGACCACAGAATTAAATTGACACTCTACGCTGATGATACAGCAATTATTACACAGGGAAGGTATTTACACATCATCCAGAAAAACTTACAAAAACTACATCAACACTCTTGAATCATGGCTAGAAAATGGAAAATTAAACTCAATGTCGCGAAAACTGAAGCAGTGCTATTTACCAGGAAAAAGTCTATAATCCTCCTAACATAACTATTTTTAATACTAACATTTCCTGGTCTAAAAGAAGCTAATATTTAGGGTGTAATTTTTGATAGAAGACTAACATTTAAGGCTCATATTAACTACTTGCGCGATAAATTTAATAATGTTTTGCGTAAATTTTACTCTGTCATGGGCAGACATTCTAAACTAACAATTGAACTAAAAACACTAATCTATTTAGCTTATCTTCGTCCGATAATAGCATATCGAGGTCCAGTCTGGGGCTCTACAGCCAAAAGCAATTTTATTATTTTAGAACGGCTTGAAAACAAGGTTATCCGCATGATTGTTGATGCCCCATGGTATTTTAGAAACGCCGAAATTAAATATGCACTTTCCATGCCTAGCTTTAGGGAATATGTGAAAAACTTTTATTCATCACTTGATCTAGTAACTCTGTCATCCAAGCATTAAATCAATTTGAATATGATATTTCTCTGCACTCGTCTCGTAAAAGACCTAGATGTGTTATAAACATCAATCAGTAGACTGCATTTCTTCTCTTGCATTTTTCTATGGTCCTGGTAACTTCAGGTTAAGTTCGCGCTCCGCGTATATTTTTGTTTGTTCTTTTAAATACTCCTGCGTGGGTGCTATGTTGTGCTTCGGCTTTAGGTTCTCTCCGGTCTTTTTCTCTTTTTTTTAGTAGTTGTGCTTTGTATTTTCTTGTATATGTTTTCTTTTATATTTTTACTTTTTCTATATATTGTGCAAATTGTTTTTCGTTATCAATGGGCAGTGACCAACTACCACTGTTTAATTATTTCTTGCTAATAGGAGGTTTGGTCGCTTCGCGACCAAGGAACTCCGATGAATCGTACCGTACCGTACCGAAAATCATTTTTAAACTGATGTCATAATCAAACTATTAATTTTCTACAAACATATTAAATCACTTTTTTTCTCAATTTAATAGTGTTATTGTTTTTTTTTAAATGTATGTGTTATGTAATTTCTTGGATCAATACATACTACAATCAAACCTGTTGTTGTGCGGAGGTATAGGAACCGCATAAAAGAAATCGCATTAAAAAATATCTTGAAATTTCATACGAGTAAGTAGCTATAAAATATATTGTTTGTAGTACATTTAAAAATATTATGCCGTAAGTAAGGACCGCATAAAAAAAACTGTCCACATAGAAAATATGTAAATAAAAACCTCGCGATGTAGCACTACCTCGCATCTAATAACATTCATGGTAATAGAATGATATAATATCAGGTGGGCCATCTGCATAATATGCAATTGATGAAATATTTTTATGTTGAGGCATTACAGTGAAAAACCTGTGAATTTTCATATGATCCGTATTCCAAACATTACAGTTTAGCACATACAAAACCTTTTTTTTTTTTTTTTTTTTTTTTTTTTTTTTTTTTGCAATTAAAAAAAAATTTCTTTAAAAACTTTGCTTTTAGTGATTATTATTTTTTTTTATCGATCTTCAACGTATTATATAGGTTATATTGAATTTGTTCCAACAATATTCTAATAAAGTTAGTAAAATAGCGTCAATCAACAATAATTTTTATCATGAATACTAATCTATGACATAAGCTATATTTGTATCAAGGTATAAAATTTGATTCCTTAATTAACACAGTCATACAAATGTATACATTAAAAGATACATTATTTTTTATCAGAATGATAGAAAAATCCAGTTTCAAGTTTCTTATGTTGTTATTTAAGGCGCAAAACCATCTGAAAGGATAATAGCTGAAACAAAATATCATCCAATCATTGTATCGATGTTTGTTTTGCCCTTTATGCTTTATTCTTGTTGGCAAACGCTTTGATGACCGTGAATTTTTATTATTGTGGTGTATTTTTTATACATTTTTTCTCCGACATCTGTTCAAATTCTCCAAAATTAGACGTACTTTTTCTTAATAGCTATTTGTTTACAAAATGGGTTCCACAAATAAATATAAAAAAACCTATGAAACTCGGTTTATATTATTATATTTAGTCAGCATAATAAGCAAAATAGAATGTTAACTTGTAGAAGAATTCAGTTAGTTGATTTTAATGTGTTCTTTTTTTTTTAAACTTAAAGTCATGTTAAATAAACTTCATGCTAAATAAATTATCGAACATTTTTATATCTGTTTCAATTCTAATTTATGGTAGAATATTCTATTGAAAAAAAAGTTAAAAGAACATTCGCTGTTCTGAAACTGAATTTTTACTTTATAAAAAGCAATTTTTTTAGTCATTCGATTGATAGAATGTACGTAAATCATTAATAATCGCAATTCTTTGTTATTTTTTTTTAAATTAAATTTATGAATAAAATAATCAAGAACACTTTACTTTTGTACAATTAGCATTCATTTATCATCCATAATTTTTTCAATCATCTTGAAACATTTCTACTTTAGACTAATTTAATTGATGAAATTCTATATCGTAATCGTCAAAATCTTGTGTTTATTTTTATATAAAAAAAAATATGCGAGTTTTGTTTGTTTAGGAAATGTTTATGTAAAAAAAAATTATTTATTTATTATTTTTTTTTTTTTTTTTCAACATTTTTTTTTTTTTTTTTTTTTTGTACACGTTTTAATTATTTTGAATTTTAAGAGATTTATTCTTTCTTTGGTGGAAACATTTTTTTTTTTTTTCCCCCATCCAAAAAAAAAAAAAAAACTATCTGTGTAATTTAATCTGTTATCAATTCAGAATTCACTTAAGAAGTTCTTTTAGAACAGCACTTTCGTTACCCGAACCGTGCTAAATTTGTGTGGCTGAGCAAGGCAAGTTTCTAACGCAACGTTCTGTTTCATAACAATGCTTGTGCAGTTCTGTGACGTCAGGAGTTTCTTTTCCTAGAAATTGGGGGTTCTCCCAAGAATTTGTGTTTCACACTCGCTCAAACAACTTTCCGCTTCTGTCGGTTGGTTAGGTTTTTTTTTTTTTTTTTTTTACAGAGATCTTCTTCTCTCACTTATTGAAAACATTGGCGCCTGTCTGTTTCACGTGACTGCAGTTTGGAATATTTTTTTACCTACTACTCGGCAGATTTTCGAACTTGGTTTCATCATTCAAACAAATTCGCAAATGCAGTTGCGTCAAATGTTTCTTTTTCGCAGAATAACACGCGCATCAATTTTATAAATAGGAATATGGGAGGATTAATTTCCTCTTTAAATAATATTTCTTCTAATTTAAATCTAGGCTAAATTATCACGTATACTCGGAAGTTTCCTCATGTTCAAAGAACTTTCCTTTAATAAACTATTTTAAAAAAAAAAAATTAAACGTGATATTTATTACTTTATGATTTATTCATAAAAAAAATCTTAGAATCTACTGCTATTCATTCATTTTATCAATTAACATATACTTTTAATAAAAGTAACAGTCAATATAATAGCAAATATTTGTTTAATTTATTTACTTATATATACTGAACGCGATTTTTAATAAAACTAGTTAATAATAAAAAAATATACGAGTACTAACTTTTCCATTTTATTTTTACGTTAGATATTAATGGTATACAAATTGCGTTTATTTAAAAAAAAAAAAAAAAAAAAAAAGAATAAAAACGTCATTAGGTAAAAATAAATACGATTTTCGAAATCTTATTTGATTAAAAAATTACTATTTGTGTTTTAGACCAAAAAAATAAATTATCCAAAATTTACGAAATTTTATTAATTGAAAATAAATTATGACATATATTAGAATTTTTAGTTTCAGTACTTTTATTTGTATGAAAACATTTTTTTACCGTCAATAATGAAATAATTATTTTCGATATGTTGTATAATCTTTAGCCTTCTAATTCATATCCAATTCTGTATTGAATGGTTAGCTTTGGTTTTCTTTCTCAAGAATTCTTTTATATGGGGCGAATTATGTATATGTAACATACTTTTACTGTATCTGTTTCATATAACCATTTTTTGGGGATTATACTCATTTGAATAGACTGCGCTTTAAGATTGCTTTTTGCATTCAATTTATTCTTGTCGTTACTACACTGTTTAGAATAAAAGATTGTAATAAATGCAAGTGGGAAAATCCATATGTAGTTAATAGAGTTGGAATTTGTGAGTTTATTAAAGCATTCGCTGCATAAACTATCATGCTTATTGCTATTGTTTAAAAACTAATCTTTTATATGGGTACAAAATACCTTACTTTTGCTTTTAGAAGTAAATGCAAGGGTACGATAAAACTGGGAAGTCGGGGAAAAGTCAGGAAAATCCGTAAAAATATCTAAAAATCGGGGAATCAGCGATTTTGTAGCCACACATGTTTGGCGTCTTATATCGTTATCCACATTAAATAACTGATAAAAGTGTTTTTAATAGCGTATAATGCACACATACAGTGATTCTGAGTAGGGAGAAAGCCAGGAAACTAATATAATTAGTTGCCTTAAGTCATTTAAATTTTGTAAGTTTAGTCATTCAAAACTCAGGGAAATTTTTTTACACAGTTATCTGTAGCCACGCTGAAATAATTCATACATTTACTTCTATTTATTTATCGATTTAAGAAGTTTTAAAAATATTACATTACTATTAGAAATTTTTAAATACAAGAACTTGAGACCGCATAAAGTGCTAGTAAGTAAATCTAAAACAAATATTTATTTGTGAGGATTTTTCCCCCCTTACAATGATAATAAATGGAAAATACTCTTGGATGCCTAAAGGACACTGGTTACACCGCGTTACACAATTACATTATGGAAATGTCGCTCTCATATACGGAAATGCCGTATATAATCTTTAAGTTTGATTTATGCGGCAGGCGGCGTCCTTCACACACGTATGCATATCTTTATCCTATATTATGTATTACTATTAAAATTCGGCATCTAGTTTTTATTAAATGAAGCGTTGCTATTTTGAATGATTAAGAAATTGTTTGTTCATTTTCAGATTTTGCAACAACAGAATAATGTAAAATGGCTTTTTTTTTAATGCATTGCTGCTTAAACTTCCACTAATGTGTACACCGTATAGCCCCAATGGTGGCTATACGGTGTACACATTAGTGGAATTATTATCTTATTCCAACAATGAGAATAAGAGAATAATGCCTTTCAGGAGGACTTCTCGATGTGTTTGAGGTGTTTTCTCTTATACCCTCACATTTGTGTAGGGTATGAGAGAAAAAGAGTAAAATACTTTTAAAAGTCCTCCTGAAAGGCGTTATTATCTTACTCTCATCTGTATGAAACCTGACGGATTGTATATGGCTCATTGGTGGGATATGTAACAGGTATAAGAGAAAGCAAGTAAAACTTCAATCAGGCAGCTCAACTATCGATGTCAGTTGCTGTCACAATTCGAATCAAATCTTGTTTGCTGAAATCAATGCCAGCAATACATGCTTGGCTTGTGCAAATATTAGCGTAACCTTTAATTTAACTACAATGACGAGAATTAGCGATCAATTCCAGTTGACGAAACGAAAAATTAACGAATACTTGTAGCAGTGGTACAGATCTATTTTTTATGCATAAATTTATGATTGCCATTTTTTTCTGAAATGCGTTTAAGAAAGAGTTATTAATATTTAAATATGAAGAAACATATATCCAAAATCATATTTGTTTTATCAATATTTTTTTTTAAAGAATTTTTTAATCTTTTTAAAATAATTACGAGTAAATCTTTTTATTTTATTTTAATTTATCAACGCATTCATTGTGATTAAAAAAAATTTCTAACAGCAAATCTGTTTAAAAAAATAATATCGTTTTTAATATCAAATTTTTAAGAAAAAAAACGCGTTTAATTATTTTAGTCCAGTATATTGAATTAGAAAATTTAATTTTCTGCAGACGAAAGAAAAAAGAAAGGGTGTAGGGGGTAGTTGGAGAATACAGAAAATGTAACATTTCTCTTGGTAGATCTCTCGATAAATACATTTTGTTGCAATATAAATTAATGTTGCTGATTGCATAGCATTCATGTACATAACTTAACCTCAAATTAAATAATTAAGGCGTGTTGAATTTAAGTTTTAAAATTAACCGTTAATGTATATTAGCATTAATGGTTAACAGCGTAAAAAAAATTAAGTTTTCCCATTTTTAATACAACCTTCTGTGGATTATGTCCTGCACTGAACCACTAGTAGGACATTAAGTGATTTGGCGTAGAATTTTTTCGGAGTTGAATGATTTGTATTATCTTTATAATTACTAAAAAGAAAGAAAGAAAAAAACTTTCTGAAAAACTGCAGTGATTGGGAAACAATACTTATAGAATACTTAAAATAATATTAAAAAAACAGCAATAATAAATAAACATTTTTCTTCGACATACATATGTCAAGAATATAAAAGAGTTATAAAAATTCGATAATTATAAATGTTCATTTTTGAAATTTGAATTCCAAATTTTATTTTAATTCTTTCAAAAACATCATGAAGCCCATAATTATTTATAAAGTATTAGCGCTAACTAGATTTAAAAATCTCAAGTTACAAAATGAAAATATAAATCCTTTCGAGCTGCGAGTCTCTTTGTCTTCAGGTGTCCTAGACGTTCTAAACGCGTAGTCTTTAGACAGTTTGGGCGAACGAATTTGGCTTCTGTCCAGACCATATTTTTGGCAAATGCACGAGGAAACGTCATGAATATTTGCTGACCATAAATAACTCCAATAACGGGCTTTTTTACTCGCAAAAATTGTGGCAAGTGTTTTCATCGAAGTAAAGAACTAACCCTTCGGCAGTTCGAATGCTTCTAACATTATTCGAATTTTTGTTTATAATAAAAAATATGCTTTATTTTGTGAAAATATGTTGTTTACCGCTGTATGATTAGTGCCATTGACTAAAATTTAAATTTTACACATTTAACTCTAGTGTTTTTGTCGATAGTTTTATTTTTATGCCATGGCTTTTTTACCTATAAGGAAAATATTTTATAGATTTGTTTTTAATATCGTCATTAAATATAGAATGATTAATGCACTTCATACAAAAATGTAATTATTTCAACTAAATTCATCCAAAAGAGGTTGTCTTTTAAATGTTTATAAATTACTTTTTATAACAAAAAATAAATACTACTGTATTGACTATTTTATAGTCATTTATAACATTTTTCATAAAATACATGAGATTTCTAGGAAAATAAATAAATAAATAAAAATTATCTTGGTGTATATTTATATCTGAATTAGTGGTTTTTAAAATGGATGATTTTAACATTCCATTTAAATAAACATTTTGGAAAAAAATTATTATATGTTGCTATTAAAGATGGATACCTTTTTTTTTTCTTTTATCTCCATCATAAATCGCTTTTGAAGCTGATTTATTTCATTTCTGCTTTAATGTTTTCACAAATTAGCTTTTTATTAAAAAACATAATGAAGTTTTAAAGTTTCAAATACATTAACAATATAATAATGTATTATGTCTTTAAATAAAAATAATTTGTTGTATGAATGAATAAATATAAAACTAATGAAATTTTAAGAATAAAGCATAAATGCTGATTAAAAATGTTATTTATTCTTGAATTCCTTTAAATATTAGTTCTTTAAAATTATTTATTTATTATTTAATTGTTTTGTATTTATCATTAATTTAACAAAATTATATTTCTTATTATTCGTTTTTTCCCCTTTCGTTTCGGAAATTAATTAGTTCTTGATCAGATAAATTTACTTCAAGATCTATACGTTTTTTAAACTATAATATTGATTTTCCCGATCGAATTTTCTTGCACAATTTTTTTTTTTTTAAAAAATTAGTGAATTTTTCCGTAATGGTTTTTAACCATCGTAAGTGCAAGACTTGATAAATCGATAATTATCTGTGCTTTATTTGCTCGGAATTTTATTCAATAGTATGCAATTTTTATTCATGAAAATTCTGCTTCACAACTTTAAAAACACTTGTGATCATCTTTTTTTTAAACTAATTAGAGTGCATAATTATCCTGTCATTGTAGCAGATTCGAAATTTAAATGGTTTCTATATATGTTAATTTCATTATGTTAGCCGTATTTTGATAATTTAAAAGTAAATAAATTATTTTATGTATTTAAAATACATTAAAAATATTATTGGAAGTAAATAGCAACCTTCAATTTATTAATTGGTGGAATACGAAAGAAAGTTAACAACCACTTCTTAGGCATACATATTATAATTTTACATAAACACTTTACTAAGAGTTACTCTCATTTCTTCCATCTTTTCAAGGAAAAAAACAAATTTTAAAACCATCAAAACTTAACGAAATTATTAAGAAGAAAATAAAATAGTAAATTATTTATATTTTATAAAACAAGTCTTTTTTTACTTAAATTTGACTAATGGTTAAAAATAACACGTGCATCGAATCAACAATGAAATCTCCAAATTAGAAATGAATGATAAAAGAAATTTTATCACAATCGATATTGCATTAGAAGGTGTGGCTTGGGGAAATTTTTTTTATTATATTTTTGACTATGATTTTGACCTTTGATCAACTTTGCGGGAGGTGAGTGATTTTGTCGCCATTGTCGTATTATTGTGTGATTCATTTTCTATTGTTTCTGTCGAACGCATTTTTTTTAATCATTCAATTTTTGTTTCCGTGTTCTAAGTATTATATGCGAGAATTTTGCTTTTCTTCTACCATTTTTGAATTTCAAATTATGACAATGTCCAATTTTGGCGCTCAAAAATTAGCGCGCAACTTTTATTCGTCCGCTGCTTTAAACGAAATAAATTTTAGAATTTCTTTTAAATCTTAATTGCGGCGGTCGGCTTATATATGGGTCCATTCATCCCACAAAAAACGTAATTCCTTTCCGTTACCAGGATGCAAGTGAAACATCGCCAAATATCACTCTATTTAACGTTTATATTTCTTAAGTTTATGAAGACAATTATTTCTTTAAAACTGAGTTATTTCTCTTTATACAAATAGTTCAGAACGTACACCAGAAATAATGATAGAATATTGTAAATAATGAATGTAACAGGATTTTTTTTCGGCTAATATACGGATTTTAAACTTTGATAGTTTTTTTGCAGAAAGATTGCATTCTCAACTTATACCCATATCGAGTTATATTTGGAAATATATTGTAATTGAAATAGTAATGTAGCAATATAAATCTTTTTTATACCTTTGTAAAATTTGAAAGGAGGAGATAGTTATAAATCTTAACAATACTATTTTTATCTGTAATTATTAAAATAATTAGTTTAATTATTTGATTTCAGAAATTAATAAGATTTTAAATTTTTATTTTAAAAATTAATTAATATTTATTGTGTATGTCTAAATTTTAAAAATTGTCATTAATGTCAGTGTTATTAATATCAGTTTTAAATATTTTAAACTATTTCGGTTAATACTAATATCTTCTCTGAATTTTTTTCAAATTTACATTATTAATAATAAAAATGTCCAGTGGGAAAAAAAGGGATCATCTACATATTGGAAACATCTTTTTTAGTTTTGATAAATGTTTGTCATATAAAAAAAAAAATGCTACAAGTTTATTATGAACTATGGATTTTTCTATTAAGTAAAAGTGATTGATGTATGTTTAAATTAAAAGAAAAAAAAATCTGCTATATTTTTTCTGCTAAATTTTAAATCTTAAAAATTCTTCTAATTTACTTCTGATTAGGAAATCGTTGAGGGATTTTGAACAATGTATGATTATTAGTTTTTAAAATAAGCATTTGATTTGTCAACTAAATAAGGAAAAAAGAAAATGAGTTTTTTTTATCACATGCAATGTTATTTTTGTTTTCTCAAACCAGATTTTGTTTTGTTTAAGCAATTTTATTTTTTGTATTGTTTTTTATGATTTTAATGTGTTTTTACAGCACCATAACTGGCTTTCCTCTCCTTAATTTTAATTTCAACAGTATTTATCCAATTGGTGATCTGTTTTGCACCCCATATTTGTCAAGGACAAATATGACCATATTTTTAATTTTTGATTAAGTATTACCATAATTTTAATTTCTTAATGAAATTATGTTTTTCCTAGAATTATCTGTGTTAAGCATTTTGCATAGCTGCCTAGTTAAATTTATTATATTCCCACTTTTAAAATTTTATCTTCCTTTTTTTTGTTTCTCATTTTTTCTTAATTTTATGTTGATGAGCAATTAATAAAGCTTTAAAATACTTTTAATTAGTACATATTAGGAAAATATTAACTTTCCTCTTCCCCCAAAAGAACTCATTTTAGACAGTAATTTGTTATAATTCCGTCATTGGCAGCTATGCTTTTGGAATTATTCAAATTTACTATTAGATTACATATCACAGTCTAGTAATATTTCTTTTAATTCCCCTTTCAGCTACTGGTGGCTACATAAAGAAGAAAACTGACCCTGGTCTTGTACTAATCAAAAATGAAACATTCAAACACTTTTCTACCAATAATGATTTGGTTTTCAAAATCAAAAAGACTGTGTCTTCCAACATTCCTCCACCTACTAATAACGAGAAAACTGAACGAGAACACATAGAAGTTTCAAAATCCCTCAACGATATTAATATGGTGTCGCAACCTGAAGTTAATAACAATGTTGTCAAACATGTTCAAGATGTGAATAAAATCAATATAAATGACACAAAAAACTGTTCTGTAAATTCTACTGAAAACAGTGGAAAGCATAATCATTGGAAAAGTGTGGCAATAGACAGTATATCAACTTCAAGTGTTTTGAGTATGTCTGTTACTAACTCTTTCTCTTCAGTATCTACAACAAATGCAACCAGAAAACTAACATCAGCCTTAAATGCTGTTGAGCTACCTGTATTGAAAATTGGAAAGAAGAGTTCCTCACCTACTGAAAGTATGACTGACAGCAAAGATAAGATTAAAGTATCATTGCCTCAGATTAACCAAGATGTAAATAGCATTGATAATTTGGATGGAGGTGAGACTCTTGAAGTTGAAAAGCAAAATATTGAAATGTCAGGTGTAATTCCTACAGCTAATGCAAATGAAGGAATTGGGAGTAAATTAGAATCTCAACAAGTAAATTACCGAATTTCCTCTACAGAAAATAGAATAAACTACGCAAAAGAAACTGCCAATCCTGTATTGGAACAAAATTGTCAATTACCGAGTTCTGTTTATGGTACAACAGCTTCCAATATTGAAAGAGTGCTTACAGGTTTCCAAATTACAGAAAAAAATGGTCAAAATAATTTAAATACATCTGGGAAAACTAGTTTTCTTCAAGAAATATTAGAAAATAAGACTGTTAAAATTACATCCAATAGCTCTATTTCAAATTTAAATGAAGGAAAAAATGTTAATTGTGTTAAAATGCAGGTTTCATCTTCAGAAAATAGTGAATTGCCAATTAGTGTTAATCAGTTTGTTTCAACTTCCACTGAAAGCAAAGATACAGCAAGAACTGAATCCAATACTTCATCCAAATTGAAAATACATATTCCCGATAGTCTTTGCAATGAGGATTCTAATTCATCTGTTCATTCTACAGAATCACAGAAAATGAAATTTCCAAAAATTACTAGTCCACAAATTCTAGAGCAACACATAAGCAAAATCATTTCTGAAAATGCTGCAATTGTTACACTAGATCCTATGTGGTCTAGACGATATTTTAAACAGACTTCTCAAAATAGCACTTCAAGCCATGAAGGTGATTCAAAAAAATCTTCTAGTAAAGGAAATCGCACAAATGATGATAAAAATTTAACTATTGAAAATTGCAACAAATCAAAGTTACATTCTGCTCTATTAGGGGGTTGTGAAGGTGAAGGATTACATAATACTAAAATTTCTTCTTCTGGTAGTGTTATCTCATCAAAAGATAAAAATTTATCTCAATATGGAAATCTTTTGACCACTGTACCATCTGCTAGCATGTATTCAAAAATAGTATGTTCAGTTTCAGAGGATGATGTGAAAGGAGGTGTCATTAAGAGTTTTTTTAACTTAAAACAAAACCAAAATAATAAACCCAAAGCTTTTTTATTATTAGATAAAGACTCATCTAGCCAGCATCCTCAAAATCCAGAAGGAAGCATTATAAAAGATTTATTACTCAAAAGTAAATCACAAGAAGATTTAAAAACAGAAAGCGAAACGGAGGATAGACACTTACTTTATGGCTCATCATATAGTGCTGAATCAATAAGTGTTATGAATGATAAATCTGAAAAACACATTTTTATTTTTAAATGCTCGCAATGTAATGCTGAGTTTTCAAATAAATATAATCTGGATATACATGCTCCTTTTTGTGAAGCAACTAACCATTTACTATATCTCAGGGATTCAACAGAAAAAATCAAATTAAAAGAAACAAACGCACAATCCAAGTCTTTTGGAATTCTGGATTTTCAAAGTAAAGTAAGAGGACAAAAATGGGAGGGGGTTCCAAAAAATGAATCTATTTCTGAAGATACAGATGATGAAGTTGGCCCAATTTTGAAGAAGCAATTATTGATGCCAAGAAGTCCTCCAATGAAACGAAGAAAAGTATCTGACTCTCTCCTTTTGGGGTCTAATTTAATGGACCAATCCTTTGAAAATGGTAATTTATCAAAAGCTTTGAATAATTTCGAAATTTTACCTCATCGAGGTCGATCTCAAAGTGTGCATCTTTATGGCGGAGAAGTTCATGTGATGGATGGAGCTAAAACAAAGAAAATAAAAATAAAAACAACATTACCTTGTGCCTTTTCTACTTTTACTAATAAGTTTTCTACTGCTAATACTGGAAAAAAATCCAAGATTTCAGATGATTTAGAAATAGAAAAAGATTCGCCAGGCGTCATAGTCACTATTGCTCAACACATTCATAATTCTGGTGGTACAGTTCATTTGCCAACTAGAAAGTCATCATCAAGTATTTCTCCTGTTGTATCTATTTCCTCCATTTCAGAAAGCATTCCAAAGTATCCTAAACCAGTTACAACACCCATTTCTAGTTTTTCAAAAAGTGGTTATCAATTAGATGTTTTTAATGATCACAAAGAATCTCCTATTCAGAATTTATCTTATCCCTTTGATTTTTTTCCTGGACCAGATTCTAAAGTTTTGCCTATTCCCATGCGTATGTCTCATTCAATAAAAGGTAATGATTTAATGCCAAGCTCAATTATTGATGAAGTATCTCCAAGTACCATGAAGATTGCTCTTTCACCTGGAAATAAACCTTTCTATTCGCCAATATTTCCTGCAGGTGAAAAATGTTTTGATTTACCTACAGCATTTAAAATAAATGAGAAAACTAGTGCTAATCAACCAGTTGTTCCTACTGTTTTATTTACGCCAAGCAGTCCTACTTTGCCATCAACAGATAATGAAAATGTTTTTTCTACATCATCTACTAGCATATCAGAAACAACTAAAAAGTTTCTTGCCCCGGCAAGACCCACATCTTTGCCTTTAAAGAAAAAACCAATAACCATGGTAAGCTCAACATTAGTTAGTCCGGACACACCAAGGCCAAAGAAAAGTTGTGTCCAGTTATATCTAAATGGTCATGCATATACGTATCTGGGACTGAAGTGCTCAACAAGATCCACATACTGTAGCATTTACCGTCCACAGCCTATGTTTGTCTTGCAAGATACAAATCCTAACTTATCAATGTATTCTAATTGGCAAATTGTGCCTGCCAAGGAAGAATTATCTGGTCTTACTCCTGGTGAAATGATTGCATTATATTGCTCTAAACAAAGAGAATCTAAAGCAATTTGTGTCAATGCTAAACTAGGGGAACCATTAATTTTCACTCATTCAAGTTATTGGACTTACAGATCTCAAGATCATTCAGAATCAAATGGATCTAGCAAACTGACTAAGTCAAATCAAGTCAAGGATTTGCAAATTCCTTCTGAAAATCCACAGGTAACTTCTAAGATTTTATTGGAAGCATTTTCCTGTATCTATCACATGATTTCAATTGTATAATGTGAGCTATGGGATATAGTTAGATAAAATACTTAAAACACAATATTTTACTCTTAACATTTATAAATATTTAGCTTATTGTTTCTTAATAAACCTATCAACTAGAAAGACAAATTTAAACAATGATGATTTGAAAAATAAATTATGCTGTACATTTATGACAATTTTTGGGATTTATATATACTGTAAAATTTTTTTATATTTTTCTAATTTGCTTATTCATTTAATATGTAACTAATATGTGTACAATTTAATGTGATATGCAAATTTGGCAGAATGTTTTTTTTTATTTTTGACTTTTTTTTTTG
This sequence comes from Caerostris darwini, assembly GCA_021605075.1. Classification (NCBI taxonomy): domain Eukaryota; kingdom Metazoa; phylum Arthropoda; class Arachnida; order Araneae; family Araneidae; genus Caerostris; species Caerostris darwini. The sequence continues at coordinate 16,507 of BPLQ01012349.1, read as the reverse complement.
CAGAATGTTTGCATATATGTGATGAATGCATGAATGTTTGTGTGTTGTATGAATGTTTTTTTTGCATATATATTGTTTTTCAATCAATTATTTTATATTATTTACATTTTAGAGTTCATTCAAATGTAAAAAATTGCAGTTTAAAATTCTTCTATAAAAAATTAACATTTAATATTGTGAAATATTAGTACTTTATCGTAATAACATTAACTTACTTTTTTTACATATTCTAAGAAATAAATTATTAGGTTCTTTGAAAATAATGCTGACATTAAAAAAAGTGTTGCTAAATGAAAGTATTTTTTCTAAAAATCTAGGTATCAACAATAGGAGAGGTATCAATTGAATTTATAGGAGAAAACTCACGAAGTGACTCCGTTATTTCATCGCAAGAGAATAAATCGGACAAAAAAATAGTTTTTACTGATGAATCAAGTGTACATGTAGATACGGAAAACACATTATCTGATGATGCTGATGTAAGTAACTTTAATGTTTTTTGATGTATTAAATATGTTTTATATATCGCTACTTGTATTCAGCAAAATATATTGCATGTAGATTTCTTAAATTAAAACACACAAATAGCATAAAAGGATGTAGAAATCCGTTTAATGGGATATTTCATGTAAAATAGATCAGGTATTTGTTTATAGCAATGAAAATGTGAATAAATTATTTTTTTATTATTTTATTATTATTATTTTCAATCTTATGTGGGAAAAAAAGTAATAGATTAATCGTTTAGGAGTTTGTAAACCTAATAAAACAGAATAACTTAAGAACTTAATTTAAATAAATAAGATTAAATTAAGTGGAAAAGAGTATGGAAAATATGATTTCAAATTGTTTGCTGTATTCATGAATTATTTTTAAAACATTATTATTAGAGAATTTTTTTCCATTCGGTAAAGTGTTTTTTTGTGAATGTAAATTATTTAATATGGCTTTATCATAGATGAAAAAGAAAAACAAAATTATAAAATGCATTGATTTTTTATTCTTTTTATAATTTTTATTTTTCTTATTTCATACTTGGAAATCTGCACTGTGCTTTATTCCATTTAATTCCATATTTTTTTTTAGCTAAATAATTCAAATGATGATGATGATGAAGAGGATTGTCAAGATGATGGAAATGAATCTTTAACAGATTCCAGTCAACCTCAGCCACCTAAAAGAGTAAAAATTTTTGAAGGAGGTTTCAAATCCAATGAAGATTACACGTATGTTCGAGGTCGTGGCAGAGGCAAATATGTGTGTGAAGAGTGCGGTATCCGATGCAAAAAACCCAGCATGCTAAAAAAGCACATACGAACTCATACAGATCTTCGACCATATAAATGCCGTCATTGTTCTTTTGCTTTCAAAACAAAAGGAAATCTTACAAAGCATATGAAATCAAAAGCTCATCATAAAAAGTGTACAGAGCTTGGTATTTTTCCTGTTCCAACTACTACAGATGATTCTCAAATTGATGAAGAAGCTTTAGCTAAACAGGTAAATTTTATAATTTATTTTAAATTTTTTTTTCATTTCATATCTTTGCACTAATGCATTTCTTTAATTAAATAAAATTAATAATATTTTTATTTAAAAAAATTAAATCATTAAATATTATGTAAAATTTATTTAGACAATTGGATTATCGTAATAGTGCTGTTAGTTTTGCTCCAAACACATAGTATTTCTAGTACATTCTCTATTGCGATTTACTGCAAAAATATAAATATTGTGTACAAAATTGTTTAATTCTTTTTATACAGATTTTAAAATTGTTATTACTGAGAATTACTTATAAAATAATCCATTTTAATAATCCATTAATCCATAATCCAGTAATAATAGCTTGATAAGTTCAATGTATGAAATAGTAATAAAAAAATGTACATTATTTAAATAATATGTTTTTAAAAAATTTCAAAACATAAAATTAGAAAGTTCATTTAATTAAGCTTCTCATTAAAGTAAAAAGAATATTAATATGAAGGAGCTAAAATTTATGGCTTTTCTGTCCTTTTTATTTTTCAATCCATTACAACCTTTTTAAAACATTCATTAACAAACATAAAAACTCAATCAGTTTCAGAAAAATTCTTTTAAGTTACATTTATTCTTATTTTTAATGAAAAAGAAGTGTTTTCATTTCTGTCCTTTGTTTCGTGGTTAAATGATTATTTTAATCTTTATATATATGATAATTTTATTAGTGAATTACCACTAAAGTGAATTAATTATATGAAAAATTATTAAAGCTAATTATTAGTGAATTACCTCTGTAATTTGTATTTAATCTAATAAATAATATAGATTCATCGAAAAAAAGATGTACTATAAGCCACATATTCAGTTATTTTTTTAAGTAATATTTATTTTTGAACATTTATAACCATCTAGAAGCATAGTATAGATGGTTACCTTTACCATCTTGAAATTATCTTCATTGGGGAAAGTTCTTACAAGTTAAACTCATTGGCAAGGTTTGAATATGGATTTTAGCCATTCTGCCCTTTAACAGTAATGGAAACCGACTAATTAGACTTTTTAACAGTTTTTAATATCCTCCTTGGTTTATATATTGTATTGTATTTTAACCGTATATTATTTGCAGTATTTGCCTATAAATACTTTTGTGTCAAGTGTTATTGCTAAAAATATATTAAAAGATCTCTCATAAATTAAAAATTTTTAGTTAATTGTATAATCATCAGCAATATTCTGATAATGCTTTTACATCAGTTATTTCTAAATATTTTTTTAATTAATAAGATCAAAGTATAATTGTATATAGAATAAAAATATATCTTTTTAACATCAGAAAATAATTTTCTTAATTATATTTGGTTTATTATTGGGAACTAAATTAATGTATCAGTTTAATTAGAATTACAAGCAAATATAAATATATCAATATGTTTGGTATTTTAAAAAATTACGTAAATTTTAAAATACTATTTCTTGTGATGTGTTTTTTGTAAAAAAATGTTGCCATAAGTATATATAATTAATGCTAGTGGAATTCTAATTTATAAGTGAAAAAATCATCAAATTCAATACTAAATTTTATTTGTTATCTCATTATCTTCAAAGTAATTTGTCAATTCTTTAATAAATGTATTAATTTTAATTTAAAAAGAATTAAGTATACCATAATTTTGATAGATTTCATTAAATTAATTGTTAAAAAATTTGCTAGTTAAATATTAATTGAAGTTTTAAAATTATAATAACTTTTTGAATAAATGGGCAGACTGAAAAGAAAAAGATCCAGTTTTCTGACGGTGAAGATGCTGATGATGATGAAGATGAAGATAGTGATGAAAGTGAAGATGAATGTGAAAGTGATGCTAGTAGTATGATTTCTTCCAATCAAAAGAGCAAGTAAGTATCTTATTAATTGTACTTTTAAAGGATTAAAATTTCTGTATCAACTATGTAATTCAATTTTATAATATTTCATAAAATCAATTTTTATGAATTTAATATGTATAATTTAAAAATATTCTATTTGACACACACACACACAAAAATTGGAGTTTTTTTTTTTTTTTTTCCCTGTAAATAAAAATAGATTTTTAATGATATATAAACTTCAAATATCTACTCATAGTTATTTATTAATGTTCTTCCTATTTAAATGTAAGTTCATATAAATGTATGCAAGATACTCAGAGAAATACTATTAATCATTTTATTTTCAAAAAAAGTTTCTTGTGCAAATTTAATAAATAAAAATTTAAAATTTTCTAAATAATTAGTTGAATTGTGCTGTACTATTAAAATATCAGAAGAAATCATCGAAGAAATACCAAACAAGGTACAATAGAAAAAAAATACAAAGAAATTTTAAGTTAGTTATATTGTGCTGTATTATTAAAATATCAAGTGGGGAAAATAAAAAGTAACTATGTAAAGTTAAAAAAACCCATACATATGAAAATTGGATAATTGCTTATAATGCTTTTTTGTTAACAGCAACTCTTATTGTTTTGAAATCGTTGATTTGTGAAATATACTATTAAAGAAATTAATTTAAAAAATTACATCACAAATAAATATGAGAAATCATTTTTCAAATTTTTGCTCTTATTTAAGGCTATTATGAAAATTTATCTTCAATGTTGACTTAATATTTCCAGAGCAGTAACTGAATATTAGAATGTCTCAAATTCTTGGCATTAAAATACTTTATTTTTTTGACATACATTCATGGGTAAAATATCAAATAACTGCTAATATACACACAAGTAAAATTTTCTTCAATTCTAACTGATTCAGGAAAATAAATAAAATTCCTTTTCGAAAAAACGAAGTATAGTTTTAAAATGATAATAACTTCTGAAAATAAAACTAAATATTCCCTGAATTAATTTTATAATGGAATTATACAAATATTGAGCTCTTCCTTATTCTTCAGTACCTATTATTTAATCAGTGTTGTGATATCAACGAGCATTCTTATAACAGTAGTTAGGATTGCTGTCTATATGACAATATTCTGGAACAGTAACATTATGAAGTACCTTATATTGTAACCTTGTGAAAGGAAAATTCATTAGTTACTTTCTTTTGATATAGGTTGGTATTATAAAAACTGTCAAACAATTGTAAAAATTGAGAATATTGTGTAAATATTTTACAGACAAAATTATTTCATTTTTTTTTTTCCCTTGACAGAATGTTATCTAATGGTCATTCAAAAAAATCGGATTCTCAAGAAAAGTGTAGCATTAGTTCTGTTGATGAAACTATTAAAGATTCTGATTCAGTTTCTCAGTACACTTTAGAGCAAGAGGCTGTTAAGAGCTTGCTTAATTTATCGGCCCTTGGGGAGCCTAGTCAATGGTCAACTAGCACAGGTAATTTTAAATTCAGTATTTTAAAGTATGAGTATCATATTTTTCAGTATATTAAATTAATACTAATTGTCTCAGATTAATATTTAGTAAAAAATAACATATTAGTGTGCATCAAATAATAAAATAAAAATGTACTAGGCAATTGCACTTAATATTGAAATATATAATTTTATTTATGTATTTAATAACTTTCAGATTTATAATTAAAGTTAAAAAAATTTTTTTAATTTTTATCAGATTTCTAATTTTGAAAATAGATTATAAGATTTGTATTTAATTAATGAAAATGTAAGAAATCTTCATAGTATTTACATTGCAAGAAATATAAAAAAAATTTTTTTTTTTTAGTAATATTGATTGATTTATAAATGGTTCTAATATTTTTCGAAAATTCTGCATATTAAAAATATATATATTTATATGCAATGTTTTTTTTTTTTTGTTTATTTTAGGAGATCTTACAGATGTAACATCATCTGGGGAAACAGAAGCTGGATCATCAACTGTGCGGTCTGATCAATCATTGTTATCTCCATCACAACTTACCTTACATAACATGTCTGTTATTCCTACAAGATGTAAAAATATTTCTGATCAATGGCTCTCAACTGAAACACAGGGTCACAGACCAAGATCATATTCTGCCGATGTTCCACAAAGTAGTGGCAAAGATGCCTTGACAAAGTTTAAATTATCAAGAATCATGAATTCTGAAACATTAACTGTTCCAGTTGATGAGTCCTCGGAATTTGGTGGCAGAGAACAATATGCAAGAAGATATTCTATTTCTGTTGCTAGAGAAGCACGGAAACCCCAAATTGCAAATCCTCCAGAATGGGGCCGATTAGATAATACTTCTCAAAAATGGCCTGAAGGTGAAACTTCTGATCAGCCAATGGACCTTAGTATTACCCGTAGCTTAAGCAAAGGCAAATCTATATATGCTGCTGGTATAGCAGGTTCATTGTTAAACATTGTTCCTCAAGAAAATGAACCAGAATCAAATTTAGATGCATTTGGGGATTCATACCAATTAAAATTACCAGTTCTTTCACCACAAGTTCTTGTTGATTATGAAACTGGCTGTAGTAATAATACTCCAGAAGCATCCTTGCTTCCTTTAACTGATGAATCAACTACTTTTGGCCCTGGTACATCAAGATCTTTGTATTTTGTTCAAGATGTTCCGACATCGGACACAATTGCAAATAGAAAAGAAGCAGATGTGTCTGAAGATCCCCCTAGTCCTGATATTACAGATTATGTTGTATGTTCACCTGTGTCACCACCAACTTTAGATGATGGTTCTTATTATTATACTCAAGAAAATATGTCTCAAGCAAGTACAAATTCTGAAGACTCTGCATCTTCTTCCCGTTTTCGGGCCGAGTTTATAGTCCCTAGTTCTTCCTCTTCTGGTATGGAAGAGGGAAAGTGCATTTGCCGAATATGTAATAAAACTTTTGCAAAATCCAGTCATCTAAGGTTACATGTTAACATACATTATTTTGAAAGACCTTTTCGTTGTGATAACTGTGCCGTTTCTTTCCGTACAAAAGGCCATTTGCAAAAACACAAGCGTTCAGTAAGCCACTATAATAAAGTTAATATGAATTTAACTTTTGGTACGCCCACTGTAGATAATCCTAGACCATTCAAATGTGCTGATTGCAAAATAGCTTTTCGAATACATGGCCATCTTGCGAAGCATTTGCGATCAAAAATGCATATAATGAAATTGGAATGCTTGGGCAAGCTTCCATTTGGAATGTATGCGGAAATGGAGCGATCTGGTGTTAGTTTAAATGAAATTGATACTACTGACTGTAATAATTCCTTAGAAAGCCTACAGATGATGGCACAAAAGCTATATCAACGAGATCCACGTCGAATGCGCTGGCAAGGTACTGAGCAAACATCAGATGCAAATTGTGCAGTATCAGCAGCTTCTACAAATGCTTTGATGGATTCAATGTTGCCAGTCAATGAACCTTTGACTACTAATTTTGACTCTGTCTGTGCACCTATTGGTATTCCAGCTTCAACTTTCACTAGTTCTGTTCATCTATCAGAAAATGAAGAAGTTAAGCAGGAACTTGGTGAGACAGGTGCTCTTCATATGGCAACTGTTTTTTCTGAATCAGATAATGCCATATCACCTCTGTCTCATTTCATTATTTCACAGCCAACTGCTGTGCCAAGTCAAGAGACCATCCAGCGGGTTGAAGTATCTGAAAATGATTCTTCAGTTTCTTTACATCGTTCTTGTACATGCCACATATGTGGAAGACTTTTCAAAAGTGCAAAATTTTTGCAAGTACATCTGTACTGTGATCATCCAACTTGGAATCCATCATCTGTGTGTGAGGCACCATCATCTAACAGTTCCATTTCATCTGTTTCAAATTCCCATGAGCTGGTATGTAAGTTGTGTGGAAAGCAATTTACAAATCAAAAAGAATTGCAGCAAGTAAGGAACTTGAATTTTGTTTTTGTAATCTGTTTGAATGCAAAAAATAAATGTATAAGTAAAAGACTTATCAGATTTTTTTAAATGTTTAACATTATAACTAAATAAATCAAGATACTTTTTTTTTAAATAATAAAAAATTTTTGGCTTAATTTGTATATGAAAAATTTTTTAAATTTAATTTTAATAAAAGATTGTTCTATGCAATTTACTTTATATAGCTGAAATCGTTTTCGTTAGCTTAAATAGAATTCAAGGACTACAAATCTTATTTGTATGTTAAGAATTAAAAAAATGTATTATTTAAGTATCATTTTTAAGCTGTTAAATAATGAATAAGATTTCCATTATGGCATTAAAAATTTTAATTCTTTATATAAAATATTTATTTAAACTTTTTATTTTATGTAATTTTTTTATTAATTGACTGTTTATGTTAAATTTTCCTTTTTAAATTATTATATCTTTTGTTAGTATGAACAACTTTTTAATATAAATAAAATTCTTTTCATCATTATTTTTCATTTATTGATTGCATTTTTTTAATATTCAACACAGCACCTGCTTTCTCATGCTCAGCCCCGGCCATTTGTATGCGAGTTATGTGATGCTGGATTTACGTCATCATCATCCCTGGCTGCTCACAAAGCAACTCATCAGAATAATTCATCAATATCCTCAAATGTAGAGAACAGAACAGTGCAATTGAAGTAGTACAGGTTAGTAGAGACCCAGGTGTATTAATATATTTTTAAAAAAAAATCTAGATTCCCCTTCCTTTTTAAAATTAATTCCTTTTAATCCTATGTTCTGAGTTATCAAAAATTTTTAAGATTAAAAGTTATAATTAAATGGTTAAGGATCTATAATCTTTGAATGTTTAATTTGTTTATGGCTTAGAAAGCAAAAATTTGTATTGTTAAATAATAAGTTTAAATTCTTAATCATTCAGATCCTTCCATATTCTATTTATGGATGAATAAACCTCTGGTAATTAATAAATAATTAACATCTGCTTTATAAACTATTTTTTTTTTTTT